>REGO01000681.1:488709-512114 GCA_010120015.1 Rhombomys opimus | reverse complement strand
GCAGCTCTCAGCGAGGGCTGCGGGCTCCCTCCGCTGCTCTCAGCGAGGGCTGTGGGCTCTCGGGGCAGCTCTCTGCGAGGGCTGCGGGCTCTCCGGGGAGCTCTCAGGGAGGGCTGCGGGCTCTCGGGGCAGCTCTCAGGGAGGGCTGCGGGCTCTCGGGGCAGCTCTCAGGGAGGGCTGCGGGCTCTCGGGGCAGCTCTCAGGGAGGGCTGCTGGCTCTCGGGGCAGCTCTCAGCGAGGGCCGTGGGCTCTCGGGGCAGCTCTCAGCGAGGGCTGCGGGCTCTCTCAGCTGCTCTCAGCGAGGGCTGCGGGCTCTCGGGGCAGCTCTCAGCGAGGGCTGCGGGCTCTCGGGGCAGCTCTCAGCGAGGGCTGCGGGCTCTCTAGCAGTTCTCAGCGAGCGCTGCGGGCTCTCGGGGCAGCTCTCAGCGAGGGCTGCGGGCTCTCCGGGCAGCTCTCAGCGAGGGCTGTGGATTCTCTCCGCTGCTCTCAGCGAGGGCTGCGGGCTCTCGGGACAGCTCTCAGGGAGGGCTGCGGGCTCTCGGGGCAGCTCTCAGCGAGGGCTGAGGGCTCTCTAGCAGTTCTCAGCGAGGGATGCGGGCTCTCACCGCAGCTCTCAGTGAGCGCTGGCAGGCTCTAGCCGCCGCTGGGGAGCTTTCAGGGAGCTTTACCTGGCTGGCACCCTCCGTAGCTCTCAGTGAGCGCTTGCTGGCAGACACAGCAGTTCTCAGCCAAGCTTCCTTGGTAGCTCTCAGCCAAGTGCTACTGCCTGGCTTACTCCGCCACGCAGCTTTCAGCTCCCAGCTCCAGCTCGCAGTGAGTGCAGACTGGCTCTGCAGCTCTCTGCAGTAAGAAGGAGGAGGAGGGGGGTCAATCCCGCCCCTTCCACGCCCCCGACCACCACAAGTGGATTGTGCAGAGGGGCGTCTACTAAAGTCCTGAATGACACAAGATCCCTTCTTTTGCTCTATAGTCCCCCAACTCGGCTAGTTTAGCTTCTTTAATCATGAGTTTATATAGACAAGCGACAGGGACAGATTTATACTTAAAAAACAATCACTGTGCTGCACTATGAAGTGGGAAGAGACCACTTGTAACATGGAACATGTCCAAAGGTGGGGGTGGTGGTGTGGTCTGAGCTCAGAAATGAAGCATATTGACGTAAGAGGGACAGAGCTATAAGAGACAGCTATTACAATCTAATGAAGGTGTACGAAAAGGGGGGGTGGGGTGGTGAGGATATAGCCAGGTATCTGTCTCTGTAAAGTGTGAATTTCCTGGAGTAGTTTATTCTCTCAGGGACATGAAGGGCAGGAAGCGGAGGATAAGAGGGACTGATGAGTACTTTCCAAGACATTGGTCAGTCAACAAGAAATATCCTAGGTGTTCTCATATAGTGGAATTAAGTAAGAGGATCTGGGAATCAAGTTTGCACATTCTTTATCAAAACAGGGCAGCAGTGTTGAACATATTTGCAGAAGAGTGTGTTTATAGTGAAAAAAAATCAAGCGCATCTATAAGAATACCGACTACATTATATATACAGGGAGAGAAAAGATGAGCCAATTAGAGAGGAAAGAAAAAGGAATCTTGGAAGTTAATTAACTTCATGGAGGCAGCAATTTTAAAAATGGGAGAATCCACTGTTGGATTGGGTGAGATGAAACCATAGAGTGTAAGAGACATTCTGAAAATCAAAAATGAAGCAGTGTGCCAGAAATTAGAAAACAGGCTAGGAATACTTCCAAATATTTCCAGAAAAATAAATACAAGAAAAGCGTTCTGGAAAATCAGCTAAATAATAGGACATATGCCATGTTAACAGATAAAGAAGAAAACATCACAATCACTCTGTGTTGGCATTCTTTCTCCCGAATATTAAGTGGCAATCTCAGTTTAGTTGGGGAATTTTCTGGATATTTAGACGTTGATTAACATTATAGTTCTTTTAGAAGGGGCATTTTTCAGCCTAGGGTATGAGTCCAATGTGAAGAAAGAAAACCACAAGGGGGCAGAAAAGAATGATGAAGGCTGCACCCCACCCTTAAGAGACCCTAAATAAAAGTTCCTCAAATATTTTTATTTGCCGGCCCTAAAGAAGAAATTTGCTCCAGGACTACTATTTCTTAAATAATTAACGAAGAATTCGGGAGTTATATTTCAGAGACTATCTGACCATTGAAAACATGTTACACTGGCGTGATGATCTATCACTTTTGGGTACAGGCTAAAGGAGGTTCCATCCAAAACGGAAACAGCCTTCTGTAGAAAGAACACTGGAATACTGTCATGGTTTTCAGTCCTCACCTTAGGTTCATAGCTTCCATCCATACAGGAATTGTGACATAGGGGTTAGACTCCTTTGAGAAGAACAAACTATAAACACACAACTCTTTTCTTCTCTAATATTAGCTCTGCCACATGGTAGTTTCTGTGGGTGGTTTGATGAAAATTGGTTAATTTTCCTCATATGTTAACTCACATAAATAAACACAACAGAATAAGTTCTCCCACTAACCACTTGTTTTCTAGAATTGTGACAGATTTGGATTTCAGTCTGCCAAAGTGTAGGTCACCCCACATGGCAAATGATTTTCAGTAGGGTATGGTTATTCTCACTGACTTGGAAGTCAACGAGTAGTTCCACCATAGCGTATCAACTCACAGAAACCCTATATTATGGAAAGAGCATCCAATTATGTCAACAAACCATATACAAGCCATAAAGAAATGATTAGGAATGATTCAGGTGACAAAGAAAAACGTGTGTATAATTAAAAACAGATGATAAATAAACAAATCACAATCTGTGAAGGGGCTGCTCTTTAGTAACATATATCAACAACAGAAATATTTGAGGATGGAGAATTTGGTGATGATTGTAGAGGGGCTGGTAAAGGTGATCACTTCCTAAAATACAGATATGTCTATGCTAAGCAATTAATGCTCTCCATCTCAAATCATACATAGACACCAAGGACCATATGAGTCCCTTCTGAAAACTGACCTTGTTAAAACATAAAAATTCAAGTATCTCCACACTAGAGAGATATCTGCTCCACAATTCTGAGTTCTTTTTCTCTTTGTAAAATCTGATAGCTTCCAGGGTCTCTGACTAGCCTTTTTTATGCAAGTGCAGCATTTTCCCAAAATAATTTTTAGTCAAGAGTTCCACCTCCTCAAGAAGACCTTGAAAATTAAAAAAATAATAATAATCATAAAGAACACAATGAAAATGAATGTGAAACGTTCATTGAATTTTGGCATCTGTCTGTTTTTAAAGTGACTTAAGTCAGTGTATAATGTGAAAAAAAATAGTTGACAAATGGAAGAAAGAAAATTCACCCTTGCATCAAAAGAGAAGTGTTTGATTTGAAAGCGGTCTGGAGCTTTACTTTGGCACACTAGTTAACACTGAGAACACTGAGTGGTCAGTAGGGGATGTGGACAAGAGCTGTGAGAACCAAAGCTGCTTTTCTGTGCCTCCCATTAAGGTGGTAGACTATGTATAAATGCTCAGAAGTGAGGGAAGTAAGTTGTGGTTTTCAGAAACTCACAAATCACTCGTTTATGAAATATGTTTTGTCAAACATTGACTGAATGCCTAGAAGTGTGCTATATATAAAATTATAAACAGAAACTCTGATGCAACATCTTATTGTTCATTCCACACAGTTATTAACATGACGATTTTGGTGCCACTGTGGAAAAACATATTGGTCATAATTGATACAAATAAGAAAGTATTCATTTCTGCTTGGGACATAAGAAGTGCATTCTGTCGTGCTAAAAGTACATCAGTGAAAAGAAAAGACAACAACAACAAAGCTGGGGAAGACTCTTCAGTGCTCTTCAAATAGATTGTGTAAGAAAAAAACAAAACAAAACAAAACAAAAAAAAACCAAAAACATAACACTCAAGATACCAGACATAAAAATAGTTGAAAGAAAAATTACAAAGGTTTCATTAAGATAGCAAAACTATTATTTACTGACTTATTGCTATTTGATAAAACATTACCCTCCAATCTTTATATATACTATTAGTTGTTTAAAACAAATACTTAAGGGTTTAGTTTCACTTTGTATACAAAGAGTGTAGGATAAGAATATTTATTTACTTGCTTAAGATTTGGCAATAGAGAGTAGAATGCAGTCTGCTTGTAGCGAAAGCCAAAAATCTTAATCACTAATGTAGTGATGCCCAAACCTTGAAAAAATTTTACGTAATTACCCTACAACAAAATGCACAAGTTTAAAATAAGGTTTAAACTATTTATGTAGAATCTAATATTCAAAGGATATTTTCATCATTAAGGAGAATTCTCATTTGCCACTATATCCATTTTTCTACATTTATAAGAAAACATTTCAACTTCTTTTGTGTTCAGTTTGCTTAGCCAGTACTCTATTTTCATAAATGCAACTAGTATGTATATACGGTTTTTCTAAGATTTTGTTGTTTGATGTGCTTTTAAAAGATGCAGACATTTTGTACCTGTTGTAATTTTGTTATCTAACTCAGAAAATTACAGAATTGTCTTTACAACACCACAATTCATTTAAACTATTGCCAGTTATCATCTGAGACAGTCATAACTCAGTGCTATTAGTAAATTCCTTTCCTTGTCCTTCTTAACATATGCTTTCATTTATTTTAGCTAAATTACTAGGGGTGAATGGTAAGGTCAAAGACCTGGTATTTGTTTATAAGATTCTGAAGCAGTCTTCGCAGTTATGTTAGGAAATTTTATAATCTGTCAGAGTATAAAGGTATCCCAGATACAACACTGCAAAATTTTTTGTTTAGCCTTTTTGATGATGGTATCGTAGTGAATGTGAAATGTTGTTTGTACAACTCTGTACTCAGATTGGCAAATATGAGTATTCCATTCTTTCAAATTGATACTGACAGACATTATAATTGTCATAATAATTACAAATATTTATGGAGCAAGTGTGATAATAAATTCTGTGCTACCAAATGAGAGTAATTAGCATTTCTATCTCCTTAACTAGTGATTATTTGTTTATGTTAAGACTCACAATAAATTCATCCTAGTTTTATATAAAATATGGTAAATTATTGAAATTTACTCTCATCCTAATGTACAACAAAATAATAAAGCTTATTATTCTTGTCTAGCTCTATTTTGGTACATGCCATCTTCCTTTCTTCTATCTCCTTTCCAATGTCCGTTGTAACACCAGTAGTTATCCCATTATGCCTATTACATCAAATTTTAAACTTCTATTAAGGACCGAGAACAAGTATTTTTCCTTTGTGCTAGAGCTTTCATTTTATATAATGTGCCCCAATTTTATCCATGATGTAGCAAATGAGTTCTTCTGTCTTCAAAGCCACAGCTAAATCCCATTTTCTCTATTTATCATGTTATTTTTAGTGTATTATTTTCCTCCGTGCCATATATTTAATTCAATATGTTGGCCATTATGAAAATTTTGATAATAAACATGGGGTGCATGCATTTTTTTGGTTGTTGTTGTTTATCTAGATGGTCAATCCATGTGCAGCCTGGCAGGGCTGAAATGCATGATGAAGCTTAGGTTAGCCTCTCATAACAATGCTCATGTTTCAGCCTCTTGAGTTTTGAGATTACTGGTATAAGATACCACATCTGGATATCTATTTAATATATCAACTTCTTTTCTTAAGATGTATATATTTGAGTTAAATGACTACCTCATATAGTAGTACTTCTAAGTGTCTTCTGAAAGTTCTACTTGTATGTGTCCACTACTATTACTATTCATTCAATAGTGACATTGTATCTTTTTAAAATATCATTTTTAAGTAATTACAAATTAATTAATTAATTTAAAAAATTAATTAATTTTTAAAATTAATTTGTTGACTTTGTATCCCAGCTATAGCCTCTTCCTTCATTCCCTCCCAATTCTACCTCCGTCATCTCCTCCCATACTCCTCTCCAAGTCCACTACTAGGGGAGGACCTCCTCCCTTTCCATCTGACCCTCGCCTATCAGGTCTCATCAGGACTAGTTGCATTGTCTTCCTCTGGCCTGGCAAGGCTGCTCCCCCCTCAGGGGTAGGAGATCAAAAAGCCAGCCACTGAGTTCATGTCAGAGACAGTCCCTGTTCACCTTACTAGAAAACCAACTGAGCTGCCATGGGCTACATCTGAGCAGGGGTTCTAGGTTATATCCATTAATGGACCTTGGTTGGAATATGAGTCTCAGAAAAGACTCTTGTGCCCAGTGACATTGTATCTTATATAACTGATGAGCATGCTATTCCATGCAAGTCTGGGTAAGAACATTTGTAGCCATTTACCCAATAATGATGTAGGTGTCAGACATATCCCCATTAATAAACAATGAATGCATGTGCATTAGTATAGAGAATATTTTATTCTCTTAGAAATTCCTTCAAGTCCTTCCTGAAGAATCCTTGGTAAGGTCTAGTCTGTTTTACTGCCGTAGTAATAATGTGTGGTTTTAAAGGATGTCACGTGGTCTCATTTGTTTTCTATAAGGGATCGGCTCAAAAACTTTTCTAAAGATACCAGCATCAGAAGAACATACAACCTCTCTCATTGTAAACATATTTCTCCAAAGCAATCCATCTGTCAAAATCAGTGAACTTGTATTGAAACATGATTCTAACCAGAATTCAATAGTTTACACCAGGTTTAACTCTTGGTATTGGTTGTGCTATGGGTTTTGAAAATATTTCGTATCATATGACCATCACTACACAATCGTAGAATATGTGATTTTTCTCTTTCTCTGCCTGGCTTCTTTTACAAAGTCTAGTATTTTGGGAGACCAGTGATCAAAACTACCACAGGAGATATGAAACTCCAAAGATGTTTACACTTCTTGTGTGATTGTGTAGAGAGTACTCTCATATGCAATGTTCTGCATGATGTGAATAATTTTTGATGACTTATACTTCATATAAGTTAAATGCCATACAGTTTGTTATAAATTATTATTTGTTACAAATTATTATTAGTAATTATTAATTATTAATGCCCTAAGATCCTGTGTTGTCTTCCTGATTACACTTTCCTCAGTGATCTGGTTTTTCTTATGCTTTGTGGGGTATATATGTGTGAATGTGCATATACAAGCACACAGCTATGCTCATTTTCACGTGCACACATGCACACAAACTATAATACACATTATTTTGTGAGTTATATGTTAATTCTTTAGATAATTTTATAGTTGGTTTATTCTCTTGTTTTTCTCTGATTTTTGTACATATTAGGCACAAATCTTTTATTAGATATGTATTTGCCTTTTTTTTAGTGTCACATGATGAGGACATTTTTGTATTTAAAGAGCATTTATGTATTTTCTCTGAATGTTTCATGCTGTTGTTTACTATCTCATCACATAGGTTATATATTTTCATTGATTCCAGCACCTGAATTCATGCTCCTTATTTCCTCAGTTGAAACTCTGAAACTCTGACAAATTTTGGCTCTTTTGGACAGGGTCTCTCTACATAGACCTGTGTATCCTGAAACTCACTGTGTAAACCAAGCTGGCCTCCAGCTCACAGTGATGTACCTGCCTCTGTCTCCTGAGTCCAAGGATTAATGCATGTTTCACCATACTTGGCACTGATTTCCAGTTATTTGAAAAGTTAATTTTATTTAATTTGTCTATTTTATTAACTAAAATTGTAAATACTCGGAATATCCATTCATTTGCATAAATCTCTTTATTTTTAAACAATCCCAAATTGACAATTTTTCTTTAATGAAACGAAGATAATAGGATCTTCCTTTGTTTCCTCTGCATTGTTTTTTATTACAATTTTTAAATTTATTATTACCCTTGTATTGCGAGTGGTTGTATTTGTGTATGTAATAGCATGCATACGGGATGCACAGGCCTACTTTTTGAGCTAATTTCCTCCTACACATTTACATGAATTCCGGGGATTGAACTCAGATCACAGGATTTTGTGTGGCATGTACCTTTACCCACTGTGATAGCTCACCAGCTCCTTCTTCTGCATTATTGATATGACATTGCACTTCCTCCTTACCCATTTGCATCTTATTATTTTTTAAATTCTTAATTAATTACACTTTATTCACTTTGCTTTCCCCCTGCGGTTCCCTCCCTTCTCCAGTTCCAATGCCTCCCTTCCTCCCCCCTCTGCATGCATGCCCCTCCCCAAGTTCACTGATAGGGGAGGTCTTCTTTTCCTTCCTTCTGATCCTAGTCAATTAGGTCTCACCAGGAGTGGCTGCATTGTCTTCTTCTGTGGCCTGGTAATTGCATCTTATTTTTTAAAAGCTCTTTTCCTAAAGTACCCATAAACAATCACAACAAATATCTTGGCATTCGCACTAACATAGTTTCTCTCTCTTTCTTTCTCTCTGTCTCTTTCCGTCCCTCTCTCCTACATCTGTTCTCTGCTTTTCATATTCTGTTATTCTTTCCTTTATCTTCTAGTATTTTAAGAATGTTAATTTATGTTATTTCTTTACTGAAATAAATTTTGCCTTGTATTATTTCCTCCAATGATCTGTTTTCTATTTCAACTTACTTCTAGTATCTTCATTTTCTACTTAAATTGATTTTGGTTATTATTTTTCTGAATTCTTTATTTTATTTTTATACAAGGTAAAAATTGACAACAACAACAACAACAACAACAATGAAAATAAAAACACAACCGAAAGATTGGCCCAAACTTATTATGTACACTAGGCTGGCCTTGAGCTCACAGAGATGCCTCTGTCTACTGAGTGCTGGTAGTAAGAAGAACATATGTCACTATGCCTGATTCATTTTCTGTATTGTTAATATGCACGCATAGGTCATTCATTGAAACAGTAAATATTGAAAATCATATACTTTTCATTAATCTTTACTATACTCCAATTCAGCATTTTTTAATTAATTCAATTTTTTTTAAAATTTTCTGTGTGGCTTCTTTGCCTCATGGAATATTTCAAATTTTATTAATTACCAAACACTTCAACACTTTATAGAAAATTTAAGCACATCTCTTTCTAATTTAACTCCAGTATAATCAGGTAATAGTCACAATATGGTCACATTTGTTCATACCAACATATGAATTCCTGGCACTGAATTTACTTTGAAGTAATAGTTTGAAGCTATCCTAGGCTACATAGCAAGACTATCTTATAAATGCACTATTGTGCTGAGAGAATGTTCTAAACAAGTCCTGAGTAGATAGTTTTAATCTAATAGTTTTACAATATTTTTTACTCTGATTGCTTGATTACTTATTCTGAGAAGTGTAAAATCTCTAAATATGTGTGTGAACTTATTTCTCTTACTTAATTTAACTATTAAACTGAATATGTCATTAACGCTTTTGGTATGCTGTCCACATTGCATATGTTTATGTCTTTCTATTTGATCCCTTAATTGTTATAAAATGCCCTCTTAGATCATTTTGTGTTTATGGTTTGAAAACTTCTTTGATTGACACTAAAAAGGCCACCCTGGCTTTCTGGGGCTTGGTCATTGTATACTTTGTTTATTTACACCCTTTGCTCACTGTTTTACTGACCCGAGGCCTGACTGGGTTTCTTTCCTCTGACAAAGAATTAAAAGGCAGGGAAATCTCAGACACAGCAGGCAGTGACAGTTTACAATCTTCATTAAAGTGAGGAAACACACACTCACAGAGACAGAGAAGAGCAAGGCACACAGCTAGCTAGACTCCCTGCAGAATAGATTTTTTAACTGTTTTTGGTGATCTGGATTGCATCCTATTCCCTTAATTTTGGATCGGTCAAGTTAAACAAAGTAAGGGGAGCCAAGAGCCTTCCAGCTTCATGTAATCAGGTATTTATGGTGGTAGACCAGCAGGTATCCTTCACTATTTTAGAGTTGTTCAACTTTGAGAAAGAATGAGGAATGTATAGGCTCACAATTTCAAGTAAACATCTTCAGGGCTGGCTTGGACCATATCTTACTACTCTGGACTGGTCAACCAGAAGGGAGGCCTTTTTGCTAGGATAAAAAGTCTACCGGGTCCTTGTCTCATCAGCTTAGAAAGATGAGGAAGAAAGCAGGAATTTGACATTTTCATTATCAATCTTATGGTCAAAGATTTGTGAAGCTCCTATTCTCTCAGCTGAACCCATGTAAGTGAGTTGTTTATAGATATGGTCCATGGCTTAATGATTTTTCAATTCATAAATTTGCAGCTTAAAAAGATGAAATATTCCTTGTTCCCCTCACTTTGGGAAACCAATTGGTTTCAGATGAATGGGGGGAGGCCCCCCCATCAGTGGACTTGGAAAGGGTCACAGTGGTGATGAGGGAGGGAGGGAGGGAGGGACTGGGAGGGAATGAGGGTTCGGGGCACGGCTGGGATACAGAATTAATAAAATGTAACTGATAAAAACAAACAAACAAACAAACAAAAAGATGAAATATTGCAAACATTAGGTGAAAACATTGCTTTGGCTTCTAAAATTTTATCTTTTTACTGTACTTTTTTGAGACAGTTTCTGTGTAGTGCTGGCTGTTCTAAATCTTGATCTGTAGATCAGGCTGACCTCAAACTTATAGAGGTCTGCCGGCTTCTGCCTCCTAATTTCTGGGATTAAAGGCATGCATTGTTGTTTTTTTTTATATGATATCCTACTGTCCTCTTGATAGGATTATGATATTCTTATATAGGGCTGGGCAATGGCAGCTAGCTGTAAGCCAAATATACAGGCATAAGGGAAGATAAGCAACAGATACCCAACACAGTGTTCTGAAATTCTCAGCTTTTGGATTTTCTGTTGGGTGCTTTTGCTTTCTGTTATGTGTACTAAAATAACTCTGTATGTATGTGTTCATAGATAGTCAAAACCTTATTATAAACAGGTTTTGTGTCAGTACTTAACGACAGACTGGTATGCATACTTAGAACATTTAAAGAAGTCTTTAATGACCCACTTTTCACATTTTTACATTTGACACTTTAAAAATATTTCTCAAATGACACTTTTCCATGCACAATGATTGTCAGGAAATAACACCACAGCTAGACAAGGTTATCTACATATTTTTATTTGAGAAAGAAAGAAAGAGAGAGAAAGAGAGAGAGAGAGAGAGAGAGAGAGAGAGAGAGAGAGAGAGACTAAATTGTTTCGTTATAGTTGAAATTTGAAGGTTGTGTGTCAGCATGCTTATGTTTGGGACAACCAGTGGTTTAGTTTCAATATGCATCTGAAGATCCAAAGACCTCAGATTTTGATTTTGCAGTTGCAGTTAGAATTAGCCATCTCCAAGAACCAAATTGGACTAACATTCAGGCTCAGTTCAAGGTAGAGAAAAACCTTGGTATGCCAGAAAGAAGCCCATCAAGCAGGAGACATCATCTCCTCTTAAACAAAACAGGCCAGTCTTTTTATCTATTCATGCCTTCACTTGTCTGACTAAAGCCCATTTAAATGACTTATTAATTCTGCTAAATTAAATGCATCCTTCATCTAAAACATTGTCTCTGAAACACTCTGAGTATGTTTGATTGAACATTCAGGCACTCCAAGATGCAGATAAGTGTATTTAAAGATTTCATTATTATTCTCAGGTTTTATGTTTTAAAAATCTACTGATTTCTGCTTATTTATTTATTTTTATTTATTACAGTTTATTCAGTTTGTATCCCAGTTGTAGCCCCTTCCTTCATCTTCCCAATCCCCCTAACCTCCCTCTTCTCCTCCCATGTCCCTCCCTCAGTCCACTGATAGAGAAGGTCCTCCTCTCCTTCCACCCCACCCCAGCTTACCTGTGGCTGATAAGAGTGCTGCTCCCTCAGGGGGTGGTTATCAAAGAGCCAGCCCCTGAGTTCATGTAAGAGACAGACTCTGTTCCCCTTACTAGGGTACCCACTTGGAGACTAAGCAGCTATGGGCTACATTTGTGCAAGAGTTCTAGGTTATCTCTATGCATGGTCCTTGCTGGGTAAAGTCTTTCAAAGGTGCTCTGTGGTAGGCTCCTGTCCTATTCCCTGTTTTCTCCTGCTTCTGATGTCTATCTCATTTTGCTTTCTGAATGAAAATGGAGAAACTTCCTTGGGTCTTCCTTCTTTCTTAGTTTCTTTAGGTGTACAGATTTTAGCATGCTTATCCTTTACTATATGTCTAATATCCGCTGATAAGTGAGTGTATAGCACGTGTGTCTTTCTGCTTCTGGGTTACCTCACCTAGGATGATCTTTTTCTAGTTCCATCCATTTGCCTGCAAACTTCATGATTTCCTTGTTTTTATTTGTACATTTAGTGTCATTAATATCAGGAAGAAATTGACTGAATTGATTAATTTTTGGTATGCCATTTGTTTTTACTTCCCAATTTGAATTAAAAAAATTTGTAGAATTTGATTTTTTTCATTTTACATTGACTGTTATGTAATCTTTTCATAATACTTGCACTAATAAGATATTGATATTTTATTTTCTTTGTTTAAAGTCTTTATGTATCAAGGCTAGCTACAATGCTGCCTTCCTCAGTCTCTCATAACCATAGTAGTGTCTATTGCTACTCAGGTCTTGTAATACTCCTCTTTATTCCAAAACTGTGTATGTCAAAGTTCATGAATAAAATATGAAATATTTTAAAATATGCAATAATGTAATTCCAGTTAAACTGCTCAGAACACAAAGATCCAGTCAGGAGTGGGTTGTTGTATATTGCCATGCACTGTAGAGTGACAGCAGATCATGATTGGCAGTGTGTAATTACTAAGTAGAAGCTGGATTTTGAATGATTCTATCACAAAGAAATGATACACACTCTAGGAACTAGATATGTATCACCAAATTACACCAGCTATGCACTTATGGAATCAATACAAGGCACCCTATAGTATGTAAATATTTTGGATTTTTATGTATATTACTCAAAATAAATTACAAATTAAAATGGTGTTCTTTGGTTGTTAACATGAAATGATATCATTTTTATTGCTGTTCAACTTTATATAATCTCCTCCATATTGTAACCTTTAAGGCTTTCTTATGTTTGTGTTTTTGTAGCTTAATAATAATAATAATAATAATAATAATTTAATCTGATTGGGATTTACTAATCATTGAGTAAGCAAGTTAATATTTTAACAAAATTTTTGCTTATTACCTCTTCAAATAATTCTATCATATTCTTTCTCCTACATCAAATATATGTTTCCTTATGACTATAAATGTAAGTTCACCTCCCTTTATTTTTCTGCATGGTTTTCACTGTCCTGTCTTTATATTCATGTATCCTTTGTTCTGTTACTGTTTTCATTTTGCTCTTAGGTCCACTGAATTGATCATCTTATTATTGTATTTTTCCATTACATTATTTCCACTAGTTTTTTGTAGTTATTGTATCTGAAATAGCTCATTCATTCATGTGTGCCAGTTTCTTTGTTATGATATAATGGAACACATTTATTATAGTTATTTAAGTTATTATTTTTCAATTCAAGCTTCTAGTTTGTGCCTGAACCCCCTGTAATCAAGACTACCATGCTCATCTATGGATCATACACTTCAACATCTCCCATTTCTTACCTTTTGTACGGAACACAATGTGTGTAAATAATTAGAGACTAACACAAAATCTGTTTTTTCTCAGGGAAAGCTATTTTTTTCTTTTTTTTTTTTTTTTTTTTTTTTTTGGTTAGACCATTATATTATAGTCTTTGATAAAAAAAAAAAAAAAAAGATCAGTGCTATCTGAAATTTCTTACAATCATACCTGGATTCAGCTTCACTGTGATGATAAAATCTATTTTCAGGTTTACAAAGGACATTTCTTATAGCAGAGCTCCAAATACAAGATCATAGAGGTGTTAAATACCTCCGTGTATTATGCCTGGATGCTTATTTAATGAATATGAAAATATTTCTTGCTGTCTCTCTGCCTATTTCTCTCTCTTTCCTTACAGATTTTTAAGTTTTTTTTTGTAAATAGAGGAGTTTTCTTTATTCCCTACCTCTGCTTCTGGATACCCCAGCATCAGGAGATGGCTCTTCTGTATATTTCCTGATTCCAGCCTTTCTCAGGCTGAGGCTGCCCACTCAATGAAGCTTTTGTGTACCTAGCAGAAGATAGTACCTGTCCTCTTTCTCAGCATATGACCTCTGTAGGTGCTGCCTTGCAATCAGGTGATGTCTGTGCATTACAGGGTGTCTGCTTAGCTCTCCTGTCCTGTGCTAATCTTCTCTAGCCACCACTTTGCCCTTAAGACCACTCTTCTTCCTGCTCTTGTTTCCAGCTATCAGTGTCATATTCCATGCCATCAGTTAGGACAAGCCCTAAATCAATAAGAGATTTAGTGAGTGGATTTTTACTTTTTCAGATGCCTCAGAATTATGGCCTGCCAAGCCAGATATCATGCAATCAATAAAAGTCAACCACTAGTTTGGTTACTCTTTATAGCCCTCAGTGAGAGAATTCACTTTGGGTTCTGTGCAATCCCCAGAGATTAAAGCAGCAACAGGTCTAAAAAAAAAAAGAAGGGCTCCCCACTCATACAATTTAATTAAGTTAGGATAATTTAATTAGCATAGGTTTTGTTATGTATTAATTTCTCTGATATGTTTTATAACCTCTCTTTATATATTTCATGTAGAGGTTGAATATTTTGCTTCCATCCCTAGAGTTGGAAATCTGTTTCCAACCTATTTTAGCCAACAATTTCCCCAAAGGCCAAGGGGTCTATCATTGCATAATAGAGTTGGAGGTACTGTTACAATGGCCCTGCTTGACCCTGAAATTCTTTGGAAATTACAACATATACATTAAAATTACTGAATGTATGTTTTCTGCTGCAAATATGGGAAGAACAAGGAATTAAAATGTCAGTGTTTGACTGAAAATGGTAGTTCTGCAATCGTTTTAGCTTAAAATAGTATGCTGGATAACTTTATTAAAATTCACTACTAGACAGTAATCTGTGCATCTATGCTGTGAGTTGTGAAACAATACAGCCCACAGAAATGTGTAACAAAGAGCACTGCTGCTGAAACCTCGGTCTACCAAATGAGAAGGAGAAAAATACAGCAGCATGAGCTGCAGGATGACTTCTATCTTAAAGGGGTTGTGTCTTGTGAGGAGTTTTATTTAATATATTTATTTAATATATGGTGAACTACAACAGCTAGGACTAGACAACTACCTTGAAGAGTACAAGGTCAAAGTTTTGAAGGGACATTTGAGATCACCTAGTTTCCTCATGAAGTAAGCACGTAATGTAGCAAGATTTTAGGCTCAAGTATTGTTTTGGAGAAGGGAGAAGGAACTAGACTATAAACTATTACTTAAATTTCTATAGTAGGCCTTATATGTGATCACATGGAAATGCTGATATCAATAGACCTTGGGCATTTGTCACGGAAAAGATGTCAATGTATAAGTGGAATTAGAAGAACAAACTATGAGAGGAAAATTGCCCTTTAACCTTCTAGGTCACATTATCATATTCAACCTGTTTCCATTTCCTTCGGGGTAATCAGTATTCTCTATTGCATTATTAAGTACATCTTTGAGTTTAGTGATGAGATGTGCCATTCTTTGTGTCTTCTTGTCCTCATATTTGTTTTGTGCAGAGATCTCCTCTGAAAAGTCAATTTCTATTTTAAGTTCCTAGAAAATTAATTTGACTAGTAGGGAAAAATGGAATCAGTCACAAGGTGGCAGAAGAGTTCAGCCACACCCTTTATCAGTGGCCTTGAGAATCCTCAATTTTTATCTCTCTCTCTCTCTATCTCTCTATCTATCTATTATCTATCCAACTATCTATCATCTATTTTTACAGTTTATTTACTTAGTATCCCAGCTATAGCCCCCTCTCCCATCTCCTCCCTTAGTCCACTGATAGGGGAGGAACTCTTCCCCTTCTATCTGACCCTACCCTATCAGGTCTCAGGACTGATTGCATTGTCTTTCTCTGTTGCCTGGCAAACTTGCCATCCCAGGGGAGGTGATCAAATAGCTTGCTACTGAGTCCGTATAAGAGACAACTCCTGCTCCTCTTACTAGGGAACCTACATGGAGGGAGACTGAACTTCCTATGGGCCACATCTGAACAGGGGATCTAAGTTCTCTCCATGCATGGTTCTAGGTTGGAGCTTCAGTCTCTGAAGGCAACCCTGGTCCAGATATTTTTTGCTCTGTTGGTTTCCTTTTGAGCTCCTGTCTCCTTCAGGTCTTTCTATCTCCCCCTTCTTCTATAAGATTCCCTGTACTCTGCTCAAAGATTGGCTGAGTCTCAGAGTCTCCCCCCCTTTTTTAACTAAGGTAAAGGATTTAGCATTCGAAGTTCTACTATGCTGAGATTACAGTGCCATTGAACTCCCTTGAGGTTTGAGTTGGATGAAACTCTAGAAAGGATGCCAATGAGACACATCTTTCAAAGACACTCAAGGACATTTCTCTGAGGAAATCTAGATGGGAATGTACAGATAAACAACTGCAAGAAAAAATTAGGTTCTACATGGATAAAGAAACACTACTCTGTTTGGCGTGGTGGTGGGTGGTGCATGCCTGTAATCCCAGCCCTTAGAAAGGCAGAGGCAAATAGATCTCTGTGAGTTCGAGGCCAGTCTGGTCTACAAAGCATGTCCAGGATAGCCAACACTGCACAGAGAAACCTTGTCGCAAAAAAAAAAAAAAAAAGAAAAACCAATGTCCATCCTTCTTGCTTAGCTTCTTTAGGTGTACACATTTTAGTATGATTATCCTATATTATATGTCTAATAATATGTCTAATAATATGTCTTATAAGTGAGTGTCTTTCTGCTTCTGGGATAACTCACTCAGGATGATCTTTTCTAATTCTGACCATTTGTTTGCAAATTTCATGATTTCCTTGTTTTAGTTGCTGGGTAGTATTCCATTGTATAAATGTACCACAATTTCTGTATCCATTCTTCAACTGAGGGATATTTGAGTTGTATCCAGCTTCTGACAATTACAAATAAAGCTGCTATGAACATGGTTGAGCAAATGTCCTTGTTGTGTACTTGAGCATATTTTGAATATATACCTAGGAGTGGTATAGCTGTATCTTGAGGAAGCAATATTCTTAATTGTCTGAGAAAGCGCCAGGTTGATTTCCAAACTGGTTGTACAAATTTACATTTCCACCAGCAATGGAGGAGGGTTCTCCTTTCTCCACATCCTTTCCAGCATGTGTTGTCACTTGAGTTTTTGATCTTAGTCATTCTGATGGGTGTAAGGTGAAATCTCAGGGTCATTTTGATTTGCATTTCCTTGATGACTAAGGATGTTGAGCATTTCTTTAAGTGTTTCTCTGCCATTCTGTATTCCTCTATTGAGAATTCCCTGTTTAGCTCTGTACCCCAATTTTTAATTGGATTACTTGATTTATGGCTTTTTAACTTCTTGAGTTCTTTATATATTCTAGATATTACCCCTCTGTTAGATAAAGGGTTGGTGAAGATCCTTTACCAGTCTGTAGGTTGTTGTTTTGTCATTGGAAGAGGAAGAAAACAGGAAACAGGACAGGCACCTACTGTACAGGGCCTCTGAAAGACACTACCCACCAGGGTATCAAAGCAAATATTACGGCTCATAGCCAAACTTTAGGCAGAGTGCAGGGAATCTTTTGAAAGAAGGGGGGGATAGAAATACCTGGAAAGTACAGAAGCTTCACAGGGAGAGCGACAGAACCAAGAAATCTGGGTCCAAGGGTCTTTTCTGAGGCTAATACTCCAAACAAGGGCTATGCATGGAGATATCCTAGAACCCATGCACAGATGTAGACCATGGAAGATCAGTGTCCAAGTGGGTTTTCTAGTAATGGGAAGACGGGCTGTCTCTGACATGAACTCAGTGGCTGGTTGTTTGCTTATCTTCCACTGAGGTGTGAGCAGCCTTACCAGGCCAAAGAGGAAGACAATGCAGCCATTTTCCTAATGAGACCTGATAGTCTAGGGCCAGATGGAAGGGGAGGAGAACCTGCCCTATTAGTGGACTTGGAGAGGGGCATGGGAGGAGGTGAAGGCAGATGGGTAGGATTGGGAGGGGATGAAGGAAGGGGCTACATCTGGGATACAAAATTAATAAACTGCAATTAATATAAAAATAAAAAAAATGTTCAAAAAGGGAAGTGTGGTGACAAAGTGAAATGGTATTTGGAAATCAGGAGGCAGCAAGAGAAGGTTTCTTTTATGAAAGAAATATGAAGAGAGGTGTCATGCCAAATGGGTCCTCTATACCCTAAAAGTTGATCCCCACAAATAGAAGGCATTTTCTTAATCGACCCCCAAAAGGAGACCAACAGAGTCTTAAAAGCTGAGCTGTGAAGTCCCTGAGGAGAATGATACTCCAATCAAGGACAATGCATGGAGAAGACCTAAAACCCAGGATCAGATGTAGCCCATAGGCCCAGTCTCCAAGTGGGGTCCATAGTTAAGGGATCAGGGACTTTCTCTTGCATGATCTCACTGTCTCTGGAGCTGTGCAGCCTTGCCAGTCCACAGAGGAAGACAATGCAACCAGTTTTGATGAGACCTGATGGGCTAAGGTCAAATGGAAGGGGAAAAGGACTTCTTCTGTCAGTATACTAGGGGAGGGGTATAGAGGGAGAAGAGGGTGGGATTGGGAGGAGACGAGCAAGTGGGATACAGCCGGAAACAAATTGAATAAACTGTAATAAATGATAAAAAATAAATAAATGAAAAAATTAAAAAGAAGAAAAGAGAAAAGAGAAAAAGAAAAGTTCCTCTCCATTACTATGCAACTAAACAAATGATAAAAGGAGTAAGGACTAAAAGGTGTTGGGTATGCTGACAGCCTTTCTGAATAAACTATGTGATTCAGACAGTGTGTCATGTCCCCTCCCAGTTCTATAATACTTCCTTACTGAATCAAATTCATTTTGGGCCTCTTTAATTTCAGTATTCAGACAATCACAGAAACAGTGGTCTCTGTCTGGAATCCTCTCTTACAAAGCAAAAAAAAAAAAAAATCTCTCTTGAAGGCCAAGGATGTACTAACGTCCCTGGCCCTGAGCTCTTTTTCTTTAGAAGGGTGAACTACATTACTCACCATTTCAAGTACTTATTTGTTATCTACACATCTTGACTAATTCAGCTTCTATTCAAATACCTATTTTCTTATTGGTTTGTTTATTAGTGTTAAATTTAGAACATTTTGATTAAGCTAGTTCCTTGACAAATTCATATTATATTCATATTTGATAACTTCAAACATATGTACATATATTACATTTTATGATCATGCTCTCCTCCACTCTTTTCTCTTTTCTACCCAGTCAATCCTCTCTTTTCTCTAGCCATGCATTCTCATATTTATGACATTTGTTTTTTTGTGTGACTCATATAGTTTTAATCAAGGCCATCTGTGTGATCACTAGATTGGAACTGTCCTTTGGATCCTGGTGAGATGAAAAAAAGGATATACAATTAAGATAACATCTGACTCTTGTCCTAAGTCTATTGGTATAAAATAGTTCAGCAGTAACGGGCCAGTTCTTCTGAGTCCTATGCATTCTTCATATTCTGTAACTATTCTCTTCACTCAGCTGCGTGTTTCTTACACTTTTTAGTTTCATGGGGTAAATTTTGTCAGTCGTTGATTTTAATTAATTAATTTATTTTTATTAATTTCACTTTATTCACTTTGTATCCCCCATAAACCCCTCACTCCTCACTCCTAATCCCACCTTCCCTCCCCCTTCTTCGTGCATGCCCTTCCCCAAGTCCACCGATAGAGGAGGTCCCCCTCTCTTTCCTTCTGATCTTAGTCTATCAGATCTCATCGGGAGTGGCTGCATATGTAGCCCATGGCAGTTCAGTGTCCAAGTGGTTTCCATAGTAACGGAAAGAGGGACTGCCTCTGACTTAAACTGATTGGCCTGCTCTTTGATCACCTCCCCCTGAGGGGGGAGCAACCTTACCAGGCCACAGAAGATGACAATGCAGTGGTTGCTTTTATTTCCAGAGCAGTTAGTGTTCTATTTACCAAGCAAGTTAGAAGCTATTCTCACATGATAGCACACTTCTCATTTTTCATGATCAGTTTGTAAATAGTTTCCCTTAATGATGACTGTTTTTTTTCTGTTTTATTTCTGGATTTTTGTTTTGTTTTTCTGTGATAGGGTTTCTTTGTCTAGCCTTGGCTTTCCTGTGCTCACTTTACAAAGGCTATAGACCAGGCTGGCCTAGAACACACAGAGATCTGCCTGCCTTTGCCTCCCTTGGTGCTGGGAACAAAATGTGCACCACCATGCCTGGCTCAATTTCTGGATTATTTTTAGACTATGTTTCACTAGTTAGCCTTGGGCAGCCTAGAGTTTGCTATGTTATGTTGGTCTTGAACTCATAGAAATTCATTTCCTTCCACTTCCAAATTATTGAGGTTAAAGGTGTTAACTACGTTGTGATAACTTGCCTCTTATTCTCTAAACAGTGTGCTTCAGGCAACAGGATATTTTAATTCTATACAGTTTTCAGTGGGTATGTTTGGAATGTCCTAACATTTCTTTCAATGGATGCAGATGTAGATTTCCCCATTATATTTACCTTTTAACAATTTTGATAGGGTGCAGAGAAGGCTCTGAGGTTAAGAGCAGTTATTTCTCTTGTAGAGTACCTGTGTTAAAATTTCCAGCACTCGTATGGTGACTCACAGCTTTTTGTAACTCAAATCCCAGGTTATTAAACACCCCATTTAATTTCTGTGGGTAGAGATATGCACATGATTAACAGACATACATGTAAACAGAGTACTTATCTACACAACACAAAATAAATAAATCAAATGTATTTTCACAGTTACAGATATTTAGAGCAATACTAAGTTTAGTTAATTTATATGTAAGGTATACGTCAAGCTTTGTTTTTTTGTGAATTTTGCATACAGTAACATTCATTGAGGTAGCAACTTTCTATTGCACTATTATGTCAGATTTGTCAGAAATTGTGTTCTTTTGCAGTAACCTATTTCTTTATCCCTTTGCCAAAGTTCACACTATTTTAATTTCTTAGTTGTGTAGTCAGCTACAAAGTAAGGGGCAACTTCTCTAGCTTTCCTTACCTTTAGACAATTTTAGTCTGATTCTTTTCCTTTCTTGAGGCATTTCTATATTTGTTTTATTTTTGCTCTGTTAAATTTTGCTGTATTTTACATGTGATACTGAAACAACTCCTTCAAAGATCACCTACTGTATATTTTGAGGGTCGGTGAGAGGAATCAGATAAATTTTCTTTGAAACCATTTCCTTTTTATTCTCACCATGTGTTTTCAAATTATATGGATATTATTTTTGTCATATACTTTGAAAAAAGATTTTTATGACAAACCAGAATTTTGATGCCTTTTTCATGTCTGAACATAATGAGCTGTATCCTCCAAAGACATGATTCCTTCTACTTCTGTAAGGCCAGCAATACTATTCATGTTTCTGCATGTTTTCAAAAAATTGAAAAGTTATTAAAATACTAATTACAAAAGCCTCAAAACACAAGCAAGCATGTATTCCCAGTTTTAGCAGTGTTGTGTGGTCTGTGAAATACATAACAGGTAATATACTTTCATCTGCTTTGAGGAGAAGCTCATA
The DNA here is from genome assembly GCA_010120015.1 of Rhombomys opimus. NCBI lineage: Eukaryota > Metazoa > Chordata > Mammalia > Rodentia > Muridae > Rhombomys > Rhombomys opimus. Next base: position 490,537 of record REGO01000681.1, on the reverse strand, counting down.
CACTGAATGGAATTTGCCAAATTTACGCTGGCACGATCTGTCGATGATGCATATGGATGAGCGATGTCTACTTGGGCTTTGAATAAGATATAAATAATCTTTTGTTTCTAGTTTTCTAAGACTTAATTAAAATTTTCATACAAAACAAGAAGATAATTGGAAGTTCTATTTTTTAAATTAAAGTGACTCAGAGGTAGGTGGAATACATGCTTTTTTTCCTATTTGATGTATCCCTTGATATATGATAACAAGCATGATTGATGAAAATACCTAGCAGAATCAGCTGCACACTGATTCATCTGCTATCCACATTTCTGTTTTACTTTCCCAGAGGGCATTAGTTATTACTTATGAGTCAGGAGATGTAACTTTACTCAGTTTTTAAAAATGAAGAAAATTAGAGGAGTACATGCACTTATTTTTGTTTTATCTAAGTAATTTAGTAGCTGCAATTTTTAACAAATACTGGTACCTTTTTAGGAGACAAAAAGAAACATACAGTTAGAAGATAGTCATCCCTCAGCCCCCTGTGGTTTGTGCATCAATGTTATTCTATCATAGATTAAAAACATGCAAAGAAAATGTTTTTATTATACATGTACACACTTTTTTCTTGTTATTTTTAATTAATTTATTTTTTATTAATTACAGTTTATTCACTTTGTTTCTCAGCTGTAGCTCCCTCCCTCAAACCCTCCCAATTCCACCCGCCCTCCCTCATCTCCTCCTATGCCCCTCCCCATGTCCACTCATAATGGAGGTCCATCTCCCCTTCCGTCTGACCCTAGCCTATCATGTTTGTTGTTATTTGCTAAATAACACACATTAACTCTTTTCTGGAAGTTTTTTGTGTTTTAGGTATAGAAAAAATTGAGAGAAGATAAAAAGTATGTGAATGGATGTGTATTAACTGTATGTAAGCATGTCACCATGTTGAGGCACTGGAAGGATTTGATTATCTAACTACTGCTCCTAGAACAATACACCACAGATGCTGAGAAGAATTTTTCATGCATGTCTCATGTTCCCTTTGTGATATTTAGTTTCATTACATCAGGAAGTTACAGAAACATATATAGAGTTGACAAGACAGCCACATGCAAGCCAAAGGTGGATCTGAGCAGAATTTCCCTTATAGTTCTCAAAAGGAAGCAACACTGCTGATCCCTGAGTGATATGCCTGAACCTTCAATGACATGTCGAGAGCAAGCCCTGTAGTCTTAGCATATTGCTGTTCATCCCTGTAAAAGCTTTAAGATTGCTCTGCTCTCTCCATTATGCCCAATCAAAATGATTTTACTCTGCAGTACACAATGTTCTGACTTGGTCACTTACAGTTTTAGTCCATTTATAAGTAACCTGTAGATACCATTAAAATAACACCATAATTTAGCCTTTCAGACTATGCTGGCCTTCGCCTTCACATTTTTTTTTTTTTTACCTATTCGATTTCTCAGAAACTATGGCCAGTATTCTTAACTTAATAAAAAGCAGGGCAGCAAATCTACAGGTAAAGATGTTTCTGATAGCTGCTCATGGTCAGAACACTGCACAACTAATCAAATAAGTCACAAGAGTTGCAAATGTACAAAGACAGTTTGTCCAGTTTTGCAGGATGCACATCATATTGTCAATGATGGTGGAGGGAAAGAAGTCACAGAGGCAGGAGGAAACATAAACGTACTGTTGACATCTGACCATGGAAGGCCTTCAGCTGTTTCAAGAATGTGAAGTAGGTTTTACAGTTTCCTCATAAACGGCTTCACCCATGGCATGAGTTTTTACATATCACAACCGCTACCCAAAATGTGAGAATTTTCTTACCAAA
>REGO01000681.1:463484-488699 GCA_010120015.1 Rhombomys opimus | reverse complement strand
AAAAAAAAAAAAAAAAAAAAGGAAAAATACAGATTTTTGATTTTGGTAGGAATTGCATTAATTCTGAATTCAGTTTTTTTCTCTAACTCTGTTCTAATTTATAAGCATGAGATTATGTCTGTTTATCTTCTTTTATATTTTTTAATGTTCTATGTGCTTTTCAACATACAGATCCAGAACATTCTTAGATGTATATTAATATATACCTGAGCTAGGATAAATTGTATTGGATTTAACATTTCTTTTTCCCATTCTTGTTGCTTGAAACTAAAAATTCATCTTTTAATCTTGAATCACCCTAATTATTTTAGGAATATTTCATTTTTAGTTTTATAGAGTTATTTGAGACTTTCTAAGTGGACAATCATATTGTAATGTATAGATAAGAATGTCTTACTTTTTTTTAACCTATCTTATCTTCTTTGGACAGAAATTTTGCTGCCAAGTTGAAAATAAGAGCAAAAGCAGATAGCTCCTTTTTTATCAAATCCTAGTAAAGTCATTCCTATAATTCACTATTAAGTTTTAAGCAATGATTTTTAAGATAAACTCTGCTGGGTTGCTGTTTATTTTAAAAAAAATAATTAATGTATGATATTTCTAAATATTGACATAGTACGATCACTTGACATGTGTATACGGTGTGTAATGATCAAATCAGGGTAATTGGCAGTTCGATCTTGTCAGACAGTTATCATTTCTTTGTGTTGGGAAAACACAATCCAGATCTCTCTGCTGGGTATACAGCCAAATGAAATGAGGTATGTTTATCAAAGAAACATCTTTACTCTCACAATTATTGCTGCACTGTTCAAAGTAAATCATATGAAATCGACTGAAATGTCCATGAACAACTTGGCTAAAGAACTGTGGTATACGAACAGAATAAATTATTATCAGCAAAAAAAAAAAAAAAGAAAAAAGAAATTTTGTCATTTTTTTTTGCTGAGACATATATTATCTTGGATTGCCTCATGTTAAATTAGTAAGACAGTAGTAGAAACACAAATACTACATATTCTCACTTTCTCTTCCTTTCTTTTTGGGACTGTAATTTAATTACAAACTCTCTCCCTTCCCTTTCATCTCTATATGTATCCCTCTCTGCTATCCTTCAAATTCATGGCATCTTTTTCACCAATTGTTATTAAATGCATATATGCATTTGTATATGCATATATTTTAAATATAACCTGTTGAATACATACAGTGTTATTTGCATATTAAAACATCTCTGAGCTAAGATAAATTATATTTGATTTAATATTTTGTTTTTCTGTTCCTATTGCTGGAAAATAAAAATTCACCTATTAATCTTGAATCTGGTGTTATTCATAAACACCCTTATTATTCTAGTAATATTTCATTTTTGGTTTTGTAGAATTATTTGGTTTTGTAGAGTTATATGTCTTGAGGGCTGATCATTTGGCACTGGACTGCTATATGGTGTCCTCTTCCTTAGGGAGGACTACTTCTATTTCCAGCTTTACTCAGTCAACTGTACTTCTTCATGTTTTTTCCTATTCAGTTTGGCGTAATTGTTGATATCCTTGTTCAGCTCATGTTTAGGTGGTCATATTGTGTAGATTTTATAGGTATAGTTTCTGATGTTGCTGGGAGACACAATAAGTGCAGGATTATTTTGTAGCTGTATCCACTTGGACTGGGCTCCATGACTCTGCATTTGGATTGCTTGTGGTTTTCTATAGTGGTATCTATCTGTTGCAAAGAGAGGTTTCCTTGATGAGGGGTGAAGACTAGTTTTCTGTAGGTATAAGGACAAATGTTCATAGAATTTTGTTAGGGATTATGTAGATTTAATAAACTAGTGGTTGTAGATTCTCCTCCAATGACCATGACTTCACCATCTCTGAATAGTTAGCTAGGTTTCTAGTACCAGGCTTGGTATCCATCTTATTTTTTTTAATTTTATTTTTATTAATTACACTTTATTCACTTTGTATCCTCCCATAAGATCCTGCCTCCTGCCCTCCCGATCCCACCCTCCCACCCCTTTCTTCACACATGCCCTTCCCCAAGTCCACTGATAGGGGAGGTGCTCCTCTCCTTCCTTCTGATCTTAGTTTATCAGATCTCATCAGGAGTGGCTGCATTGTCATCTTCTGTGGCCTGGTAAGGCTGCCCCCCCCCTCAGGGGGAGGTGATCAAAGAGCAGGTCAATCAGATTATGTCAGAGGCAGTCCCTCTTCTCATTACTATGTAACACACTTGGACACTAAACTGCCATGGACTACATCTGTGCATGGGTTCTAGGTTATCTCCATGCATGGTACTTGGTTGGAGTATGAGTCTCTGGGGACACCCTTGTGTTCAAATTTCTGGTTCTGTTGCTCTCCTTGTGGAGTTCCTGTCCACTCCAGATCTTACTATTTCCCACTTCTTACATAAGATTCCATGCACACTGCCCAACAGTTGGCCATAAGTCTCAGCATCTGCTTTGATAGTCTGCAGGGCAGAGCCTTTCAGAGGCCCTCCGTGGCGGGTTTCTAGCTTGTTTTCTGTTTTCTTTTTCTTCTGATATCCTTCTTCTTTGCCTTTCAGGATGGGGATTGAGCATTTTAGTTGGGGTCTTCTCTCTTGATTAGTTTCTTTAGATGTCCATCTTATTAAGCAGTATAAGAGAAATATAAAAGTTACATTGGTAAAATTATTTTTACTGGTGTTCTTTTCTAAGTCTAATTTTCTAAACGTTTATTAAAAATATCAGGATGAATACAATTTTTATCAAATATCTTTTTGTATGGATTAATACATTGTTATATATTTTCTTCTGATTGTTAATACGGTGAATTATGGCAATTCATTTTTAACACTGAGATGCTCTTGCATTCCTTGAATAAATGTAAAACATTATGGTATTGTATTATTCTTTTTATATATCAGGAAGTTAAAATCTTTAATGTCTACTGTAGTTTTCCATGACAGTCTGCTGCAATTAATTCATTTAGATTGGTGTTTATTGTATTATTTTCTGTGATCATCTGAGAATATAATACCATCAAATTTTGTCATTGATACACATAGGCATGCAGCCAGCAACCATTTTTATCTATCTTATCTACATGATGCATGCATTCCTAATTCCATTTGACTCTTGTCACTCTGTTTATGCTGATTGTCATGTTATCCTCTTAGTGTTGGCTTCTCTCAGTCTTCAATATTCAAGTTGTTAATATACATATGTTGCTCAATTCTAAATTTGCTAAAATTGTTATTTTTTGGAATCAGTCTTTTGCTTTTTTGTTTCATAATTTTAAATAGCTTTTATAAATAATTTTAGTAGATGCTTCTCTGTTATTTCATTTCTGTTATTCATTTTCTGTTAGTTCAGACATGAGGTGTATCTAGACCCATTACCCTTTGATTCTCACAGAATCTCTAGAACAAATTATCTAGATTTTACTGGAGTCTATATTTTCTTGATATTATCTCATTGTTCTCACTCTGACTCTCAGAAAGAGTCATGCCTTTTTTTTTTTCTCTTCCTTTCCCATCTGAATTGCTTTCTCTAAGTTTCCTTAATAGGAATTGGGAACATAGATATCTGATGTCAGTGTGTGAAAGTGAGCACCAGAATGCATTTCCTGCCTAAGCTGCATGGGAAAAAACACAGTTTACCTTCTCAAATCCTAGCTCTATCTCTAAGTAGTTCTACCCAGCCTCACTCATGAGCTCATCAGACTGTATTCCACACTTCAACTTTTTCTCTTGTGAATTTCTACTCAGTCAAATTCACATCTCTGTTTTTGCACCTCATATTCATGTCAAAGTCAACTTCTTTTAAATCGAATTCATCTTCCTCCCACATGAGTCCTCCCTGTTTACTTCCTAAATAAACAACTGATACTTAAGAAGTTCAGCATGCCAGAAAGCTGCCCACAATCCTACATTTGTCTTACCCTTCTTATCTATAGCACTTACTTAATCATTGCTTTTTGTCAACTTGGTTTACAGATATTTTCAATTATTTTCCATCCTCATTACTCATTCTCTGATTAAGCCCACAATTGTTGCTCGCCTGAGTTATTAGAGTTATTGGCAATTATGTAATATATCTCTAAACTTAATTTCTTCTCTAATAAGTAATGATAACACTAAATGCAAAATCTGTTTCCAAATTGTTTATGATACTTCAAGAGCATTTGATACCCTTGGCCACTTCCTCTCACTGAAAATGTTGCTATTTTGATTTCTATGACCTTGCACTCTGCTGGATTTCTTTTTGAACTCTTATCCAGGCACTCTTTGTAGTGACATTGCCAGACATTCCTGCACTACTCACGAAGGAAATGCTTCAGGTTCTCAGAATACAAGCATGGACACATTTTTTTAAAAATAGCTTCTGTAGATAAACTTGACTGCTGGGGTACGATGTTCTCACATGAATTAGGTGTATTCGTTGTATAAGTTGTCTATCTTTTAGTACATTTCATAGACCTTCCATATAGAATCTGCTAGTTTTCTCCCACACTTGTTCTTTCTCCACTTCATTCCAGTCTCATCAATTTAAACTGACCTTTAAACTGTATTTAAGCCTGAAACCCAAGTTAACACCTGTTGCTCATTTCTCATGTTATCCTCAATCCCTCAACTTACAAAATAGAAAGTAAAGAACAAGTATTGCAATGTGCTATGAAATAATCATTGGCATATTTGAAACTTGGGTGACATTACTGAATAAAAATAGAATCACTTTGACTACTGATACCTAGACAGTTGATCTAATAACCAAGAGAGCTACTGACAAACAGATACTCTTTATGAATGGAGGATATTTTACACTTGTTGAAACTGCATTGCTAATTTATTAATATATACAAGTTTCTACCAACTTAACAATATAATGAAGTTTAATGTGTTCAAAAGGCAAATAAATGAATACAAGGATATATCAAACTGCAAAGACTGTAATATCTTCTCATATTAAATTACTGGGAAAATTAAAAACATTTAAGACAACTTGAAGTGTAAGTTACTTCCTGTTTTTCTTTTCTTTTATTTCAAGGTAATATATAGTACCATGAATCTGTTTGTGTTCTCACTACATCCCTTAAAGAGATACTTTTGTCAAATGCACCCTTCTCATTATCACTTTTAATTTGTTAATTATCTTTCACACAATAGGTGCACACTTACACAACACTTCTTTTGGAAAAATTTGAGTTGTGTCCATCTGCTTGCAACCTTCTGTCTTCATACTGCTTTTAGGGTACCATTCTTTTTGCCTAAGAATAATTCTTGTTACTCACCTGCCTCTTTCAATCTAGTCAATGCCTTCTGACCAAGGATAATGATCATTTGTTTATTCTTAAATCTTTATCTCTCAGCACTTCATCTTCTTAAAGCTGGCTGACCAGTATGCACTTCAATGAGTACAGAAGGCAAAATGTAGCACACGTTATACTGCAGAAGGGCATGTAGATTCCAATTTTAATGAACTAGTAAGAGAATGGGATATTCACTCACTTTTATTATATTGTTAATAATTTACTGTATAAATATATCTTGATTTACTAAATTAGATTTTTTCATTTTCTCACTTGATATTCTTACAGCACAGAATATATTTTTGTTCTTTTTATTTATTGTTTGAATGCTTACTTTTTATTTTATTTTTTCATAAAAATTAATCTGGCTAGAGCCTCTCCTGTCTCCTCTTTTTGCAGTCCCAAACACCTCCTGTCTCCCCCAGATCCACTGCTCCTCCATTTTCTTTAAGAAAAGAGCAGGCCTCCCCAATAATAACAACACTCTTTTTATTTTTTTAGTATTTTAATTAAAATAGAATTAGGTCATTCCCTTCCTGATTTTCCTCCTTCCAGTCTCATCCAGCTACTTGTGTTCTTGATCCATTTATGCAATAAGAGGTTGTTAATTGGCACTATTTAACCACTAAAGTCCCTGGAACTATTAGAAATTGATACATGTTATTGGGTTTAAAGAAACCTGTTTCCTGATATTTTCTTTAGCATTCACTTTTTTTTTCAGTTGCTTACCTTTTTTGTATGTTTCAGGCTAGTTGAATATGTTTGCTGTTCTTGTTTTTTTTTTTTTTTTTTTTTTTTTTTCTGTACTAAGGTGCTGATCTTTTCTAATATTTTGAGATTTCAGGTCCTTTGCATATATATAATAGCTTCTAGTTTTGAGTTTTTATAAGATTCATGAGTATACAAAAACAAGTGTATCTCTGTACATTTTTTTTGGCTTTTTTCTTTGGTTTGATTTTATTGTTTTATTCTGATGTGTTAGTTTTTGTTTTATATTATTATGATATATTACATTTCCATAGAAGTCATTTTTTTAATGAGAGAAAGAAAAAGAGGAGACCAGGGAGTGAGGGAAGGTGGGGAGGAACTGGAAGGAGCAGATGAAGGGGAAACTGTAATCAGAATAAATCATATAAAAATCAATTTTAATTAGGGGGTTAAAAATTTAAGGATTGCCCCTTTTTTTTAAACAAAAGTATTTGCCAAGAGCATCAAAGAGGCAGGCCCAAAGTAAAGGAGCTTTAGTTACATGATGGGCAAGTCAGATTTGACTTTTTACATTCAAGTATCTAACAGTCCACAAAAGAATTACAAAATGTCTTTATTTATAAACATCATGTATATCCTGGGTAGAAGTTTAAACATGGATGTTGTGAACAGCTTCAAAAAGTAGTGCCCAAAGTTCATCATGTAATATTACTGTGGTAGTGAGAACAGATGGACATAAAGAAAAGACATTTTACTGATTCATTTAAAATATTCCTTTCCTGTTTAATTATGCTATAGCTCAAAACTATATATTTTCTCTGAGGTCAGCCTAAATTAGGTATTATAATTTATGTTAAAACTCAAGAGGCTCTTTCTACCTTACATGACTTTAAAAGTGAAGTCAATTAATGTGGAAAAAAGTGATATAACATGAAATATTAATATGAAATAGCTGGGAGGGATTGGAGAGAAGAAAAAGGGGTAGGTAAAAATATAATGCTATTTTTATTAAAACATTAAAATAAAATAATTTTAATTGGAAAATTAAAAGAACACAAATAGGTCTGTGATGTAAGAGTAAATTATCCAAGTAAAAGTGCAATTACTGTTGGCCTATACAAATAATCAGGGAAATATCTCCCAGTTAGAGCATCTGAGTGTCACAACTCTGGCCTCTCAAGTTGAATTTGCTGTTTCCTGATTGATCTATCTCAGCATCTTAAGGACTCTTCCAAAATACTTGGACACCTCTCTCATCTTTTAAGTTTTAGGACAATATGGAAATAAAGTTACTGAGTGTTTCCTCCCTGTGTCTCCAGGCTGCTGTGTCTACAGAACCAGGTGTCATGGATTAAACAAACCATATCTGCAAAAGATTCCTCCTCTACGGCTAGCTGTATCCAAGACAACACAGTTGGAGAGCAGCCCTGCTCTTGTGCTTGTCTGGAATCAGCTCACAGTCTTACAATCTTATTCCTTGGCAAATGTTTACTTGGGTGCCAGTGTCAGTAATCTTGGCTGTTTTGCAGATCCATGCACAAAGAGATTCGAGATTTTACAGCAGAGAAAACCTAAAATTTAAAAATAGTTGTGACAGCTAATATCAGCTCTTCATGAAGAAGCAAGCCAGGTCACCCACATTAGGGTTTCTGCCAATATCCTTTCACTCTCCATTCTCAGTTCAGTGAAAGACTATGGGGACAACTAAATAGGATGGATTCATTTTAACAGACACGTAGGTTTATAAGCATTTCCATTCTCTGCACCACCAGTGTTGGCAGTCCTGAGTGTCAGCCCATAGTTCATAGCTCTGTCACATAAATTCGACACCCAGTTTACTTTTGCGTGTGCTGTGCCAGGTGTGTCTTTTTATTCACCTTCTCCAGGAAAAGGTTTTAACTCTGTCTAAAGGACTTTTCCCACTTAAGAGTCTAAAGGATTTCCAATCTCATTAAAGTCTGCTCTCTCCCTTTTTCTCTCCAGATCATAGGCTTCTTAATAAGATTTTCCCTAAGTTATTGGTGTTTACAGTGACTCTCATCCCCTTTCACCCTATCACCTACTGTCTGCTGCAGCTTTCAGCCTGCTGAGTCACAAATGTGATGGTGTTGCTGCCGCCAACTTTCTTATCCCCCACCCCCATTTCATGTGCCTGGCTCTTACTGGTGCCACTGTCAAAAAGAGCTTCTATCATCTTCATCCTTCTGGAAATATTGTTTCAGATATTGTCTTCACCCCTATGCAGAATAAGGACTTGATTAGGTTGTCAATTCTTTCTGAAACTGAATTTCCTAATTTGTATATTCAGAAGCTTATTTTCTGTGAATCTCTTGGAATTAATTAGAAAAATCAAATCCCTAGTGTATGCAGCAAGAAGACAAGAGTGCCCATGTGAGTGGTGGCTGGGGGCGGGTGCCAGGGGGACTAAGAGTCAAGCCTACAGTGTAAGGTAAAGTGTTAAGATAGTTCAGTTCCAACACTCTTCATATTTCATCCTCCATGCTGATATACTAACATCCTACTTTTTAGCTAGTGGAGGGTTAAATAAAGGAGAAAATGCACATAAAGGGTTTAGTAACAATACTTCATTCTGTTACGTGCCCACCAACTATTAAAAACAAATAAGAAAAAAAAGGGGGGCAGTCACTCCATAATACCTGTTATTATTCCCATGCGATGTGGTGTTATAATGACCTTCTCTTTGGTTATTATACCTTTTATTTTATCAAAGTGTTTGAATTACCATGAGTTTTATTCAAACAAAATAAAGCCGTAAATTTGAGTGGTTATGTGTAGTGCTTTCTGGTTTTGTTAGAAGAACATTATATTTGTTCAGGCTGTACATGGTGGGGTTATCTTTTTCATCCCCACCCATTCCTGTTCACCCTTTCAAGAAAATAAATCCCCCTCCCCCAGAAATCATTTCACAAGATCTTTAATGCTCACTTTAAAGTTTATTTATGGTGGGGTTGTATACATGTTTAGCAAGTGTGCTAAGTGCCTACACTGAGAAAATTCCAGTTCAGATCAGTCCATTCCACATAGATGTTTCTTGTGCCAGTTGAGGTCATTGGAAAGGGGCCTTGACCTTTCTCCTGGTCAAGTCTGTGATGCTGGTGAGTCCTGCTAACTCTCCAGGGCTTTCTTTGTGGATACAGTTCACCAGTCCCATACAAAGAACAAGATACATAACACCTCATTGTATTTCCCAGGTTGAGCACAGCACATCTCTTGTACAAAAATCCAAGAAAGCACAAAAGTGAAAGCACCAACTTGATTATTTATAAACACACATGCACAAATCTTACACAAGAGTACACAAATGAATACAAAGTATAAAAGCACTGTACTGTATGGAAAACTTAAAACTTATACATGAAATACTGCACTGTGAATCTGGAATACTCTAATGATCCAACCCCACCCTTACACAGCCTTAGTATGGGGCAGAAACTATCAATGTGCCCCTGGACCTTTCTAGTCCTCAGAGACACTACTGCGGGGGCAGTGGAAAGCAAGATTAGCCACCCGCAGGGCTCTGGCTTGCTCCAGAGCCTCTCTGTATCTGGAAGGCCAAGCCTGGGGATCTTTCCTAAAGACTCTGGACAGGAACTCCATAATCTGCATCTTGGTGATTTCACGGTTGGCTCTGGACCCCCAGAAAAACTCGTACTCGGGAGGTTCGATGTGGGGCACACGCTGGTACTTCAGGTAATTCTGCTGGACGAAATCCTCGGTGATAATCTTTCTCACATCCCCAAAGGTGGAGTGCTTTTTCCAGGGCCTCAGGCCCAGGATGCGCAGCACGTTCCAGACTGCACCCTCTCTGGCCCCACGGCCCTTCACATAGATGAGGCTCAGGATCATGAGCAGGAGGCCTGTCATGGGCATACGGTTGTTCAGCGCCATCCTGTCCAGCTCCTCTGGGCTGAGTGCTTTGACCAGGGCAAACTCCATGGTGTGGAGATTGGTCAGCCTCAGGTGCAGCCCAAAAACTCTGGCGAGGATGAGGCTGGTGCGCCTGAGGATGCTTCTGCACCATTTCTTGTAGTTGCCCATGACATCTTTCACCATGTCTGGAAACCAGAGGACCATCCTCTTCTGGTCCTTCACCAACACATACCACATAAGCTCATGTGCCTTCTGTACCAGCTGGACTGGGGTTGGCGGTGCTGAGATCAGCCTGGCTGGGCTCTGGGGCTGGTGGGCGCGGCCCTCCTCTGCGGCCTGCTGCTGGATCTTAGGGTCAACCTCTTCGAACCTTTCTGCGGGCGGTGGTGAGGCCTGTGGGGCTGCCATCGTATCTTCCGGAGCATTCGTTGGCCCTGCGAGATTTGCTGCCAGAGACGCAGGAGGAGAGACCCCCACTGGAACCGCAGGGTTACCATGCACCTCGGAGTTGGGGGCCTCCGCTGCAAAGTTAGGGTCGCTGGGGTCCTTACTTTGTTCCGACATGTCAGCGCCTTCTCTTCAGGGCAGGACCGGCTGCGACTTGGAGCTCTCGGAGCTAGCACTCCCTCGCTGGACTCTAGCAGAGGAAGTGCAGGTTACCGAGCGCTGCGCCTTCCGCAGCAGCGGGCCGGGCGGGGCGGACATGACACTGCGCATGCGTGTAGGGAAGCCAGCCGGGTGGTAGGGCTGGATAGGAATGAAGGAGGAAAGCCCAACCGCTGGGGTCTGACAGAGGGTACCACTAGACTAAGGGAAAAGATCTCCAGGTCTCCTGTACTGGGCAGGGATAGATGATGGCATGGGAAGAAGCAAGTTTAAGGAGAAAGTTGTAGCTGAAATGGTGAAGTCAAGTTAGGACACTGTATTTGTGCACAATCAAGTTAAGTGTGATGGTCCTGGAGAAAGAAGACTTATTCTTGAACTTGGGTGTTCTACAAAGGAATAAGTGGCAGTAAGGATTATTTTTTTTGAGAAAGTGTGTATACTGTAAAGATGATGTGATATATATATAATTGGAATCTTGAGAAATTAGTAAACATAAATCCTTACCAAATCTGAGTGCAGGTCAAACAAGGAAGAATGTACTGTGTAGTTATGGACATTGGAGTGAGATTTGAATGTTTTGGAAGTAATAGATTTTCTAACATAATTGATTTGGGTTAAAATTTTAATTGGATTGGGCTTTGAATCAGTCGGTAAGAGCTTTTATAGTGAAAGCATGAGAACTTGACTTAAAATTCTCAGGACCCTGTGTTCAAATTGTCTTGTTCTGTTGTTCTCCTTGTGAAGTTCCTGTCCTCTCCAGCTCTTACTATTTCCCACTACTTACATAAAATTCCATTCACTTCCCAGAGACTCATACTCCAACCAAAGACTATTCATGGAGACAACCTAGAACCCTGACAATGCAGCCACTTCTTATGAGAACTGATAGACTAAGATCAGAAAGAAGGAGAGGAGGACGTCCCCTATCAGTGAACTTGGGAAGGGGCATGCATGCAGAAAGGGCTGGGGGAAGGGTGGGACTGGGAGGGGAGGAGGGAGGGGCTTATGGGGGGATACAAAATGAATAAAGTGTAATTAATAAAAGTTAAAAAAATGAAAAAAAATTCTCAGGACCCAAATGAAAAAGGTGGTAACCAATGAAAAAAAGGTGTTTGCAAATCCTGCTCTGAAAGGTGGAATTAAGAAGATCACAGGGTCCAGTTTACCTTCAGGTGCAGTGAAGGACCCTGTCACAAAGGAATAAGATAGAGAATGATAGAGCAGGAAACACGACATCTTTCTCTGGCATCTGCATATATTTCCACACACCTACACACAGTTAATTGACATAAAGTATATTTACTGGACACAGTTTGTCTCAATGTATGAGCACAATATCTAGTGAGCAAACCTCCATAATTAGTACATTCATCACCTCAAATATTAGGAATATTCAAAATTCCTTTTCATATCTACTTAAAATACACAGCAGAATATATCCACTCTTCTTTATTATAGTACATTAAAGAATACTGTTCATAAATATAATTTTTTAATTAATTACAGTTTATTCACTTTGTTTCCCTGCTATGGCCCCTCTATCATGCCCTCCCAAGCACGCCTTCCCACCCTCTTCTCCTCCCATGCCCCTACCCCAGCCTACTGATAGGGGAGGTCCTCCTTCCTGCTCTTCCAGCTGACCCTAGTCTATCAGGTCTCATTAGGACTGGCTGCATTGTCTTCCTCTGTGGCCTGGCAGGGCTGTTCCCTCCTTAGGAGGAGGTGATCAAAGAGCCAGCCACTGAGTTCATGTCAGAGACAGTTCCTGTTCCCATTAATAGGATATCCACTTGAACACTGAACTGCCGTGGGCTCCATCTGTGCAGGGGTCTAGGTTATCTCCATGAATGGTTCTTGGTTGGAATATCAGTCTCAGAAAATACCCCTTTGCCCTCATTTTTGGGTTCTGTTGTTCTCCTTGTGGAAGTCCTGACCCCTCCAGGTCTTTCTGTCTTCCCATTCTTTCAGAAGATTCCCTGCACTCTGCCCAGTGTTTGGCTATGAGTTTCAGCATCTGCTTTGATACTCTGCTGGGTAGAGTCTCTCACTGTTCCTCTGTGGTGGTCTCCTGTCCTGTTCCCTGTTTTCAACCTCTTCTGATGTCCATCCCCTTTGCCTTTCTAAATGAGGATTGAGCATCTTACCCAGGGTCCTCCTTCTTGCTTAGCTTTTAAGCGTACAGATTTTAGTATGATTATCCTAAATACATAATTGTATCAAAAGGAAATCTTTCTGTATTGATTCTCCTTGTTCCTTTCAGAGACTTTGGTAACCAATGTTCTACTCTGTGCTTATGTAACACCAATTAAATTCATTTCCACAAATGTCGGAGATCATGATGCTTTTTTTTTCTATGCATAGTTTTTTCATTTCACAAGTAATAAAGAATTTTCTATTATTCATAATAGAACAAACTAAGTATGAATAAGTATATATATTTGTATGTTAACATATATGCATATATATGTAAATACATGTAAACATGTATGTGTAAGTATGTATGTGTATACATATATGTGTATATATATAATATTTTATGCATTCATGCATGTTTAGGTTGTTGATTTTCAATTATTTTAATCTCTATAGATTTTGCTTCTCCACTTCTATTAGGTCACTTTGATTTCATTTAAATTTTCCCTTAAGTTTCTTGGGAAAATGATCACTATATTTATTAGCATAAATTTTATGATAGTATAATTTTCATGTTTTCCCAGTGCCTTTCTTTCCCTGCTTTCTGCTGCTACACCTTCTGAGTTACTTATCACAGTATATTGTTAGAAAATGATTAATTCCATTTTGGGAGCACATCAAAATTCTTCCCAATATGCTTAAATGAGTTTACCATAAATAATGTCTAATGATCTCTCATAAATTATACAGAGCATGTTGGTGATCATTTCCCAAGTATAAATTGTTTAAAAAAGTAGATTGAGAATAGGTAATCTGAAGCTGATAGTCTCTCAAACTCTCCCTTATATAACGGCCATTGTTGAAGCCTCCAAACCTAGATGTCTTTAGATTTGACCATCTTCCTTTTTCTGATATAATGGGATTCCTTGGTGTTTCTTCAGTTTCCTTAAGTTTAAAGCATCTTAAAATTATGCATTGAGAGTCATTATTGTCACTTGAAACAGAAACATATTTAAAACATCATGTTGGCAGTTCTAGGTTCAACAATATGTTTACTTAGACAGGATGGTTATTGTCTACCCCAAATATTTTTGTCAAGAAGTATTTCAGAGTTATTTAGATTTCTGCATATTTGCATAGGCACAATAATATGTTATGAGATTAAATTTAAATGTGAAATTAGTTTGTGTTTCTATTCACATTGCATACATATTCTGAATGCAACAGAATACTCTTGGTATACCTTTGTTTTAGCTGTGATCTACACTATGAAGTCTGATATGGAATTTTTCACTTGTGATGTAATGCACATACTAAAAATGTTTCAGATTGCACAGTGTTTGCAATTTCAGGCTTTTAGACTAAGGGATCTCAAGTTTTTTCATTCTCATTTCTTATATTTGTTTTTCCCACGTGGGTTGATTTTGAAGAATTTTCTGGGCTAGCTCACTCTGTTTATATGCACATCATATGTGCCATCTTGCACTTAACGGATTCATGAAAGAAAGTAACAAGTATGAGGCCACCAACTTTTAAGTTGTTTCTTGCTGAGGTAGGATACCAGAGATGTGACCAGAGAACTACATGTGCTTCAGCAGCTTTCTGGGATGAGCTGTATGATGCAGTTTCTACCTGCACCTCACTTGGTTGAAGTTGTTAGTATGACAGTATAGAGAACCTGTACTGAAGCTCATACCACACATTCCTATTGATAAAGTTGCTTAATGCTGAACCAGAGTCTGTAGATTGGAACCACTCTGAGAGATAGTGCTTTAAGAGTTTTAAGCCATAGAATTAATGTTTAGCTTGAAATGAGCCTATGCAAACTGTGGTACTGCTTACCCTCAGAACTGTGAAGCAGCCGTACAAATATGATTTCTTCTATTCAAGAAAGTCCTGAAAAGGATCAATCCATTACCATAAAGAAGAGGAAGAGTGGGATAATCTTTAATCAGAGAACCCAGACTTTAAGCTGAAAGCATATCTATTAGGAAAGCTTGAGACTGATAGCTACATAATATATTGCTTACCCCTATAGAGAGTGGCAGACATTACAAAAAAATACTGAAAAGGGAAAGAAAGGAATCCAGTACTTGTGGAGTGTCTACAACTACTGTAATCCCAAGGGAGATATTGGGGCTAGTGCTCTAAAGGTGTCCAAGAGTGTTGGGAATAAGTTATTCTCGCTGAACATCTTTACAGTGGCCTTAAAAAGATATAGAAAATAAGCCATCTCACCAGAGGCTTAGAAGCAAATTCAGGAAACATTCAGAAAGAGAAGCAGAAAGAAAATGGAGATATTATGTCTTTGGATCTTTTGAAAAGGATAGTTTTTCCAAAGGGTTACTTCAGACTACAATATAGAGCAGATTATGCAGCTATGGAATAGGCTGTTCTTGGCAGACTCCTATGAAAATGCCTGTTCTGGCACTGGCTTCCATAGAGAGCTGGGGAAGGTGGGGGAGGGAGATTATCCTGGAAGTCCCGAGGATACTGTGCATGTTCTCAGAGCAGGGACTTTGGAGGAAGCACCAATTTTTTCTTGGCTCTTTCCTATCCATATAGGCAATGACCTTTCTCTTGGAGCCCCCAAATAGGCCCCACGTGCCTTTTCAGGCGAAGAAACTGAAACAGAGTACTCATTTTAGTATTTTAGCAAATATTATTGAGCAACATCTTTAGTAGTTTTAAAATTTGCATTTTGAAAAATAGCACAGTCTTCTAGATAAACATGGCATTGGGAATACTGGGCAGCCAAGTCCTTGTTTTGTTAGAAAAGACTAGAAGTCAAAGACAGAAGGCTCCATTTCACAGTTGGAGGGAGGAAGAAAAGCCAGCAACTGACCTGTCATAATCTGCATATTCTCTATGGGGTGGAACTCAAGTTTCTTTCCTTTTGAGGCCAGCCACACTCATCCAAAGTGGTGAGTCTAGCTAGTTCTGTCCCCATTCATAACTCTTCCAAGTGATACACAGAGAGTACAAGGATCAATAGCGTGTCCTAATTGGTTACCTGGACACAGAGTTAATACTGTAGGTAATGATAAAGAAGAAGTGGGGGAAGAGTCTAAGAAGGCAAGGCTTAGTCCTGATGAGACCTGATAGGCTAGGGTAAGATGGAAGGGGAGAAGGACCTCTCCTATTAGTGGACTTGGAGATAGGCATAAAAGGAGATGAGGTAATGTGGGTGGAGTTGGGAGGGAATTGAGAGGGGGGTACAGCTGGGATACAAAGTGAATAAACTATAATTAATATAAAAATAAAAGAGAAAAAAGAAGGCAAGACTTTTGACACTACTCTTACAACTATATGTTGGGTCTTGGCATGGGATAAAATGCAGAAAAAACATATGATGTATGGGGATGAGGAATGTCAAGGAAAAAATATAAATAAGAATAAAATCAGGAATAAGGTAGTGATTATTTTCATCAGTATTGTTAATGACCTGCAGTTTTGCCATCTAGACTGGAACAGAAGTAAAGAATGCTCAGTAGGAATGCCAAGGAAGAAGCTGTGAGGTGAAAAACAGGAACAACAGGAGTCTGCCTCAGAGGTGAGTCTGAAAAAACATGCTGTGTGATCAGTATATGAAGGACCATTTTGGAAATCTATGCAGACAGAATGCATCATAATTCCCGGGAATACAGTTTTGACATGCCTGGGATAAACCTGTATAAAGATAAATGGCATCATTTATCTGAAACCCAGGGCTCCATAGTGGAGTCAGGATGACCTAGAGTTCAATAACAGTCAGAGATAAATAGTGATACATTGTCACTCCTTCTAACCCCTAATCACACACAAAAATTCTGTACAATTATCATTAAAATATCTTGGCTGAAGTGAGCAATTATGGAGGTAAAAAAGGTAAACACTATCATCCTCAGAGTTCCTAAAGTCAGATTCTTTGTAGTGACTATTCTTGGAATAGAAGAAGGATTATTTTTCTAGGACAACAGTACAGTGCACAGCACAATATCTGACATTTTCCTTCCTTGAGAATACCGAAATGAAGGCAGAATATTAAAATTACACTTTATTCACACTACAAAAATTTTTTTGGGGGGCAGCCAGGTCTTCAGCAGAGAATCTCTGAAGAGGTGGGGAAAAAAAAGAGCAGGGAGGAGAGAAGAAATGCAGTTATGTCAACAGATCCAGGTAATTTATGCCTTTTCCCACTGGAACACTATATTCTCTCCTATATCTATTTTGTGACATATGGAACAGAAATCTTCATCTTAAGCACACCTCTACAAAACACATTATTTATACCAGATCTTGGCTTTTGGTTTGTACTGTACCATATTAGTATGTTTTGCTTGCTAACATTTTGTTGAGCGTTCTCATATATATTCTCATCATGCGTGCTTGTTTTTATTGATATTTTTATTTTTGCCAAGGCTTTACCTGGTCTTGATATCAGGTGTTATTATTATTGTTAATTTATTTATTTGTTCACTTTACTACTTGATTATAGTCCCCTTCCTCCTCTTCTCACGATCCTACCTTCACCCTCTTCTCCTTTCCCCAACCATCCCCATCTCCATGACAAGGAGAGAACCCTCTCCTTATATCAACCCATCCTGGAACATCAAGTCACATCATGACTCAGCACATACTCTTCCACTGAGGCAAGGCAAGAGAGCCCAGCTAGGGGAAAGTGATCCAAAAGCAGACAACAGAGTACATGTTGTCTAATACAGAGCCTCTTTTTTACTTGCTAGGGGACACAAATGAAGACCAAATACTGCTCAACAGTTACATATGTGTAGAGGGTCTAGGTACAATCCATGCATGCTCTTTGGTTGGTGCTATAGTCTCTGTAAGGCCCTCTTAGTCTAAATTATTTGGCTCTGTTGGTCTTCTTGTGGAGTTCTTATCCCTTCTGAGTCCTTCTATCCTTCCTCCCAATCTTCCACATTACTCCTCCAGCTCAGTCTAATGTTTGGCTATGGGTCTCAGCATCTGTTTTGATCTGTTGCTGAGTAGAGCCTCTTAGAAGACAGTTATGTTGTACCTCTGTCTGGAATCATAGAATAATATCATTAATAGCGGGGTTGGCACTCTCCCATGGAGTGGGTCTTATGTTACACTAGTCAATGGTAGGACATTCCGTCAATCTCTCTGTTCCATCTTTATCCTTGCTCATCTTGTAGGCAGGGTAAATTTTGGGTCTAGTTTTTTTTTTTTTTTTTTTTTTTTTTTTTTTTTTTTTTTTTTTTTTTTTTTTTTTTTTTTTTTTTTTTTTTTTTTTTTTTGGGTGGGTTAATGTTCTCCTCCCTCTACTGGAAGTCCTGCTTGGCTGGGAAATAACCACTTCAGTCTTCATATCCCCTGCTGCTAGGAGTCTCAGCTAGAGTCACCCTGTACCCTCCTAGAGCCTACTCTGTAAAATGCCTCCAGCTTGTAATATCGGGCATTATTATAACCTTATAAAACTGGTCTTCCTCACTTTGGCTTATGGAAACAAACCTATAGCTCTAGATTTATTTCTTTAAATGGTGAGTAGCATTTTTTTTTTCACTGAAGATTTCAGTGCTTAGAAAATTATTTTGTAGATGGCTTGTGACTACATAGGTAACTGTAAAAAATGTAGGCTTATTTTAATTACCTCTTTCTTGTTGATACTTCATGGTTTTCATGTAACTTGTCAAAATTATGTGTGCAGTAGTGCTTGAAGTATTTTCTGTCATACCTTTTACAATCAATTTATGTACACTGCTACTTTTTGGCTTCCACTTTTGTACTGGACACACACTAACACCTATAACATAAATATTCTTCAAGAGATCCTTTAGATACCTCATAGGCTGCCAAGACATCCGTGAGATTTCCCATGCTTCAGATCTTTGGATGTATCTTTTTATTTGTCACCTAAAAGTTAGGGCTTCTTCTTTCTTCATCATTTGTCCTCATCTCTTCTCATTCTATTTCTCTCTGAGCAGTTTTACTCTCAGGGTTTGACGTGTACATTTCTGTACCAATGAGAGCCAAATGTGCTCCTGCAGTCTAATACATTTCTCCTTTTCTCTATAGCAGTATATTTAGTTACATTTACATTGCTCTATCTACCTTAAGCCCAGTAATCAGGATCTTCTTCAAGGTCTGTTTCCTGTATGTTTCTTGCTCAAAACTACTCTAGTTCTTTCCACTTAGTTTCATAAAAAGATGTGAGAATAACATGGATTCAATTTTTGTGTATGTAGGATGCAGGCATGTATGCATTCTTTGTGTGAGCTCACTTGTCAATGTATTTTCTTGTGGAGTCCATAGGTCTACATCAGGTATCTGAGATGAGATCATTCACTGAACCTGGAGCTTGTCATTTCAACTAGAGTGGCTGGGAACCAAGTTCCAGAGATTATCCTGTGTCCATCCCTGCTCTCCAGAGGGCTACAATTAAAGGAATTCACCTTTTTATCCAGATACTGCTTGATTTCAGGGGATTGGAACTCAGGTCCTCATGCTTCACATGTTCCTCAGTTCACATAGTCATCTCTAGCCCCTACCTTTACCTTTCAAATCTCATTAATATATAATTCTCAACTCTCTTATAAAACTTGTCACTCCTCACTCTCAACTTGACATTGAAAACCATTGTCTCTTTTTAACTGTATCACCACAGCATGCTCTTCAATTACTTACCCTCTCGTTTATATATTTAACTGAAGCTGTTCTCCACACTTAACCTAGTATATTCCCATATATACATGTATGTATATACACATACATATGTGTGTGTGTGTACACATACAAACACACACACTAAACATGCTACCACCAATTTTTACAGAGTGACTGACTTCCAAATATAGACGTTTATACTCTCATGAGTCTGGCAGCCAGGACTCTAAAATGAAGTGTTGAAATGGTCATGATCTCAACAAAAGCCTTATGAAAGAATACTTTTTGGTTCTCTTTGATTTTATTTCATTTCATTATTTTATTTTATTGCAGGATCACGCTATGTATCCCAGACTGATCATATTTATAACTCTGCTTCTGCAGTCTCCAGGGTGCTAGAATAATAGGTATGTAGTTTCAAGTCCATCTTCCACACCTCCCTAAGCATAGATTGCTCTTATCATTTTCCAGCTTGTTGTAACATGGCTCCTGTATCTCCCTTTGTCCTCAAATGGGCATCTCACTATTCTTCCATTTTTTTTGATATATGTTTTCTTATTAAGAGTATCACTTGTTAGATTCAGACACATGTTAACTTTAAGACATTTCTTCAAAGGCCTTATTCATGTCTGTAAAGACACTTTGTTGATTTGCTTACTTGCTTGTTTGTTTCTGTAGGATTTGAATATTCACACATTTCAAAGAATAGGAGCATGACCATTTTATTTAAAGAGTTCTATATATTGTCTAGCACAATGAGCAAACACAGATTAAGCTAATTTTGACTACAGATATTTCATTATGCTGAGAAGTAAAGACAAACCTGGGAGCTTGAAAAAAAGTAAAAAAAAAATAAACAGCAAACTTTAACAAACTCTTTATCTGTTTTCTGTCTTCTGTGAGAGATGGATAAAAAAGTATATGAGACTCAGGATATGGCTCAACAAGTAAGCAGACTTACTATTTAGCCTGACAACCTGAGTTAAATTATTTAACACACACACGTGTGTGTGCGTTTGCACTAAAAATATTAAGATTGAGGTATAAGAGTGCATGTCTATTAACCCAGAAATATTGAAAATTGAGTAATATCTTGAAAGTTGAATTTGACTTGAGGTGCACATTAATTTACAGGACAGTCTGAGCTACATATCAGAACAAAGCTGAACAATAATAACAACAAAATAAACACAATGCTGACTGCAAAATGGAGCCCTGCAGAATTTTCATGGAGAATCCATGATGATGATAAAAGTTGTAGGGAAGACCGCAAGCAAGTCTCAAGATGGAATATGTTCAGCAGCACTGAGCTCAGTCACCAAATTCAGGAGTTTGATGGATTAAGATACTACCTTTTCATTGATAAGTTAAGACCAAGTGTTCAGGCACTAATTTTTAGTGTAAACATTCCCAATAGTCATGAAATAAGGACTCTATTTACCATGTGTATTAGAGTCTTCAGAGAAAGACTACATCCACATGTTAATAAGGATTGCCAAGTATTAAGTTTTGTAAAGGCGTAGTTGTCTGAAACTATGTAAGTTGATTTTCCTATTGTGGTATTCCTTGGATCTTTTTCTATTAATGCACCATTTAATGATTTATAACCTCCACTGGAGTTTAATTTATTATATTACATACATTCTCTTTTGTCTTCTATGGTTTTGCTGACAATTCTGGTGGTAATCACAGTTAAGAAAAAGGAGCTAAAGGGCACAGTCTTCATAAGATTGTTATTCCCTGTGGTTTTAGCTGTACTTCAGACATCCCTGGCTACTGATACCTCTGACTTTTTTCACTTTTGGAATTTTCCAGGAACCTTCAGGCTCAATAATTCACTGGAATAACTCACTGGGCTTGCTGAAGCAACATACCTGTAATTTCAGTTTTCTTACAAATTACACACATACACTGAGGTCTGTGAGAGTGCTAAGATTCCATGGCCTGTCCATTTGGCAGGCAAAATCACATTCCCAGAACATACATTTGTTTATGAATATGGAAGATTCATTTGGGCACGGCTTTCAGAGATTTTATGATATAGGTATGACTGTCTTGAATCCTTAGTGAGATGATTAACCAGACCCCCAGGAGTACCCAATACCAGTCATCTGAAGTTCCACAGTGTTAATATTGTTCTTGATTCCTAGTTATGTACCAAGCACTAACTTACTGTGTCAGTACAATAAGAACACTCCTATAACAGAAAAATATTACATGGGAATCAGATGTAAATACCAAACAAATTTGTGTGTAGAGTCTAGCCTGTCATAAAACAGCAGATTGGTCTTTACCCTTTTGGGAGTACAGCTTTGTCCATTTGATATCTATTGAACTTTAACTTTTGTACTTAAATGTTTCTGTTCTAGAAAAAGCTGCTATGATGATGACAGTGGCTTGGAATCACAGGCTTCTTCTCAAGTGTATGCTGCACACTTTTTTGGAGCAGAAGGAAAAAAGTTATTGCTGCTGTGAGATCTCTGCCATTGGATAATGTTGATTCACAAATCTTTTACACAGACAAAGCACCACAAAACACCACAGTTTCACACTTTTCTTAAGGCCTACCTATGAGCCCCACATATTGAAAGTGTATAATATGATTGTTCTTGACATGTGTATCCACATATCCATTACCACTATATAATGCATAGATGTATTACTTCCATTTTCATGCCATTTCATAATCGCTCTCCTACACACACACAGGCTTCTCTCCTCAGTTTAGCAGTGATCTGACTTGTGACTCAGAAAGGTAGTCTGCAATTTGTATAATTCTAATAAGTGGAATTCCTTTTTTACTCATTTTCTCTGAAACAATTCAACTTAGTAAGTAGGAGATTCTTCCTGTTTATGGTGTGTCTAGAGTTTAATCTCTCACTGGACAGTATTATGCAGCTGTCACTTTCACATTACTGTGAGAAAAAAATTCTGGCAGAAATAATCTGTGGTAGGAACAATTTATTTTGGCTCATAATTTCTGAGGGTCTCAGTCTATTCTGATGGAGAAGGAATGGCTTACTGTGGCAGGGACATGAGGTGAGGACTAATAGAATACCGCTAGGGTTAGAATAAGATATAAAATGGAATTAGGGCGTGGGTTCTAACATCACAGTGTCACAGCCATCATGAATATGTAGCCATATATACCTGCACAATGCTTGCACAAAAAATATATGTAGGGGAGAGGCATATTAGCTGGGTAAATAAAGTAAAGCAATGCAGATAAATATGAACAAAATTCATTATAGACAAATGTGGGTGCTAGGAATAAAACGTGGGAATTCTAAATGAGAAGTAACCAGTCTTAGCTATTGAGCTACCTTTCTACTCCTGAAAAAGTTATTCTTACTGACTAAGCATTTGCATGCTAAAGCTAAGAAATATTGCCCTAGCTTGAATATATACTGTTTTCTTCTAGAGATTTAATATTTTAAGTACAACGTTTGTATAATTTTATACCATAAATGTTGCATTTTAGAATAGCCTGTTTTTATTCTGGAAAACATTATCTATCTTTTGAGTTTATTACATTTTAAAAAGCCACATTGTTTTGGCACTGCTGTGTCTTGAAAATTCATCACCCACACACCTGTGGTTCTAAACCAGGACTAGGTATTTTTTTCCACTGATCTGCCTTCTTCCTTCCAAAGGTGGAAAGCCATTTAATAGTCCTACTCAGCAATGATACCTATGAATCACATCAGTCATCATAATGCCTTGGTGAACTGGATATCAAAACACTTGCATAACAGGTAAAAGTCTCTGAAATACTGTAGTCATTTGGACTTAGGCAACCACAGCAATACTTGTCTTTATAAACAAAATGATAGACACAGAATATAATTTAAACTACAAAAAAATAAAGTTTTGTAGCTGGTAATATCATTTCACTTAACTTTATTTTTCAACATTAATGTTTATGGAAGAATGTACCAGGATTTTTTTGTTTTGGTTCAACAATATTCCACTGAATTGAAAGAACATGTATTTTTTTCTCTCTTATGAGTAATGGAAATTTGAATTATATTCACTTCATATTTTAAACATTGATTTTATAAATAATAATAAAAATTCTGTGTGGAAGTGCATTTTTATTTTTCATGGAAGAAAATAATTGAGTTATATGCTTCCTGCATTAATCATTGCATAAGATTTTCTAAACTGTATACACGCCTTTCAATTATCATAGGCACTATAAAAGCTTTTTAATTTCAGTACAATGTCACCAACTCATTCAAATATCCTTCCTTTAGGTATGCCTGTATTTGTCATAACAGCTGGCCAAAGTATTATGCTTTTGAACTGCAATTATTAAAAATTATTATTTTTTATTACTTATTACAATTTATTCACTTTGTATCCTGGTTGTATCACCCCCTATCTCCTCCTAATCCTACCCATCCTCCCTCTTCTCACCCTATGCCCTTTCCCAGGTCAGTGATAGAGGAGTACCTCTTTCTCTTCTGTCTGACCCTAGCCTATCAGGTCTCATCAGAGCTGGCTGAATCATCTTCCTTTGTGGTCTGGCAAGGCTGCAACCCCCTACTCCCTAGGAAAATGTGATCCAAAAACCAGCCACTGAGTTCTTGGCAGAGGCAGTCCCTGTTCCTCTTACTAGGGAACCCACTTGGAGACTGAGTTGACATGGGCTACATCTGAGTAGGGGTCGAGGTCCTCTCTATGGATGGTACTTGGTTGTACTATCAGTCTCTGCAAGAAATCCTGAGACCAGCTTTTATTTTATTTTATTTTATTTTATTTTATTTTATTTTATTTTATTTTATTTTATTTTATTTTATTGGCTTTGTTGGGTTCCTTTTGGAGCTCCTGTCCCCTCTAGGTTTCTCTATCTTTCCCTTCTTCTATAAGGTTTGCTGCACTTTGCCCAAAGTTTGGCTATGAGTCTCAATATCTCCTTTGATACTCTGGTGAGTAGACTCTTTCACAAGCCCCCTGTGGAAAACTCCTGTCCTGTTCCCTGTCTTCTACTTACAATGTCGATCCTGTTTGCCCTTCTGAATGAAATTTAAACCTCTTCTCTGGAGTCCTTCTTGTTGTTCATCTTCTTTAGGACTATATATTTTAGTATTTTATTCCTACTTTATATGGCCAATATACACTTATATGCCATTGCACAGGAGGAGACAACTTCCTGAAAAGAACACCAACAGTACAGTACCAACAATATCTAAGTTCAACAATCAATAAATGGTACCTCACGAAGCTGAAAAACTTCTGTAAAGCAAAGGGCACTGTCAACAGAACAAAACGACAGCCTACAGACTGGGAAATTATCTTCATCATCCATACATTTGACAGAAGGCTAATTCTAGATATGAAGAACTCAAGAAGTTAAAAAAGCAATCATACTAAAATGTGTACATCTAAAGACGCTAAGCAAGAAGGAGGACCATGGGTAAGATGATCAGTCTTCATTCTGAAAGGCAAATGGAATAAACATTGGAAGAAGGTGAAAATAAGGAATAAGACAGTAGCCTACCACAGAGGACCTCTGAAACACTCTACCCAGGAGGGTATCAAAGTAGATGCTGAGACACATAGTCAAACTTTGTTCAGAGTGCAGGGAATCTTATGAAAGAAAGGGGAGATAAAAAGATCTGGAAGGGTCTGGAGCTCCACAAGTTGAGCAACAGAACCAGAAAATCTGGGCCTAGGGATCTTTTCTGAGACTGATACTCCAACCAAGGACCATTCTTTAAGATAAACTTGACCCCCTGCACAGAGGAAGCCTGTGGCAGCTTAGTCTCCAAATGGGCTCCCTAAAAAGGGAAACAGGGGCTGTCTCTTACATGAACTCAGTGGCTGACAATTTGATCATCTCTCCCTGAGGGGGAAGCAGCCACAGAGGAGGACTATGGAAGACAGTCCTGATGAGACCTGATATTTTAAAGTCAGATGGAAGGGGAGAAGGTCCTCCACTATTAGTGGACTGGGGAAGGGG
>REGO01000681.1:438769-453153 GCA_010120015.1 Rhombomys opimus | reverse complement strand
ACAGGAGACAACTTCCTGAACAGAACACCAACAGCACAGACTCTAAGAGCAACAATCAATAAATGGGACCTCATGAAACTGAAAAGCTTCTGTAAAGCAAAGGATACTGTCATCAAAACAAAAAGACTGCCTACAGATTGGGAAAGAATCTTTACCAACCCTTTATCTGACAGAGGGTTAATATCCAGTATATATAAAGAACTAAACAAGCTGAAAAGCAACAAACCAAATAATCCAATTAAAAAATGGGGAACAGAGCTAAACAGAAAATTCTCAATAGAGAAATATCGAATGGCAGAGGAACACTTAAAGAAATGCTCAACCTCATTAGCCATTAGGGAAATGTAAATCAAAACGACTCTGAGATTTCACCTAACACCCATCAGAATGGCCAAGATGAAAAACTCAAGTGACTACTGGAGTGGTTGTGGAGTGCTGGAGAGGTTGTGGAGAAAGGGAACCATCCTCCATTGCTGGTAGGAATGTAAACTGTTACAACCACTTGGAAGTCAAATCTGGCATTTTCTCAGACAACTAGGAATAGTGCTTTCTCAAGACTCAGCTATACCACTGCTAGGTACATACCCAAAATTTGCTCAAGTACACAACAAGGACATTTGCTCAAGCATGTTTGTAGCAGCTTTATTTGTAATAGCCAGAACCTAGAAACAACCCAGATGTCCATCAACAGAGGAATGGATACAAAATTTGTGGTGTTTTTACACAATGGAATACTATTCAGTAATCAAAAAAGAGAAAATCATGAAATTTGCAGGCAAATGGTGGAATCTAGAAAGATCATTCTGAGTGAAGTATCCCAGAAGGAGAAAGACAAATATATACTCGCTTATATAAACCTACAAGATATGATAAACATAATGAAATCTATACACCTAAAGAAGATAATCAAGAAAGCGGACACGGGTAAGGTGATCAATCCTCATTTAGAAAAACAGATGGGATAAGCATTGAACGTATGACAGGAGACTACTGTAGAAAGCATCTGAAAGACTCTGCCTAGCAGTGTTTCAAAGCAGATACTAAGACTCATAACCAAACCTTCTGCATAGTACAGGGAATCATAGGAAAGAAGGGGAGTTAGTATGAGGTGGAAAGGATAGGAGCTCCACAAGGACCAAATATATCTGGTCACAGGGTCTTTTCTGAGACTGACATTCAACCAAAGTCCATGAATGAATATAACCTAGAACCTCTGCTCAGATGTGGCCCGTGGTAGCTCAGTAACCAATTGGTTTCCCATAGTGAGGGGAACATGGACTATTTCTAACATAAACTCAATGGGCAGGGTCTTTGACATTCCCAGCCCCAAGGGAGGAGCAGTACTGTTAGTCCACAGAGGAGGACATTGCAGCCATTCTTGAAGATACCTGATAAAACAGGGTCAGATGAAAGGGGAGGAGGTCCTCCACTATCAGTGGACTTGGAAAGGGGCAGGGAGGAGATGAGTGAGGGTGGGATTGGGGAGGAAATGTGGGAGCAGGATAGAGCTGGGATACAGAGTTAACAAAATGTAACTAATAAGAAAAATAAAATTAAGAAAATAATAAAAAAGATTAAAAAATGGTCAGCTGTGATAACTCACACCAATAATTCCAGGCAAATCAAAGGAACCCTGAGATTTCACCGTTCACCTATCAAAATGGCTATGATAAAAAACTCAAGTGACAACAGATGCTGTAGAGAATGTGGAGAAATGGTAACCCTCCTCAGTTCATGTCAGGGGCAGTCCTTGTTCCTATTGCAATGGAACCCACTTGGATACTGAACTGCCATGGGCTACATCTGTGCAAGGTCTTAGGTTATCTCCATGCATAGTCCTTGGTTGGAGTATCAGTCTCAGGAAAGACCCCTGTGCTCAGATTTTTTGGTTCTGCTGCTCTCCTTGTGGAGTTCCTGTCCTCTCCAGATCTTACTATTTCCCACTTCTTTCATAAGATTCCCTGCACTCTGCCCAAAGGTTGCCCATAAGTCTCAGCATCTTCATTGATAGTCTGCAGGGCAGAGCCTTTCAGAGGTCCTCTGTGTCAGGCTCCTGACTTGTTCCCTCTTTTCTTCTTCTTCTGATGTCCATCCTCTTTGCCTTTCTGGATAGGAATTGAGCATTTTAAATTTGCAGGCAAGTGGTGGGAACTAGGATCATCCTGAGTGAACTATCACCAAACCAGAAAGACACACATGGTATATACTCACTTATAAGTGGATATTAGACATGAAATATAGGATAAACATACTAAAATCTGTACACCTAAAGAAGCTATGCAAAATGGAGGACCCTGGGTAAGATGGCCAAATCTCATCCAGAAAGGCAATCACAATAGACATTGGAAGAGGCAGAAAACAGAGAACAGTACAGTAGCCTACCACAGAGGGCCTCTGAAAGACTCTACCCCACAGGGTATCAAAATAGATGCTGAAACTCATAGCCAAACTTGTTCAGATCACAGGGAATGTTATGAAACAAGGCAAAGCTTAAAATACCTCAAGGGGACAAGATACTCCAACTAAGGACCATACATGGAGATTACCTATAACCCCTGTTCAAGGAAAGCACATTGGAAACTCAGTTTCCAAGTAGGTTCCCTAGTAAGGGCTACAGGGGTTTTCTCTGACATGAACTCAGTGGCAGGCACTGTGTTCCTCTCCCCCTGGGGATGCAGCCAGCCTTGCCAGGCCACAGAAGAAGATGATAAGCCAGTCCTGATGAGACCTGATAAGCTAGGATTAGGTATAAGTGGAAGAGATCCTCTCTTATCAAGGAACTAGGGAAAAGACATGAAGAAGAGGTAGGGTGGGTGGGATTGGGAGGATACAATGTAGGGGGCTGTAGCAGGGATTCAAAGACAATAAATTATAATATATAAATATATAAATAAAATAAAATTAAAATAAGTTAAAATTCTTTACCTCTCCCTGCTTCTGCAAAGAGAATGTTGAGGTCCAGGAAGTTCATGGATAAACAAACAATAAAGATTTTGAAAACACGATTTTGAAAGTGCCAACAATGAGTCAAAGTATGGTTTATGTTTTTTTCCTGTTTGTGGCAAACAAAATTCTAAAACCCATAACAAAAGAATAGTTTACCGTGTAATGTGTTTTTTGACTCAATGATATCTGCTCCCCACAGACCTGTTCAGTAGAAAGAATCTAACTTGCCAACATTCATTTATTTTGTGATCAAGGCTATTATGTCAATAACTAGAGCATCAATCCCATGATGCATCTGTGTTGTATAGATACACAGCATCACTGGTTCTTAAACAATTTAAATTCTTAAACTTTCTTATCCAGTATCCTCATACATAGGGATTTTTGTTATTGGACATTTTAGTTATTTGACATTCAGAGTTTTAGTTTTTCATATTTAAAATTTTCATGTAATGTAATTTGACTTCTCTTTACTTTTCTACTCACCTAATGTTATGCTTCATGTTCTCTCTCCCCACTCACTCTTTTGTTTCTCTCTCCCTCAAAAAAAAAAAAAAACAAAGAAACAACCCTCTAAATCCAAACTAAAGACAAATTAACAAAATGTAAAAATATTACTACCAAAAAGAGGGACAGGAAACAGCCTTATCAGGCCACAGAGGAAGACAATCAGATAGTCCTGATGAGACCTGATAAGCTAGAGTCAGAGGGAAGGGAAGGAGGACCTTCCCTATCAGTGGATGTGGAGAGGGACATGGGAGGGTATGAGGAAGGGAGTGCAGGATTGTGAGGGAATGGGGGTGGGGGCTAAGGCTGTAATACAAAGTGAATAAACTGTAATTAATATAATAATAGAAATTAAAATTAAATAAAGAAAAAGCTCCCTCTCCCCAAACACCCCCCCAAACAAAAGCAAAAACAGAGAATATATCTTATGTTGGATAACTATTCAAGAATGTAAAGCCTGCTTTTGAATGTGGTTGATATACTCAGTCAAACTCCATTGAAGGAAATTTATTTATTCCCCTTAGCAGGTATTCATTCCCTTTCCAGGGATGAGATTTTTGTCTGGATTGAACCCACATAAGTCTTGTACAGGCTGCCACAATCTCTGTGAGTATATATACATATATATCCAGATTTTTTTTTCTATAAGCTCTGACCCTTTTTTTAAATTTTATTTTATTAATTACACTTTATCTACTTTGTATTCCCCCATAAGCCCCTCCCTCCTCCCCTCCTGGTTCCACCCTCCCTCCCCTTTCTTCACGAATGCCTCTCCCCAAGTCCACTGATGTCCACTGATAGGGGAGGGCCTCCTCTCCTTCCTTCTGATCTTAGTCTATCAGATCTCATCAGGAGTGGCTGCATTGTCATCTTCTGTGGCCTGGTAAGGCTGCTTCCCACTCAAGGGGAGGTGATCAAAGAGCAGGCCAATCAGATTATGTCAGAGGCAGTCCCTCTTCCCATTACTATGTAACCCACTTGGACACTAAACTGCCTCTGACTTTTATAGTCTTCTCACTTTATTTTCTGCAATTATCTATGTGCATTGGAATTGGAAGTTTTGATATAGATATCCTATTAAAAACTGAGCATTCTGACATTTCTCATTCTATGCATACTGAGTAGTTGTGGGGTTATTAATTTACTTCCACCTACTGCAAAAGATATCTTTTCTGATGAGGTTGAGAAAATTACATAATATATAAGATAATCATTTTTCTTTACATGTGAATAATATTCTTTACATCTGAATAATAGTAATGTGTATACATGCCACATTTCTTTTTGCAAATAAATGGATGGAACTAGGAAAGATCATACTGAATGAGGTAACCTAGGCTGAGAAAGACAAACATCTTGTGTTCTCTTTCATCTTCGGATCCTAATTCCAAAACGTCAGATGTGAGTACATAACCTGGAGTAACTGTAAAGACGAGGAAAGTAAAAAAAAAAGTTATTGGGACTGGAGAGGGGTTGTTAGTGATAGAGAGGGGAATATCAGAGTGAGCTAATGGGGGAAATGGGAAAAATGCAGGATGCCACTTATGGAGGGGAAAGAGTAATGCGTACAAATTAAGGAGGACAAAATAACAATAAGAATGTTTGAAAAACCCAAATTAGTGATCATACTTCTAACAACAACCAAAATATTAGTATTACACATATAAGTAGGTAAGCTTTCCTCCAAGAGCCAATGCCCATCACACAAAAATCATAATTGCAGGCATGACAAGCATTACTTTGAGTGGTCAGGTTTGTATATGAAATTTCCAAAACATTATAAGCTATTGCTATTGGTCTTCATTATTATCTGGAGTTGAAAGATAAGTCTCTATTGCTGAAGACATTGTACATATCAGACACAAGATACAGAAGCCATAACCAGTAGCTGAAATGAAAGCCTCCTCACTAAGGCCTAGCTTTCATGGTATCAGAAGATACCATTCAATCTTTTAAAAGAGGAGAGCAACCAACAGTTCTACATAACTATGATACTTATGACCACAACAATGATGAGCATGCCCTAATGGATCAGTTGTGACACATATACCCTGGAAATAACCAACATCTATCTCATTAAATGTAAACCTGCTCAACAAAAGAGAAATCATGCTTGGTACTGGATATCTAGCCTACCTGTGACTAGGAAAGTCATAGATTTGGGAGGCAAACCTACATGTTCTACTTTATTAAAGTGGAGCCATTTTAACTATTTGTTCTGGTATCTACAGCTAAGCATAGTCCTCACCTCTTATCAAGGAAACAACTGTGCAACAGACAGAGACCATTAGAGACCCACAACCAATTAAAACAAAGACGTGAAGATCCCAGTTCCAACAGATGCATCTACAAAACAACTCCTGAAACCAAGGCTCAGGGATTATTGTTGAAGAGGGCCTGGAAATATCTTAAAAGCCAGAGGATCAGAGTGTTTGTTGTGATATTATATCGTTTAGGAATTGAGAAACTACACCAGTAAAGTCTCATCAACAGAAAGGCTTAAACATGAGCTGAACAAAGACAAGAGTAAAAACCTAAGAGGGATTAATCCTACACAGTGAACCACAGGCAACTAAGGAGTGCTGAGAATGGGAGAGATAGTATCCTCCAGGGATGGACACTCCAACAGATTATCCAATACCAAATTGTTGGCATTGAAAACATACATACAAATATTTTTCAGACTGAGCAGGCTGTATTAATACATTTCAATATACAGAATTCAATATAAAATTAATTAATTCCATCAATAAAATTACTGAAATTATGAATTAATAAAAATTTGTGATTTGAAAGAGATTAAGGGGTGTGTATGGGAGTGTTTAGAGGGAGGAAAGGGAAGACGTGATGACATAATAACCTGAGGAAAAAATAAAATTCATCTAAAAAAGAGGAAATGAAAAATTTAAAAACTTTTATGGGTTCTTGGGAATAATTGATTTTTCATATTTGCTTCTCTTACTTATAACATGTGATCATATGAGAATGGGAAACGAAACATGTTTTATTTTAAAATATTTAAATAATTACAGTTTATTCACTTGAATCCCAGCTGTAGCACCTCCTCATTCATTCCCAAGAAATGAAACATGTTTTATTTTAAAATATTTAAATAATTACAGTTTATTCACTTGAATCCCAGCTGTAGCACCTCCTCATTCATTCCCAATCCCATGGTCCATCCCTAATCTCCTCCCATACCCCTCTCTATGTCCACTAATAGGGGAGGTACTTCTCTCCTTCCCTCTGATCATAGTATATCAGATCTCATCAGGACTGGCTTGCATTGTCTTCCTCTGTGGTCTGGTAAGGCTGCTCATAACTTAGGGAGAGGTTATAAAAAGACAACTACATAGCTCAAGTCAGAGACAGCACCTGTTCCCCTACATAGGGAACCCACTTGGAGACTGAGCTGCCATAGGCTACTTCTGTTCAGGGTTTCTAAGTTATGATCCTTGGTTGCAGTACCATTTTCACAAAAGACCCCTGTGCCCAGATATTTTGGTTATGTTCCTCTCCTTGCAGAGCTCCTGCCTCCTCCAGGCCTTTCTATCTCTCTCTTCTTTCATAAGATTCCCTGCACTCTACCCAAAGTTTGGCTGTAAGTTTTGGCATCTGCTTTGATATTTTGCTAGGTAGAGTCTTTCAGAGGCCCTCTGTGCTAAGCTCCTGTCCTGTTCCCTGTTTTCTCACCCTTATGATGTTCATCCCCTTTGCCTCTCTGAGTGTGGATGATTATCTTACTCAGGATCTTCCTTCTTGCCCAGCTTCCTTAGGTTTACAGATTTTAGTATGTTTACCCTATATTATATATCTAATATCAATTTACAAGTGAGCATATACCAGGTGTGTCTTTCTGCTTCTGGGATACCTCACTCAGGCAGATCTTTTCTAGATCCCACCACTTGCCCGCAAATTTCTTGATTTTCTTGTTTTTAACTGATGACTAGTATTCCATTGTGTAAATGTGCCACATTTTTCTATATCTATTCCTTAGTTGAGGGACATCTGGGTTGTTTCCAGATTGTGGCTATTAAGAATAAAGCTGCTACAAAAATGGTTGAGCAAATGTCCTTGTTATGTAGTTGAGCATATTTTGAATATATGCCTAGGAGTTGTATAGCTGGATCTTGAGAAAACACTACTCCTAATTGAGAAAGTGCCAGATTGCATTTCCAAAGTGGCTGTACAAGTTTACATTCCCACCGACAATGAGGGGAGAGTTCCCCTTTCTCCACATCATCTCTAAAATGTATTGTCACTTGAGATTTTGATATTAGCCATTCTGATGGTGTAAGGTGAAATCTCAGCATCTTTTTTATGTGCATTTCCCATATAGCTAAGAACGTTGAACATTTCTTTAAGTGTTTTTCTGCCATTGGATATTACTCTATTGAGAATTCTCTGTTTATCTTCTACCCATTTTTTAATTGGCTTACTTGATTTGTTGCTTTTAAACTTCTTGGGTTCTTTATATATTCTGGATTTTAGCCTTCTGTCAGATATAGGTTTGGTGAAGATCCATTCCCAGTCATTTTGTTCTGATGACAGTGTCCTTTCATTTACAGAAGCCTTTCAGTTTCATGATGTCCCATTTATTGATTGTTGGTTTTAGAGGTTGTGCTGTTGGTGTTCTATTCAAGAAGTTGTTTTCTCTGCCAATGAGGTCAAGGCTCTTCAGCACTTTTTCTTCTAACAGATTTAGTGTGTCTAGATCCACTTGGACTTTAGTTTTGTGAAGGGTGATAAATATGGATCTATTTGCATTTTTCTACATGTAGACATCCAGTTAGACCAGCGCCATTTGTTGAAGATGCTGTCATTTTTCCATTGTATTGTTTTGGCTTCTTTCTCAAAAATCAAGTATCCGTAGGTGTGCGGGTTTAATCCTGTGTTCGATTCCATTGATCCACCATTCTGTTTCTATGCCAGTACCATGCAGTTTTTATTACATTCTGTTTCTATGGCAGTACCATGCAGTTTTTATTACTATTGTTCTGCAGTACAGGGATGGAGATACCACCAGACAATCTGTTGTTGTTCAGGATTGTCTTAGCAATTCTGTTTTGTTGTTGTTGTTGTTGTGTTGCTTTGTGTTCCAATAGAAAGTTGAGGGTTTTTTTTTCAAGGTCTGTAAAAAAATTGTGTTGTGTTTTGCTGGGAATTGCATTGAATCTGTAGATTGCTTTTGGCATGATAACCATTTTCACTATATTATTTCCAATAATCCATAAACATGGTGAATATTTCCATCTTTTGATATCTTCTTCAATTTAGTTCTTCATTCAGAGGCTTGAAGGTTTTTTTTTTTTTCAGACAGGTCTTTCACTTGCTTGGTTAGAGTCATACCAAGGTAGTTTACGTTACTAGTGGCTATTGTGAAGAGTGTAGTTTCCCTAATTTCTTTCTCAGCCCTTTTGTCCTTCGTATACGTGGGGGGGGGGTAGCACTGATTTTTTTGAGTTAATTTTGTATTCAGCCACTTTGTTGAAGGTGTTTATCAGCTGACTGAGTTCTCTGGTTGAATGTTTGGTGTCACTCATATATACTGTATCATGTATCATCTGCAAAAAAAATGGTACTTTGATTTCTTCCTTTAGAATTTTTATCCCCTTAATATCCTTTAGTTGTCTTATTGCTCTAGCTAGGACTCTAAGCACTATGTTGAAGACATATGGAAAGAGTGGTCAGCCTTGCCTTGTCCGTGAGTTCATTGGAATTGATTTTGGTTTCTCTCTGTTTAGTTTAATATTAGCTAAAGGCTTTCAGTATATTGTCTTTACTATGTTTAAGTATATGCCTTGTATCCCTGATCTCTCCAAGATTCTAAACTTGAATGGGTGTTGGATTCTGACAAATGCCTTTTTGGCATCTAAGGAGATGATCATGTGGTTTTTCTCTTTTATTTTGTTTATATGGTGGAATACATTGATGGGTTTCTGTATATTGAACCACCCCTGCATGAAGCCTATTTGGTCATGGTGTATGACATATTTTATGTGTTTTTGGATTCAGTTTGCACATATTACATTGAGTATTTTTGCATCAAAGTTCATAAGAGAGATAGGTCACAAGTTCTCTTTCTTTGTTGGGTGTTTGTATGGTTTAGGTATCAAGGTGACTGTGGCTTCATAGAATGAATCTGGTAATGTTTCTTCTGTTTCTAGTTTATGGAATAGATTGAAAAGAATTGGTCTTAGTTCTTCTTTGAAGGTCTGGTAGAACTCTGCACTGAAAACATCTGGACCTGGACTTTTTTTTGGAAGGGATATTTGATGACTGCTTCTACTTCCTTGGCAGATATAGGACATTTTAATCTATTTACCTGATCTTTATTTAATTTAGGTAGATGGACTCTATCAGGAAAATTGTCCATTTCATTTAGACTTTCAATTTTTTTGTCATTTAGACTTTTGCAGAAGACATAATGATTGTTTGCACGTCCTCAGTGTCTGTTGTTATATCCTGCTTTTTTTTCTGATTTTGCTGATTTGGATAGTTTCTCTCTGCCTTTTGGTTAGCTTGGCTAAGTGTTTATCTAACTTATTGATTTGCTCACAGAACTAGCTCTTGGTCTCATTGATTCTTTGAATTGTTTTTGTTTCAAATTCAATGTTTTCAGCTCTGAGTTTGATTATTTCCAATTGTCTACTCCTCTTGGGTATGTCTACTTCTTTTTTTTCCCTAAGGCTTTTAGGTATGCCAATAAGTTGCTTGTATGAGATGTCTCAAACTTCTTTCTGGAGGCACTTAGTGCTAAGAACTTTCCTCTTAGCACTGCATTCATTGTGTTCCATAAGTTTGTGGAAATTGTGCCTCCATTTTCATTAAATTTTAGGAAGTCTTTAATTTCTTTTTTTCATTTCTTCCCTGACCAAGCTTGTTATTGAGTAGAGTTATTTAGTTTCCATGTGTGTATAGGCTTTTTGTTATTTCTGTTGTTGTTGAGGTCTAATTTTAGGCCATGATAGTCTGATAGAATACAAGGGATTATTTTGATCTTCTTGTTTGTGTTGAGGCTTGCTTTGTGCCTGACTATATGGTCAGTTTTTGTGAAGGTTCCATGACATTTTTAGGTCCATTTGATTTAGGACATCTGTAAGTGTTATTATTTCCCTATTTAGCATCTGTCTAGATTATCTGTCCCTTGGTGAGAGTGGAGTGTTGAATTCTCCCACCCTGTTGTGTTGGGTTTGATGTGTGATTTAACCTTTAATGTTTCCTTTATGAATTCAGGTGCTTTTGGATTTCGGACATAGATGATCAGAATTTTCATGTCCTCTTGGTGAATTTTTCCTTTGATGAGAATGAAGTACCCCTCCTTATCTTTTCTGATCAATTTTGGTTGAAAGTCTATTTTATTGAATATTTGATTAGCTACTCCAGCTTGTTTTCTGTGTCAATTTGCTTGAAAAACATTTTTTTTTCAGTCCTTAACTCTGAGGTAGTCTTTATCTTTGTTGCATAGGTATGTTCCTTGGATGCTGCAGAATGTTGGATCCTATTTCTACAACTCTTCTGTTAGTTGTGTCTTTTTATTGGAGAGTTGAGTTCTTTGATGCTGATAGATAATAGCGACAGGTGAATGTTAAATCCTTTTATTGTGGTGTTACTGTGTTTCGGTGCTTGTTTTCTTTTAATTCTTTCTTGTGAAGTTATCTGTATCCTGTGTTTTATTGGGTGTAGTTTTTTTTTTCTTCACTTTTTTTTTTGAGAAGTCTGATGTGATTCTGATAGGTCTACCTTTATATGTTTTCCCTTGCTGCTTTTAATATCATTTCTTTGTTCTGTAGATTTACTGTTTTAACTATGATGTGACATGAGAAGTTTCTTTTCTGGTCTAGTATATTTGGTGTTCTGTAGGCCTCTTATGTGTTTAGAGGCCTACAGAACATTAAGTTGGGAACATTTTTTTCTATGATATTCTTGAAAACATCTTCTGGACCTTGGAACATGGAATCTTCTTTTTCGTCTCTTCCTGTTATTCATCTTTTAATGGTTTCCTTGATTTTTGAATTTTTTTTTTGTATTTCTAAAGAATGTGAATTTATTTTAAAAATTCTGATAAAACAACCCAACGAAACATTATTTCAAGTAAGTAGCTGTGCTGAATGGAAACTTCTCTTTAAGTGCTAAAAGATTCTGGGTGGCACCAGATTATTGAGAAATGGGCTTTGAAAGAATACCCAAAAGTGCCAGTGACATGGCTCATTCTGCTTTTGTGTTCAGAGTTAGAATAAAGCTTTTGAGGATATTGTCAATGCGCTGACTTTATTATTAAAGGTCCTTAACCTTTTTATGGAACAGTTGAACAATACTTTTTTTGTGTGTCTCAGAATCAAGTAGGAAAGATTTTTGTGTGTCAAGGTTTTCAGGTGCTTTTCTCTTCCTTAAACTGAAAATGATGTTGGCAAAGACATAGGCTGAAGCACTAAACAGATGGTACCTGTGAGTTCTCCTGTTAGCATTTGTGCTGAGAGGAGTTTCTAGCCAGGAGTGAATTTTTATTTTTATTTTTATTTTTTTTTGCTTTGAACTTGTCTTCTTTTACTTTGGGAGATATATCAATTTTTAATATTCACTTATAAGTAAGTATATATTGAGCATTTTTGTATCAATATTGATGAGGGAGATTGGTCTGACATTTTCTTTCTTTGTTGAGTCTTTGTGTGGTTTAGGTACCAGGTTATTGTCCCATCATAGAATGAGTTTGGTATTGTTCATTCTATTTCTATTTTGTGGAATAGTTTGAGGAGAATTTGTGTTAGCACTTCTTTGAAAGTTTGGTGTTTTTCTGCACTAAAACCATCTGGCACTGGTTGTTTTTATTTTTTGGTTGGGAGCCTTGATAGTTTTTTCCATATCCTTCTTATTATAGGGCTGTTTAAATTGTTTTCCTGCACTTTTTTAAATTAATTTTTTATTTTTATATTAATTACAGTTTATTCATTTTGTATCCTAGCTGTATTCCCCTCTATTAATCCCTCGCAATCACACCCTTCCTCCCTCATTTTCTCCCATGCCCATCTCCAAGTTCATTGATAAGGGAGGTCTTTCTTCCTTTCCATCTGACCCTAGCTTATCAGGTCTCATCAGAACCAGCTGCACTGTCTTCCTCTGTGGCCTTGCAAGGCTGCTCTACCCTCAGGGGGAGGGGATGAAAGAACCAGCCACTGAGTTCATATCAGAGACAGTCCCTGTTCCCCCTACTAAGACACTCACTTCGATACTGAGATGCCCTGGGCTATATTTGAGCAGAGGTTCTAGGTTATCTAGGTTATATCCATGAATGGACCTTGGTTGGAGATTAATTCTTAGAAAGGCCTCCTGTGCCCAGATGTTTTGGTTCTGTTGCTCTCCTTGTGGAGCTCCTGATCTCTCCAGGTCTTACTATCTCCCCCTTTTTTCATAAGATTCCCTGCACTCTGCTCAAAGTTTGGTTATGAGTTTCAGCTTCTGCTTTGATACACTGCTGGGTAGAGTCTTTCAGAGGTCCTCAGTGGTAGACTCCTGTCCTGTTTCCTGTTTTCTCCTTTTTCCAGTGTCCATCTTGTTTGTCTTTCTGAGTGAGGACTGATCATCTTACCCAGGGTCCTCCTTCTTGCTTAGCTTCTTCATGTGTACATATTTTATTGGTAGGTGAAATTTATATAAAAAAAAAATCATCCATTTACTTTAGATTTTCCAGTTTTCTGGAATACAGGTTTTTGAATTGCAACTTAATGATTCTTTGGATTTCCTCAGTGTCTATTGTTATGTCCTTCTTTTCATTTCTGATTTTGTTAATTTGTGTATTGTCTCTCTGTCTTTTAGTTTGTTTGGCTGGTAGTTTGTCTATCTGGTTGACTTTATCAAAGAACCAAATCTTCATTTTGATTTTTTTGTCTTGCTCTCTGTTTCTAGTTTATTTGTAAATATTAATTATTTTTTTATTTGTTACAATTTATTCGCCTTGTATCCCGACTGTAGCCCCCTCCCTTGTCTCCTCCTAACTTACCCACCATCACTTTTCTCCCTTTATGACCCTTCCATAGTCCACTGACAGGTGATTCCTCCTCCCTTTCCATCTGATCCTGACCTATCACATCACATCAGGGCTAGCTGCATCATCTTACTCTGTGTCCTGGGAAGGACACACTCCCCAGGGGATGGTGATCAAAGATCTAGCCACTGAGTTCATTTGAGAGATAATCCCTGCCTCTTTTATTAGGAAATCCACCTGGAAACTGAGAAGCCTTTGGGCTTCCATTGTGCGGGAGTTCTTGGTCCTCTCCATGCATAGTTCTTGGTTGGAGTATCAGTCTCTGCAGGACCCCCAGGGTCCAGTT
Source organism: Rhombomys opimus (assembly GCA_010120015.1). NCBI lineage: Eukaryota > Metazoa > Chordata > Mammalia > Rodentia > Muridae > Rhombomys > Rhombomys opimus. The sequence continues at coordinate 439,372 of REGO01000681.1, read as the reverse complement.
ATTTTTTTGGCTCTGTGTGTGTTGCTTTCCTTGTGTACTTTCTGTCCCTTCCAGGTCTTTTTTCCCTCCCTCTTCTTCCATAAGGTTTCCTGCACTCTGCACAAAATGTGGCTTTGAGTCTCAGTATCTCCTTCGATACCCTGCTGTGTTGAGTCTTTCAGAGGTCCTCTGTGGAAGGCTCATGTCCTGTTCCTTGTCTTCTCCTACTTCAGATGTCTATCCTGTTTGTCCTTCTTCTAATTTATTGATTTCAGCTCCCATTTTCATTATTTCCTGCCACCAACTCCTCTTGTGTGTGCTTTCTTCTTCTTCTTCTTCTTCTTCTTCTTCTTCTTCTTCTTCTTCTTCTTCTTCTTCTTCTTCTTCTTTTTCTTCTTCATCTTCTTCTGTTATGCTTTCAGGTGATCTGTTAAGTTGCTAATATGGGATCGCTCCAGTTTCTCTATAAAGGCACTTAGTGCTATGAACTTTCCTCTTAACACTGCATTCATTTTGTCCCATAAGTTTGGGTATATTGTGGCCTCATTTTTGTTGAATTCTACGAAGTTTTTAATTTTTTTAACCATTTTATTTTTTTTTTATTTTTATGTTACATTTTATTAA
>REGO01000681.1:408747-438258 GCA_010120015.1 Rhombomys opimus | reverse complement strand
TTCTGGGATATTTCACTCAGAATGATGTTTTCTAGATCCCACCATTTGCTTGCAAATTTCATGATTTCCTCCTTTTTGATTGCTGAGTAGTATTCCATTGTGTAGAAATACCACAATTTCTGTACCCATTCTTCTGTTGATGGACATCTGGGTTTTTTCCACGTTCTGGCTATTACAAATAAAGCTGCTATAAACATGGTTGAGCAAGTATCCCTTTTGTGTACTTGAGCAAGCTTTGGGCCCTGAGATATTACCTTACACCCATCAGAATGGCCAAGATGAAAAACTCAAGTGACAACACATGCTGGAGAGGTTGTGGAGAAAGGTTAACCCTCCTCCACTGCTGGTGGGAATGTAAACTGCTACAACCACTCTGGAAAGCTATCTGGAGCTTTCTAAGACAATTAGGAATAGTGCTTCCTCAAGACGCAGCTATACCACTGTTAAGTTTTTAAATTTTTTTAAATATCTCCCCTCACCCATCGATCATTGAACAATGTGTTGTTCAGTTTCCATGAGTGTGTAGGCTTTTGATATTATTGAGGTCTAGCCTTAATCCATTGTGACCTGATAAAGAACAATGGGTTAATTAAATTTTCATGTATCAGTTGAAATTTGCTTTGTGACCAACTATATGTTCAATTTTGCAGAAGGTTCCATATGGTGCTGAGCAAAAAATATTCTTTGTGTTTTGGTGAGAAGTTCTATAGATGCCTATTAGGTCTATTTGATTCATGACCTCTGTAAGCTTCATAATTTCTCTATTTAGCTTCTGCCTCATTGATCTGTCCATTTGTGAGAGTGAGGTATTGAAGTCTCCCACTATTGATGTGCTGTGATCAATGTATGATTTATGTTTCAATATTTTTTTTCCAGTTGCAGGTATCAATTTGGGGGGGGGGCATTGATGTTCAGGATTGTGTTGTCCTCTTGGTGAATTTTTACTTTGAAAGTGATGAAGTTTCCTTACTCATCTATTTAATTTATTTTGGTTGAAAGTCTAGTTTATTAAGTATAGGTTGCCTACTCCATCTTGCTTCTTGGGTCTGTTTGTTTGGAAAACCTTTTCCAGCCCTTTAGTTTGTGGTAGTGTCTATCTTTTTTGCCGGGTGTATTTCTGGAAATACAGGATCCGGCAGAATGTTGGATCCTGTTTCTGCAAACTTTCTGTTAGCCTGTGTCTTTTTATTGTAGAGTTGAGCCCACTGATGTTGATAGATGTTAGTGACCAATGATTCGTTGTTCCTTTTGTTGTGGAGTTGGTGGTCATAGTGTGTTTGTGTGACTGTTTTCTTTTGGTTTTGCCACTGTGAAGTTATCCTGTATCCTGGGTTTTGTTGGGTGTAGTTGATCTCATTGGAGTTTTTCTTTTAGTATCTTCTGTATGGCTGGGTTGGTGCAAAGATATTGTTTAAAATTAGTTTTGTCATGGAATATTTTGTTTTCTTCTTCTACAGTGGTTGAAAGTTTTGTTGGATATAGTCGTCTGGGTTGGCATCTGTGGTCTTTTAGTGTCTGTGTGACATCTGCCCAGGCCCTTCTAGCTTTCATAGTCTATGTTGAGAAGTTGGTTGTGATTCTGATAAGTCTAAACCTATATGTTACTTGGCCTTTTTCCCTTGTTGCTTTTAATATTTATTTTCTTTATTGTAGATTTAGTGTTTGTTTATTATGTGGTGGGAGAGTACATTTGATGTTTGGTGTGCCTCTTGTCTGGATGGTATATGTGTATGGAGTCTATGTGCACATGTGTGAGAAGGAATGTGCATGTGTGTGCCTATAAGAAGACCAAAAGTGGATTTGGGTGTCTTTATCAAAGACTCTGAATCTTTTTTTTTTTTTTTTTTTTTTTTTTTTTTTTTTTTTTTTTTTTTTAGATTTTGTTCTTCATTGAACCTGGTGCTATGCTGGTAGCCAGAAAACTTGTGCTGTTTTCCTTTGTCACTCTGCTCAGCTAGAGTACCAGGAACACCTTCAGCCATTTCCAGTTCCTTTTACATTGCTACTGGAATCTCAAGTCAGCTACTTGTGCTTATACAGCTATTGTTCTAACAACTGAGCCATCTGTTCACCCCAAGTACTTTTATTTCTCTTCATATAAGCATTGTTTGAGTTTATTTATGTTTCTAACAATTTTACCACATGCATATTTGGAGAGAATATAGTGGTAGTACCTTTAAGTATGCTTTTAATTAACTTCAAATTGGTCTCATTTTCATTTCAGTTTCTTCTGTACTTTAAGGAACACCCGCTACACTTCCAAATAAGTGAGGCATAGATTCTAAAAATCAATATTTTACAAATTGCTCTTCAAGAATCTTTCTAAAATTTGCTTGTTTAAATTGCCTGTGTGTGTGTGCGTGTGACACAGAGATTTTGTTAAATATGCATTCTACATATCTCTAGAAATGACATCGATGTGTTAAATAATTGTACTTTATTATGTCATTTTGCCTTCATATATATTTTGGTGAGACTGGAAGATAATGACAGACCACCAATAGGAGTTTCTCAATGCACACACTGTGATTGCCTACTAACAACTAATCCTTTTGGTGTAAATGCATTTAAGAACCAGTGAAATTGTTCATCTTGAAATGTCTCCCTGACCTATTTTGCTTGTTCAAATAACTTGAAAAAGGCATATAACTGTCTTGTACATGTCTTTAGTATTGCTAGTCTAAGAAAAATAAGTATTTATTGATCACATTTGGGGCAAATATCTCACTGTAAAAATTGTTACCTGTAATATCTTATTGTTATTTCTGCAAAGAAAAAAACACGTATCAATAGAATCTGACAGTTTTATGATTGCTTTTACAGTTTTGTGTGTATTTGACCCTTTCTACCCTATCATTTCAGAAAAGTTATAGATGTAAACCAGTTACATACACCTTGTATAACATTTCTGCCGTATGGATCATTGTCTAAGGAAAGGACTACAGCTAGTGCATCATGAGGTTCCCAGTGTAAGTGGAGATCAAGATGGCACTACACAGTGGTTTCCAATTAACAGCAATTAACACACTGGTTTTTAATTCTTTTTAAATAGTGTATGTGTTATTAAGCTACTTGGGAACTATGAAAATCAAAATACTGTTATCATTCCATGCCATTGAGCTGATAATATTGCTTTTTGGAGAATTCTTTTTTCAGAAATATCTACCTCTGTGTGCTGTAGTGTCTATTTCTTCCCCCTTCCCTTCAGCTAATTCTCAGCATCCATTCCTCAGTGCAGTGGGAATCCTGCATCCTGCACTCTTATAGGATTTGCTTTTACGGTTGAATCTCCAGTTCTCCTTCTCACTTCTCCCGATCTCTACCTAGGCATAGACAACAGAATTTTAAAGACATGATTTTAACTGTGTGAAAACTATCTGAATCAACCTGTGGGTGTTCCTTTGGACCTAACACAATTTCTCCTAACTTTTTGATTCCAACTGTCCATGCCTAACAGACTTTCAAAGGGTGATCTTAGCTTCTCTTTTCTTCTTTAATTGAAAGGCTCACAAGCCTGAACAAAGGCTTATTAACTATTTGTGCGCCACAGAGGGACAAATGCTGAAATTCCTGCCTGCCCACTAGAAAGTCAAAATAACCAACATGAATAGCACTAATATTCTAGAAATATATCTAGCAGAAAAACAAAGGGATGAAAGAAAGAAAATGAAGAAAGACAATGCAAAAGGGAGAGATTTTTCAGGTTGATCCAAAAGTTATCACTCCGGTCCAGGTACTAGACATGTTCAGAACCAAAGATACTCTCCTTCTCCAGCAGAAATTGTATATCTATTGCTGTTATTTTTTTTCTTTTAGATGGTGTGGAGCCAGACACTTAACCTAAGCCACCTCTTTAAATTGAGAATACTGATTGAAACAACCACATGTGCTGCATAAAAAGATGACAAGATGAAATGGCTGGCACTGATTAAGCAATTAACTAACAGTACTCAGTATTATCATTTCAAATTATTTGCAAGCAATGTGTAATGTTATTATTCTAAATGATTATAATAGAAAACTCAGGTGATATTTACTTTTGGTGTTTTTGTTGTTACCTTTTTATGAAGAAAAATAGCCTACATTTTTCTGATAATGGTTTTTCTTTAAAATATATAATAACCTTAATTTTCTTTTTTCCTTTATCCTCACAGCCTTTGCCTTGGTTTAGAATTTCATCATCTCTCATTTACGCAATTTCAGGAGCCTAGTAACCCGTCTCCCTGGCAACAGTTTCCACTCTACTCATCGCCTAAGGACTGATTTCCTCCCCTCTCCTCCCCTCCCTTCCATCCCCTCCTATTCTTCTATCTTCTCTATCAAATGAATTTCAGTGCCACACATATAATACATGGTATAATATTGTTTGTGTGCCTGGCGAGATTTTTGCATATGAATACATGTTTTTGAGTAGTTGAAATGATGGCTACATATAATTTATATTCTAGTTTTTACCTAACAGTAATTTTACAAGCACTTTCTAGGCTGCTAAGAAGCCCTGGCAATTATTTTGTAAGCAATATGAGGGTCTATCAGGGAAAAAGACCATCATTCAATTAATTATTGTATACTGTGGTTGAAATGAAGATTGCCTCCAATTTTCCAAGGTTGTTTAAATTATGTTATTTTGGAGATCTTTTGTGCATTGATATTTTCCTCATTTTTGACTAATTTCATAATAGAAAAAGATGTGCAGTAGTTATGTCTGTGCAGCAAGAGTTGGGAATGTTTTGCAGTACTTGGTTTCAATGCCCGTTGATTTCCACATGTAGTGGATCAATCGTGATGGGCTCTTGTGTGTATGCATCAGTTTCCAAAGACATAAGAATTGTACTCTATCATTTAGCCTACTTTAACTTTATGGAATGAAAAATATTCTTAATTTTACAGTAACAAATTTAAATATTTGCTTTAGTTTAATGATTATCCAAGTTGAAATGACAAAAGCTTTTCATTGCATGTAAAGGTGTGTGAGGGCAGGTCACTGTACTGTGGCTATTCACATCTCCAGATCACATATATGCATTTATTTTTCTTTTTATTTTTTTACAGTGAGCAGGATAACTAAATTAGCAGAGTAAAAGTACCTGCAATATTTCTTGCAATGATTTTCTGTTTTGATGATTTGTTATTTTTAATGAGGAATGTAGTATATTCATTTTTTTGTACCCGTATGCACTATCTTCAGATTTGTTTCATGTTCTTTTTCTGTAAAAGCTTCTCTATCATGTTTGGTTCCATTAATAAGAACATTAAAAAGTAAAAACATATGTTCACAAGTTCCAAGATTCTTTGTAGTGAAGCCACTCCCTCCAGTCAGCACAGAGTGAGGAGCCCACCAAAGGAACAAAGTCTTTGTGTCTGCAGGACAAGTGGAGTAATACCACTGGACTAATCTAATCACTCTGAGGCTCATTGAAGAAGTGGAGGTCCAGAGCCAGGCACAGCCTACAGCAGCAATGTGTACCACCGCTAGGTTTTATTTTCTCTTTTTTGTACCTTCTCTTTCTTGTATTATGTGTATGCCATTGAAATTCATTTGATCATGGCATAGAGCAATTGGAGGGGATGGGAAGGGATCGATGAAAATCAGTCCTTAGGCGATGGTTAGATTGGAAATGGTTGAAAAAAGACAGACTATTGGGAACTTCTAAGTTTCACATAAGTTTACTGAGACAGGCCTATTGTAATTGGAGGTCTTCTAAGTGAATTAGACCATCCTCAATAGTGTAAATGCCTGGAGGACCCATAATGCATTTTATTTATCTGTTTTTCTCTATCATTTATGTCTCAAAGAAAGACATTTAAAATCTATATTGAATGAAGGGACAGAACATTATGCTCTTGGGAAGAGTGATTTCAGAAAGCAGATGTCTGTGGGGATGTTGTTTCCAAATAAGTGTGGGGATTTATGCCCGTGAATGTTCTCTCAGGCCCTTAGAACAGAATTCTAGCGAGAGAAAATTGCAGTGTTGGATGAACAAGCACCCAGAAATGCATTAGGTATGAGAGAATAAATTAGAGAAAATAGGCTTCGGGGACATAGGTCTTACAAAGCATTGTTCTTTCCTGTATTATTGAGAAGTGAATTGCATTGAGGGTCCTAAACAGATTGTTAATATGCGTGTTTTGTTTGACCAACAAGGATTTGAATCATTACCGCTATTAGTAGGATAGTCTTGCTTATTACTATATATTGTATTTTGAGATGTTATTAAAATGTTTTAAATTTATTTTTTATTTTTAATATTTTATTGCTAAATTATTAGAATATAAAATTTTAATCTACTTTATGTGATAAACGTTTATTTACAGAATAATGTAAGAAATTGTAGAGTATAGCTATACACACCTGTAATCCCTGTACTCAGCAGTCAGAGGCAGGATTGTGGCAGTGTGATTTCAGCTTAGTCTACAGAGAGCTCTTATTCAACCCGAGATGCATAGCAAGATCTTTTCTTAAAACAAAACAATCTAAGACCTAATACAGAGGATTATTTGCACTCTTTCAACTCATTCCAGTGCTAGCATCTCCTAAACTCACAGGGAAGGGCATAAGCAGAATGTGGCCATTGACACACTCAAGATCTAGGCATCCTTCCACTCTCTCTTTTCTCTGCCTTTCTTTCTTCTGCTGTACATATAATATGTCACATTTTAATGTGGTTTTTACTCTCACAGAATATTTTTCATCTCATATGGGTTTACTTACTGTTTGTAATTCTCATCAATGGAATCATTATTTGCCTTTGTTGTCTATTTCATTTATGTTTTGTTTTTAAAATATTTTGAAACTGGATATATATTAATATTTTATATTAAAATTTCAAAATAAGTACATGATTTAGAAACATAGTATATTTCTATGAAATATATAGTATAATATACTATAGAAATATAGTATATTTTCTACGAAAATTTCTTTATCCTTTTTATATACATACATACACATATATATATATATATATGTGGTACACTTGAAGCAAAGTCTGTATAAGTGAGAGTTAAGGTAATGTTATCACTGATATATGTTCATCAGTCTCATGCTATTAGTTTAAATGACATATCTTTCCACTTATTTGTTTTTGCTCCTGTGATGAGTGTGCATTTCTAATTTTCTATTGTTTTAGCAGTTAATATTTATACATATGTCATCTTACATACTAATTTCACTGGGATATAACTATTCACATTTGATAAAATATCAGTTTAAAGTGTACAGTTCAGTGAGGTTTAATATGTTCACAAAGTTTTGAAACTATTACAAATGTCTTGTTCCACATCATCTCTTCATAGTTTTCACAGAAATGTATATTTCCCAGGGTCAAAATCGAATCCTACAAAATGCAGGATTCAGTGTTTGATGTTTTGCATGTCCATGTATCCAGTCAGGATTCATTGCCTCTCAGGTTCACTCAAGTGCTTTTTTCCATTAGGCTATTGCAAATAGTGCCGCTGTCCAGGCAACCTCTACTTTTTTTTCTATTGCTGTTGTTTAATTATGTTGTATGATTATCATATACATATATGGGTTTGGTTTTACAGTATTGTTAAGAATTTCCAAATCTATACTTCTAAAATATATTTGTTTGCTTTCATTTTGTTTGATATCTACTCAGTTCTGATTTCTAGGCAAAACTGATCACCTTAAAGAGAGTTTCATTTTACATTTGTTAAAAAATTGTGATGGATTTCTGGTAATTATTTTTAAACATTTATTTTATTCTTTTTGACAGTGTCTCTAGTTATCAGCTTTCCATTGAAAATATTTTAAAAATTATTTATCAAGAATATTGCTTGCTATTAATTTATTCCAGTTTTATAAATTTTAGCAAGTTTCAGGAGTTTTTGTCTTTCTAGAAAAATTTCCCTTTAACCTAGGTTTTGTGACATGTGCATGTCATGTCTGTATAGCCCTTGTTTGTGGATTGTTTATGCTTTCTGACTCAGAGCTTATGTTCTTTTTTGCTTTCTCCTATTCTTTTGTATGACTAAATGTTCATCTTTCTCAAACATTAAGATCTGGCTTGTTTGATAAATACAGATTTGCTATTTCTTTATTTATTTGTGTCTGTTCTAATCTTGAAAATTTCGTAGTTTACCTTTAGTTTGCTATTCTTTGCTTTTGCTTTCCGAGATTCAAGATGGAGTCATTTATTTATTATCTTGATTTTCTAAGAAGGTAAACATATGTAGCACTTACGCATTTGTAGTGCACTTTGTAAAACTACTTTTTAGCGTGGCTTAAAATCTGTATTGTGAACATTCATTTTCATTCATCACAAAGCATTTTTCTAATTTTCATTTTGTTTTCTTATATTACATTCGTTTAAGATTGTGTCATTTAATTCCTCGGTATTTGTGATTCCCCTCTGCCTGTCTTTTTGTTTCCTTGATTTCTAATTTTATGGCATTTTGTTTGGAGGATAATACTGTGTATGATTAAAATCCTTTTGAATTGATTGAAGCTCATTTTGCCCTGACATATGGTGCCCCTGGACAGAGTTTTTGTGTTCACTATGGATAGAATGTGTGCTCTGCTGCTTTTGGGGAGAAGTGCTTAGCATTTGTCTATTATGTGTAATTGGTGTGTTGTGCTGGAGGAGCACTCTATTTCCATGCTAATTCTCTGTGCAGTGGTTCTATCCATTATTGAAAGTAGGTTATTGAAGAATTCAACAGTTATGTTTGAATTGCTTATTTTCCCTTGAATTCTGTATTGCTTCATTTATTTGGGTGTCTGTTGTTATATGAATTTGCAACTATTTTGTGTTTGTGAAAGATGGGGTATTTGTTATTATACAGTATACTTGTTTTTCTCCAATAGTAATTTTTATCTTAAATGTTAATGTTTCTGATATTGGTGTAGGCTATGTTTTCCTGATGCTTTTATAAAACTTTATTTTTTACCTGACATATTTATATCTCAGTTATAGAGCATATAATTATTATTCTAGTGATTCTTCCTTATCTATCTTTTGATTGATTTGCATTTAGCTAAATGACTGATAATATATAATTTAAAACTGCTAATTAGTTGGTTTCCCTATATCTTACACCAACAATTCCTTTTGTAAGTGTATTTATTGTACAATAAATAAATATTTTCTGCTGTACCATTTTAATTTCTTTGCTTTTTCTTTGATGGTATATTTTTATTATGTTCGTAGTGGAGCTTTTAAACATTATAATTAGCAGCTTAATTTATAACTATCTAGAGAAAATTAAAAGCAACTTAATTGAATAGTATACACGAATAATGCTCTTTATAGCTGTATTACCTCCCTCTAATTTGTCTTGTTATTGTCAGATAAATTACCCCTTTGTACATTTTAATCCCATCCGCACAGACTTATAATCATTCCTTTATGCATTGGCCATTAAATTAGATAGGATTAAAATGTAGTAACGAACAACAAATCTCTTTGTGTTGACTTTTCTATTTACTGAAATAGTTAGTGCCACCAAAGCTCTTCATGTTTAATTTCCTTTTAGTTCATTCTTATAAACTGTGTTGTTTATTGCTTGTAGCATGGGCTTACTGACAAGTTCTATTTGTCCTTTTTGTTTTCTTTTTGCTCTTATTGTTATTTTATGCCAAGGGATATCCTACATTATTCTTCTTGTTTTCAACATTATTTTTCTAAATATAAGCATATTAATTGACAGTTTTTTTCTTTCATTATTCACAACGTGAATTTCTACAATCCTTTGTTATTTCATGGTTTAATCAGGCACCTGTGCATACTACTGATGAGCTGTATATGTGGTGGTACTCTTCTCTTGCAGCTTTCAATATTTTCTCTTTGTCCTTGGCTTTGACATTTTGGTTATTAGGAAGCTTAGACATTGATGTCTTCAAGTTAATCTTACTTGAAATTTTTTATTATGAAGTCCAGGTGGGTATATTAATGTTTTTTCATCAAGATCAGAGATATTGTTTCTTTGAATATTCTTTTCGCTTCTCCCCACTTTCGGTCTCCTGACACTCATTATATACATGTCATAGTACTTTATGTTGTTCATCAAGTCAATAAAGCTCTTCTCATCCTTCTGTTTGCTATTTTCATTTTAAGATTGTTTAATGTCAACTGAGTTTAGTCACCTTTGAAATTTTTCACTATCTTGATATTGTAATTATTTTCAATCTATTTATGCTACCATATATGTATTTTTAAATTTTAAATTACTGTAAATATGCATTGCAAAGTCTGTTTTTCTAAAGAAAGTACCTAACCTTTTGTCATTTACCTATCAGATATTGTCCAAACAGCTTTCATTTTTCAGAAATGCTTTCATTATTTCCTTAACATTCTTGATGTTAATTTGAAATACTTATTTTGCTTAGAGATTGAGTCCAGATCCCTTCATGTCTAACCTCCTCAGCATTGCTTTCTAAAGATTGCTTTCAATTTTCCACTGGGTATATAAAACATATAGGCTTATTTTTTGCATGCTTCCTATGTTTTTGTTCAGGACCAGCCTTTTAGCTTGCTATGAGTTCACATTTTATTAATCTCATCAAAAACGAACAAACAAACAACAAAAAAAATGAAGGAAGGCGAGAGACTGAGGAGTTTAAGGCCAATCCAGGCTTCGTAAGAAAAACGCACTCCTCAACAAATCTGTAAATTTGTATTCAGTGACTCTCTCCTTCACAAACGTTTTATTGTTATGTTTGGTATTTTTTATTGCCAATGTTTTAGTGATTTCAAAACTAATTTAACGTGTGTGTGTGTGTGTGTGTGTGTGTGTGTGTGTGTGTGTGTTTTGAGATTAGGTCTCAGTGTGTTGTGCTTCTTATTCAATCCAGTTTTATGCTCCTAAATTCAGGCTGTGGTTCTCCCCCAGGCACAGATCGTGTGGAGTACTTACAAATGCAGCAATAAGATGCTGTTTTCTTTCATTAGTGCACACAGAATCATGAAGACTTGATTAATATAGTGGAACTTGACATGCTTACTATCATTAAGGCTACTTCTGACTGCAGTTTTCTTCTTTAGCTTTTTATTTTATTTTTTTTCAATTAAATTTTTGTTTTTTTTACATTAATTACATTTTCTTCATTTTGTATCCCAGCTGTAATCCTCTTCCTCATTCCCTCCCAAGCCCACCTTCCCTTCCTCATCTCCTCCCAAGTCCACTGATAGGGGAGGTCCTCTACTTCCATGTGACCCTAGCTTATCAGGTCTCACCAGGACTAGCTGCAAGGTCCTTCTTTGTGGCCTGGCTCTAAGATCAACAATTAAAAAAATGGGACCTCAGGAAACTAAAAAGCTTCTGTAAAGCAAAAGACATTGTAGTCAGAACAAACGGCTTACAGACTGGGAAAGGATCTTCACCAACCCTCTATCTGACAGAGGGCTAATATCCAGAATATATAAAGAACTAAAGAAGTTAAAAATCAACAGATCAAATTATCCAATTAAAAATTGAGTACAGAGCTAAATAGAGAATTCTCTGTAGAGGAATATGGAATGGCAGAGAAACACTTAAAGAAATTCTCAATGTATTTAACCATGAGGAAAATGCATATCAAAATGACCTTCAGATTTCACTTTGCACCCATCAGCATGGCTAAGACTTAGCTTTTTAAAATAAAATTTTATCCTTAATTTTCTAAGGATTAAACTGGATATGTATCCCTAAAGTAAGCCAAGTAGGCTTAGTTCTCTTGTCTTATTTATTGTTGACTAAGGAAAGCTAGTACTTCTTTGGGAGTGTTTACCTCTCTGCTCGTGATGTGCATTGGTCCATAGCAATTTACCATTTATTACTTTGTGTTGTATTATGTTTTCATTTAGTATAATACAACTTTCATGAGATGAATTAGAAGGCTGTTCCTTGCTCCTTGGAAAATGCTACAGACTTGAAGATCATTATTTTAACATTTAGGAAAATTATGCAGTGAGATGGTCCAGATATGAAGAATCCTTTGGGGAATTTTTAAATCATACATTCTATTTTCTTTCCATTATAGGAACAGTCAAACCTTGTAATATATGCGAGGTGAGTTGTAGCAATCTGTAGCATTTCCTGACTTGGTTCCTTTCAAGTAAGTGTTTAAATCCATGTGGAAATATTTGTAGTGTTCATTTGCCATTAACTTCAGGGGCCATAGTAACAATTCTTATTGGATTCTTGCTGTTCATAATTTGCATCTTTCCTTTCTCTTTTTTGTTGGCCTTACAGGGTTTTTCTTTTCAGTTTCACTGATGATTTGACAGTCTGTCAGTTGGCTTCACTGGTTTTTATCATTTTTTCCTAAATTTTAAATTTATCTTTCGACTATTTAGTTACCATTCCTGTGGTTGTATTAGATCTATTTTGTTCATAATTTATGTTCTTCAGGTAAAAACTGAGTTATTACTTTGACTTTTTTTTCACATTTCTAAAAGAAACTTACAGTTCTGTAGATTATAAACCTCCTTTTAATGGTGCTTTTTCTATTTTGTTGTATTTATATTTTCACAAACTTCTATGTATTTAAAAGTTTTAAAAGGCTGGGAATTTAGATCAATAGTAGAATTTTTTTTTAGGAGTGGTTTAGCTGGATCTTGAGGTAGCACTATTCCTAATTGTCTGACAAAGTGCCAGATTGATTTGCAAAGTGGTTGTACAAGTTTACATTCCCACCAGCAATGGAGGAGGGTTCCCCATTTTCCACATCCTCTCCAGCATGTGTTGTCACTTGAGTTTATGATCTTAGCCATTCTGATTGATGTAAGGTAAAAATCTCATGGTCATTTTGATTTACATTTCCCTAATTAATAAGAACTTTGAGCATTTTTAAGTGTTTCTCTACCATTCCATATTCCTCTATTAAGAATTCTGTTTAGCTTTGTACATCATTTTTAAATTGGGTTACTTGGTTTGTTGCTGTTTAACTTCTTGGGTTCTTTATATATTTTGGATATTAGCCCTCTGTCAGATAGAGGGTTGGTGAAGATTCTTCCCCAATTTGTAGGCAGTCGTTTTGTTCTGATGACAGTGTCCTTTGCTTTACAGAAGCCTTTCAGTTTCATGAGGTCCCATTTATTGATTGTTGCTCTTAGAGCCTGTGATATTGGTGTTCTGTTCAGGAAGTTTTCTCCTGTGCTTATGAGTTCAAGACTCTTTCTCACTTTTTCTTCTAAAAGGTTTTGTATGTCTGCTCTTATGTTGAGGTCTTTGATACACTTGAATTTTAGTTTTGTGCATGGTGATAAATATGGATCTATTTATATTTTTCTACATGTAGACATCTAGTTAGACTATGCTCAAGTATACAACAAGGACATTTGCTCAACCATGTTAATAGCTGCTTTATTTGTAATAACCAGAATCTGGACCCAACCCAGATGTCCCTCAACTGAAGAATGGATACAGAATTTGTAGTACATTTAAACAATGGAATACTACTACTCAGCAATTAAAAACAATGAAATCATGAAAGTTGCAGGCACATGGTGGGAAGTGGAAAAGACCATCTGAGTGAGGAATCCCAGAAGCAGAAAGACACACATGGCATATACTCACTTATAAATGGATATTAGACACATAATATAGGATAATCATACTAAAATCTGTACACCTAAAGACACTAAGCAAGAATAAGGATCTGTGTAAGATGATCAATCCTCATTCAGAAAGTCAAACAGGATGGACATTGATAGAGGAAGAAAACAGGGAACAATACAGGAATCTACCACAGAGGGTCTCTGAAAGCCTACCCAGCAGGGTATTGAAGCAGATGATGAGACAAATAGCCAAACATTGGGCAGAGTGCAGGGAATGTTATGAAAGAAGGGGATATGAAAGACCTGGATGGGGACAGGAGTTCCACAAGGAGAGCAACAGAACCCAAATATCTGGATACAGTGGTCTTTTTCTGATATTGATACTCCAACCAAGGACTATGCATGGAGATAACCTAGAACCCCTGTGGGAGATGTAACACGTGGCAGCTCAGTGTCCAATTGAGTTCCTTTGTAAGTGGATCAGTGACTGTCTCTGACATGAACTTGGGCTGGGTCTTTGATCACCTCACCCCTGAGGTGGAGGCCTCAGAGGAAGACAATGCAACCATTTCTGATGAGACCTGATAGGCTAGGATCAGAGGAAAGGGGAGGAAGACCTCCCCTATCAGTGGACTGGGGGGGGGGGTGCAAGGGAGGAGAAGAGGGAGGGAGGTTGTATTTGGGAGGGGGTGATAGAGGGTCTACAGCTGGCATATAAAGTGAATAAGTCATAATTAATAAAAATAAATTAATGAAAATAATTGAAAAAAAATTCCTGACAAAACGAAGTCATATGAAAGGGGAGGAGGTCCTCCCTTATCAGTGAACTTGGAAAGGGGCAGGGAAGAGATGAGGGAGGGAGGGTGGGACTGGGGAGGGAATGAGGGAGCGGGATACAGCTGGGATACAGAATTTAACAAAATGTAACTAATAATAAAAATAAAATTTAAAAAAGTGAAAAAAATAAAAAAAAAATAAATAATAATAGAGCACTTGCATGCTAAACACAAAACCTCTAGTTTGAAAATATTAATAAAGAGATCTTCATTTTCCCTTTTTTGGCCAATGTATTATCCAAAACTGAATTGTTTTTACTGTTTGAAAACATTGATGATATGTTCATATTCTGTGTTGCCTAAGTAGTAGTTACAACACTCCCCAGAAGATTCTAATTTTATGGTGGCATTGTTTTCTTGCTTTGCCCAGTAAATGCTCATCCATTGCCAGATGAGTCAAGTCTCACAGATGAATAATAATAATAATAATAAAACTCATGGAATGTGATTTTTCATTTTTTAAATTTTTATCTCAATTATAGTGATTACATTTCAAGTTGTTTCTTATAGGCAGGCTAAAACTGGAGCGTTTTAAAATCTATTCTGACAAACTGCTCTGCAATTTTAATTGTAGTTACCTAACTTTTGCATCAATTGACCATGGATTCATTAGCACTTAAACTACCTTTATCTTTTCTGTTTGCTTTACACGTTTTCATTTCTTACTTTTTTTTTTTTAGTTTTTTAAGGGACATTCTTGATTTTTTTTTCATGAAATTCAGTTGTGATTTAGCTAAATATAAGGTAACATTTATTTGAAACAATACCTTACATCACATCTTAGTTTGGACAGGGACTAGCATCAAATCCACAATCTTAGTACCTGAGTGCTGAAATTATAGGCCTGAGCCACAAAAGTCTGGCTTCTTGAAGATATTCAATGTATCTTTATCTATTCACACAAATAATGATTTTTTTGATTATCTGTTTGTATGTACACACTGCTTACCATAAGCTATCGAAGCTGCAATTTTACTAATTTAAATGAAATATGAAAAACTTGTTTTTCTTCCTTCATTTTATACTAAATAATACTATTTCTGCACTAAGACCTCAGTAAGAATATACTCTTTTATTCTGCAACTATAAACAAAATTCTGAGATAGTAACAAGAGAAAAATATGTGATAAACATACTCATTTTCCTTACTTTCATTCTTACTTTAATCTGTCCCCTCCCTCCACCTTTCTTTCTCTTTCTATCCCAATTTTCTTTACTTTACTGTCTTCAGAAATTACTTCTGATTTCTTTCACCTGAGGATGACAGTTGTTAGGTAGAATTGTCTTAATTTATTCTCACCTGAAAATACCTTGATTTCTCTGCATTGATAAATTTGTATTTCCAGTAGACAGAGCTCCCAAGGTGGCTGTCTTCTGTATTCAGAACTTGAAAATTGTTGTTCTATCTCTGTCTGTCCCCTGTGGCTTCTGATGAGAGTGTCACTGTTTTTCAAATTGCTTTTACCCCATAGGCAAGGTGTTGTTTCTGTCAGCTACATTCTTTTTTTTTTCCTTTGAGCTTTAGTGTTCTAAGTTGACTATGGTGTACTTTGGTGTCTACTTGTCCATATTTTTCACTGCTGATACATATTTCTACTTTCCTAATAAGTGTATTCACAGCTTTTGAAAGTCCAGGTGCAAGATTATTAAAACTTTCTTTGAAGCTGTTCAATCTTATTATTTTGCTCCTCCTTATCTAGAACTTCTCAACGTAATGTTTAAACCTGAGTGCTGGAAAGATGATTTTGCTATCAATAGTCCTTGCTGCACTTGCAGAAACAATAGTCCACTTCCAAGCACCCACAATTACATGTAACTCCAGCTGGTCTGACTTGCTCCTCTGGTGTCCTTGGTCACACAAACATATATGCACACACACACTCATGCACAGACATGCACAAACACAATTGAGGATTGTTAGTACAGTGCCACATGTGTCAGGATCTATTCATTTGTAGTTTTTTGAGCTTGTTCACTCCCTGTAATGTTGATTTTTGTCATTTCTAACAGAAGTCACACAACAATAATTATTATTATAATAAAATAGATAAATAAGTCAAGTAATTTCATTTTTAGCCTTTTAATTTAATGTGATAATGAAGATTATAGCAATTTTAAATAAAAAATAAGGTTGAAAGGATGTGGACTTGCAAAATATGTAAATGCACTTATTTGAGGAGCAGAAAAATGTCTCTGCCTCAAGAGAGAAAAGTTGGACAAGGAGACACTAACATACACCATAGTTGTCTTAGACCACCAAAGCTTAAAGAAAGAAGTATTGAATGCTTGTGGGAAGAAACAACAATTTGCCTGTGGGGTAAAAGCAATTTGAAAAACAGTGGCATTCTCATCAGAAACCACAGGAGATAGATGAAAGTAAAACAACAATTTTCAAGTTCTGAATGGAAAGGACAACCACCCTAGGAGTTCTGTCTACTGGAAGTATACTTTAGGAGTCATGACATTTCCAGGTGACAGAAAACTCTGATAATACGTCACCAACTGTTGTGTTATACAATTGGCAAAACAAAAGTTTTCCACACTAAAGAGAATGAATGAAAGCAAACTTTGGCAAGTTAGTATTGAGTGTGAGGTGTGAATTAAGTGCTCTCGCAGGCATTTATGCTGCTCATTTTCATTGGCTTTGAATACCACACTGGCCTTAAACTTTTTTCTTATTTTTATTATCAAGCATTACTTATACCACTTCCTTCCTATAGAGTTAGATATATTTTAAAGCATACATACATACATGTTAATACAAAGATTATATTTTACGCTGTTTGGGAAGCATCATTTTTGAGAAGAAAACACGTAACTATATGTATTATGTATTATATAGTTATGTACTCTATGTCATCCTGTCAAAAATTAACTGAACATATGTGTTTTGGGTTTATTAATTATTTCTTATCCATTGATATATGAGTCTATCTTTTGTTCTTAAGCAAAAAAAAAAAAAGATAATTCATACACTACCATATTAACTTGGCATCCAGTTCAAAAATTATTTAAAAGCAGATGCTGAGACTCATGACCAAACTTTGGGCAAAGTGCAGGGAATTTTATGAAAGAGGGAGGAGTTAGTAAGACCTGGAGAGGACAGGAGATCCACAAGGAAAGAAACAGAACCAAAATATCTGGGTGCAAGGGTCTTTTCTGAGACTGACACTCCAAGCATGGACCATTCATGGATATAACCTAGAACCCCTGTTCAGATGTAGTCCATGGTAACACTGTATTCCTAGTAAGGACAATAGTAACTGTCTCAGACATGAAATCAGTGCTGGCTCTTTGACCACCTGTCACTGAGAGGGTAGAAGCCTTGCCAGGGCACAAAGGAGGACAATGCAGCCAGTCCTGATGAGACCTGATAAGCTAGGGTCAGATGGAATGGAAGGAGGACCTCCCCTATCAGTGTACTTGGAGAAGGGCATGTAAGGAGATGAGGGAGGGGAGGTGGGATTGGGAGGGAAGGAAGGACAGGGCTATAGCTGGGATAAAAGTGAATAAACTGTAATTAATATTAAAAAAATTAAAAAAAATATTTGACCAAGTGGGACACGATCGTGCACACCTTTAATCTCAGCACTCTGGGAGACAAAGGTAGGAGGATCTCTGTGAATTTGAGGCCAGCCTGGTCTACAAAATGAATCCAAAAGAGCCAAAGCTACAGAGAGAAAACCTGTCTTGAAAAACCAAGAAAAAATAGTTGACTGTACATGTTTGGGTGTGTTAATTTTTCTAATCCATTGATACATGATTCTTTTCTTTGACTCTGAAACAAATTATTTGAATTACTATAGTTGTCAGTGCATATTTTCAGACATTTGTTTGACTATTTCTTTTTTGCATAATATATTTGGTTCTTTTTAAATTTTTATTAATTACAGTTTGTTCACTTTGTATTTCCCCTGTACCTCCCTCCCTTCTCCCTGCCCAATCCTACCCTCCCTCTTCTCCACCCATGTCCCTCTTCCAGTCTACTGAAAAGGGAGTCCCTCCTAGCCTTCCCTCTGGCCCTAGTCTATGAGGTCTCATTAGGAATGGCTGCATTATCTTTTGCTGTGGCCTGGTAAGGCTGCTCCCCCCTCAGGGGGAGGTGATCAAAGAGCAGGCCAATCAGTTCATGTCAGAGACAGTCCCTGTCACCATTACTATGGAGGCCACCTGGATACTGAATTGCCATAGGCTACCTCTGTGCAAGGATTCCAAGCCATCTCCTTGAATGGTCCTTGGTTGTAGTATCCATTTCAGAAAAGACCCCTGTGCCCAGATTTTTAGGATCTGTTGTTGTCTTTGTGGAGTTCCTGTCCTCTCCAGGTCTTACTCTTTCCCACTTCTTAAGATTCCCTGTATTCTACCCAAAGTTTGGCTATGAGTCTAAACATCTGTCTCGATACTCTGCAGGATAGAGCCTTTCAGAGGTCCTCTGTGGTAGGCTCCTGTCCTGTTCCCTGTTTTCACCCTCCTCTGATGTCCATTCTTTTTGCCTTTATGAATGGGGATTGAGCATTTTAGCCAGAGTCCTCCTTCCCAATTAGCTTCCTTAGGTGTACAGATTTTAGTATGTTTATCCTATATTATATGTCTAGTATCCACTTATGAGTGACTATATACCCTGTGTGTCTTTCTGCTTCTGGGGTACCTCACTCAGGATGGTCATTTCTAGTTCTCACCATGTGCCTGCAACTTTCATGATTTTCTCGGTGTTTATTGCTGAGTAATATTCCATTGTGTAGATGTACCACAATTTCTGTATCCATTCCTCAACTGAGGGGCATCTGGGCTGTTTCCAACTTCTGGCTATCACAAATAAAGCTGCTACAAACATGGTTGAGCAGATGTCCGCAGATGTCCTTGTTGCATACTTGAGCATCTTTGAGATATATGCCTAGCAGTGGCAAAGCTGGATCTTGAGGAAACGATCTTCCTAACTGTCTGAAAAAGTGCCAGATTGATATCCAGAGTGGTTGTGCAAGTTTAAATTCCCACCAGCAGCAGTGGATGACGAGGGTTCCCCTTTCTCCACATCCTCTCTAGCATATGTTGTCACTTGAGTTATTCATCTTAGCCATTCTGATGGGTGTAAGGTGAAATCTCAGGGTCGTTTTGATTTGCATCTCCCTAATGACTAAGGATGTTGAGCATTTTTTAAGTGTTTCTCTGCCATTCGATATTCCTCTACTGACAATTCTCTGTTTAGCTCTGTACCCCATTTTTAATTGGATTACTTGGTTTGTTGCTGTTTAACTTCTTGAGTTCTTTAAACATTCTGAATATTAGCCCTCTGTCAGATAGAGGGTTGGTGAAGATTCTTTCCCAATCTATAGGCAGTCATTTTGTTTTGATAATGATGTCCTTTGCTTTACAGAAGCCTTTCAGTTTAATGAGGTCCCATTTATTGATTGCTGATCTTAGAGCCTGTGCTGTTGGTGTTATATTCAGGAAGATAGCTCCTGTGCCAAAGAGGTCAAGGCTCTTCTCCACTTTTTCTTCTAACAGATTTAGTGTGGCTGGTTTTATGTTGAGATCTTTCATCTATTAGGACTTTAGTTTTGTGCAGGCTGATAAATATGGATCTTTTTGCATTTTTCTACATGCAGACATCCATTTGTTGAAGATGCTATTTTTTTTCCATTTTATTGTTTTGGCTTATTTGTCATAAATCAAGTATATGTTGGTTTGTGGGTTTATTTCTGGGTCTTCGATTCAACTCCATTGATCCACCAGTCTGCTTCTATGTCAGTGACATGCCCATTTTATTTATATTGCTCTACAGTACAGCTGAGATCAGGGTTGGAGATAACTCTAGAGGAGTTTTTACAGTAGAGGATTGTTTTCAATAGTCAGTTGTTTTTTTTTTTTCCATATGAAAATGAGAATTGTTCTTTCAAGGTCTGGAAATATTGTGTTGTTATTTTTGTGGGAATTGCATTGAATCTGTACACTGCTTTTGGTACGATGGCCATTTTCACTGTGCTAATCCTATCATTGCATTAGCATGAGAGATCTTTCCATCTTCTGAAATGTTCTTCAATTTCTTTCTTCAGAGACTTGAAGGTTTTTTTCACACAGGTCTTTCACTTGCTTGGTTAGAGTCACTCCAAGGCATTTTATGTTACTTATGCCTATTGTTAAGGGTGTCTTACCATACAACAATTACATTTGCCTATTTATGTTCTTAGCAACTTTATTCACTAGCCTGCATCTGGAAAAATCCAGATGTCCCTCATCGGAGGAATGCATACAAACATTTTGGTAATTTATCCAATAGAATACCACTCAGCAATTAAAAACTAGGAAATCATGAAATTTGCAGGCAAATGGTGGGTACTAGAAAAGATCATGCTGAGTGAGGTAACCCAGAAGCCGAAAGACAGAAATGGTATATGCTCACTTATAAGTGGATATTAGCCATATAATATAGGATAAACCTACTAAAATCTGTACACCTAAGGAAGCTTAGCAAGAAGGAAGATCCGAGGGAAGAGTCTGAAACCTCACTAAGAAGGGTAAACAGGATAGACATGGGAAGTAGGAGAAGAAAGGAATAGGACAGGACCCGTGCCCAGGGGCCCTCTGAAAGATTCTACTCCTTAGAGTATCGAAGGAGATACTGAGATTCATAGCCAAACTTTGGGCAGAGTTCAGGAAACCTACAAAAAAAGGGCAATAGAAAGACCTGGAGAGGACAGCAACTCCACAAGGAAACCAACCAAACCTGGGCTCACGGACCCTGAAGAGAGCGATAAGCCAACCAAGGACCATGAATGAAGAGGACACAGACTCCTACAGAGAGGAAGCCCTCTCAGTACCTGTTCAGGGTCCAAGTGGATTCCTAATAAGGGGATTGCAGGTCATCTCTTTGATCACTTCCCCATGGGTGTGCAGCCTTGCCAGGCCACAGAGGAATATAATGCTCCTGATGAGACCTGATAGGCTAGGGTCAGATAGAAGGGGAGGACATTCCCCTTTATCAGTGGATTAAGGAAAGGGCATACGGAGAGAAGAGTGAGGGTGGGTGGACTGGAAGGAGAAGAGGAAAGGGACTACATCCAGGATATGAAGTGACCCAATTGTAATAAATCAAAAAATAAATAAATAAAGAAATAAATAATCTCCTTTAATACATGACATGTCATTGCAATACTGGGGAGAAAAAGGGGGGGTTGTACATTTTAACTTTTTAATAGTGTCTAATTTTGACACTGCTGAATTGTGCTTCTGGGTATTTCTAAAATGCAAGATATAAACTGTCATTCCTCCAGCCTTTGAGGAATGACAAAGCATGTTACATATAAGTGATAACTCTTATATTGCTAATAGAAATCACATGATTATAAGATAGGTAGGTAAGTCAAGAAATAATTCAATTTTTACTTTTTTTCAGCATGATAGCAGATACTGTATCTGATGGAATTTACAAATTGGTTGGAAGAAACACTTATCTGAAAATGTTTAAGTATTTAACTTGTACTATGTTTTTTTTTTCTCAATACCTTTTTCATGCCATACCAATCACTATATACATTCTTCTTTATTTGTT
Organism: Rhombomys opimus; assembly: GCA_010120015.1. NCBI lineage: Eukaryota > Metazoa > Chordata > Mammalia > Rodentia > Muridae > Rhombomys > Rhombomys opimus. The sequence continues at coordinate 416,374 of REGO01000681.1, read as the reverse complement.
TATTTATCTGTGTCAGGGATTTTCTTAAACTCCTTAAGTTGACTTCAAGCTCTGAGCTATAGCTATCCTTCTTAATCAGCCTCCTAAGCAGTTGTAATATGAGCATGTGCCACTCTGTCCAGTATGCTTTTCTTACAAGTGAATTTTTTTGTTTTTCTGATTTTAAAAGTAAATTACTACATAGATGTAAAATTAGAATATTCAGAAAATCAACATAAAATATTATTTCCAGTGCTAACCAATATAGTTAATAGAAATTCATTATTTTTTATTGTTCTAAACACATTTTTACTATTACTGTTATTTTTGTTTTGATAAAGGATCTCAGTATATTGGTCAGATGACAATCTGAAATGATCATATTTGTAGTGGAAGAGCATTGTTGGATGCACTGCTATTTATATAGGGGAATACCACAACTAGCTTTTCAAACTTACCATCATTTTGCATGATCCCCTCAGCTCCTCACTGAACGATACTAATATAGGGTTCTCACTCATTTTCCCACTTCAGTGAGTCAAACTTGCAAAGCCTCAAAATGTCTGACTCAAAGCCAAGAGTAGGTTAATCCTCTCAGCTGCTACACCTACTGTTTGATCTGGCTCTGACAATCTCTGGCAACAGCCAGATGAATAATGGGGAAGAATTGATGAGAAGTTGACTGAAAGTAATTTTGTCTTCTTTATCTAATCATGTCACCATGGAGTTGCATTTGACTAGAAAAATAATATGCTCTCTAGTTTCTGTTGTAGAGAAGCCATGGATGTTCTCTTTATACTCACCAGTAGTTAGGTATTCCAAAGGAAATTGAAAGAGCTATTCAAACAATACAAATTTTCATTTTTAAAGTTTCAGATAATCAGTGATTGTCATCTTAAGGATTCCTTTTACAAACAATTTATTTTAGTTAACGTGTTCATTTTTCTGCTAGGTATTTAACTTGCACGTATCCAGCTCATGATCTACCATGTTGCTATACTCTTGACCATAATTTATTTTTAAGTGATACACCACGTTAAAAGCAATATATATAGTGTTAGATTAAACTTGAATTCATGTGTACACTGTGTAATGCTTACATCACATCAAACATTGTTTCTTTCTGTTAAGACCCTTATAAATCCTTCTACTTCTGAAGTTTATGGTGCTTTATAGTGATTTATAGCCATCCTACTGAGAACATTTAGTCACCTGTTGTCCAGACACATGGTAACTTTTTCTTTTCTAAGTATAACTTTGTATGCATTGATCCAACTCTTCCCACCTTTCCCATCCTCTGGTAATTGCATACACTGTATTTTATGAGAACATTTTGTATTCCATATATGATTGAGAACACCAGGTGGTTATGTTTCTGTGTCTGGCTTATTTCACTTAAGCTGATGATCTCCAGTTCTATCATGTTGTTGCAAATGACAGGATTGATTTTTTAAATGATTTTTTCTCATGACTAATTTGAGAAAAAAAGTCAAACTGGGCTTGTCTTCATGTGAACAGGATCCAATTTACAGTTCTGTTGCCACAGAAATTGTTGGCTTCTTAAGCTTACTTTCATAATTTGTTTGGAAGAGGTTTTGGACTTGTTACAAATCCTATGTGTTGTAATAAATTATATTGACAACATTTAAAATGAAGAAGCTGTGACTGATTTAGTGGTGGCACATGTGACCGATTAAGGATGTTCAACACATCAGGTAGGATCCAAAATCCAGCTGCAGTGGCTGTATGCTTGCAAGCATATGTGCTATTCCATAAGCAACAACAACAAATATGGGTTTTAGTTGACATGAAACATGAAGCACAACATCTGTTTAAGATGCTTGTATTTTAGATGGTGCTTGTTCCAATCTAAGAAAAACAGAAAAAAAAACAGTGTGAAAAAAGAGAAAGATTAACAAAAGTCCAAATATTGGTAGCTTATAGTTGTGAATGTTGCTAGTTTAAATAATGGCATTACTTCTTTATGACACATATTCAGAACAGTTTTTTTTAAATAAGTACATTTATGTACACTTAGTTTATGGAAAAATCCTTTAAGTGTCATCCAACAGTGATTCTGATTTTGGACTAGAAAAATCCAGATGTAGTTACACATCATCATCATTTAAAAAGTATTTCTAATGCCAGTATTGTGTTGTTTTTCAACTATAAGGATAACATGAAATCTGAGATGATGGCACTTTCATCAACTTTTAAAAATTATTTAGAAGTTTTGGATGTCCTGGGTTTTCTGTGTTTCCACATGAAATTTCAGATTAGTTTTTGTATTTCTGTATCCTATTTTCCTTTACCCTCTTTCTAGTCTTTTTTTTTTATCAGTTACATTTTATTAATTCTGTATCCCAGCCGTGCCCCGAACCCTCATTCCCTCCCAGTCCCTTCCTCCCTCCCTCATCACTACTGTGCCCCTTTCCAAGTCCACTGATAGGGGGGGACCTCCCCCCATTCATCTGATCCTGTTTTATGGGTATCTTCATTGAGTTCCTGTTAGAAATAGTCCTTGTTCCCCTCACTTTGGGAAACCAATTGGTTACTGAGCTACCACAGGCTACATCTGAGCGGAGGTTCTAGGTTATATCCATACATGGTCCTTGGTTGAATGTCAGTTTCAGAAAAGACCCTGTGCCCAGATATATTTGGTCTTTGTGGAGCTTCTATCCTTTCCCCATCAGACTAACTCCCCTTCTTTCTTATGATTCCCTGTACTCTGCCAAAGGTTTGGTCATGAGTCTTTGCTTTGAAAACACTGCTAGTTAGAGGCTTTCAGATGCGCTCAGTAGACCCCTGTCATACGTTCAATGCACGTCCCATCTGTCTTTCTAAATTCTGTGTATTTTTTATTTATTTACTTACAATCATTTTTAATACGTCCCAAACTAAGTGTCTTCTCCATTCACTCCTCTCAGCTTCCTGATCACCACGTCTCCTCTCCTACAGATCCACTCTTCCCTTGTTTCTCTTTAGAAAAGAACAGCCTCCCAGGTATATTCAGTGAACATGGCATAAGAAGATACAATAAAAATAGGCACAAACCCTAAAATCAAGGCTGTGTGAAACAACCCATTAGGCTGAAAAATGTTTCAAGAGTAGATGAAAGTGTCTGAGAGACTCTCACTCCCACTGTTAGGAGTTCCACAAAAATACTAAACTAAACAACCACAGTATATATGTAGAGGACCTAGCACAGACTCATGCAGCCTCAGTGATAACCAATTAATTCTCCATGAGCCCTTATGAGCCATCCTTAGTTGATATCTGTCACCCTGTTTTCATGATGTTCTCAACCCCTCTGGCTCCTAAAAATCTTCCATTCCCCTTCTACAAGGTTCCCAGAACTCCAAAGGGAGGGATCTTATGAAGATTTCCAATTTGAGCTTTCTCTCCCCTAATGCTCAGCTGTGAGTCTCTGCATCTGCTCTTATCAGTTGCCTGCAGAAACCTCTAGGATGATAATTGGTGTAGGCCCTAATCTATGAGTATATAAGAATATCATTAAAAGTCATTCCATTCATTTTTTTTTCTATTGTAGCTCTCTGGGCTATGCAGCCTCCAGTTCCTGGTCATCCAGGGAGTGTTGGGCATGGGCTGCCCTCATGGTATGGGCTTCAGATTAGACCAGTCTTTGGTTGGCCACTCTCACAAGTTCTGTGCTTCTATTAAGCCCATCTTTGAAGTGGAATAGTTTGTAATTTGAAGATTTTGTGCCTGGACTTAAGTCTTGTCTTACCACTGGAAGCCATGCCTTGTTACAGAGGATGGCATGATCAGGCTCTGAGTCCTCCATTACTCAGAGTCCTCAATAGGGTCATCCTCACAGAATCCTGGGAGTTTCTATGGTACTACCCCCAACCACCACTGCAGTGCCCTTGCACACTCTCATACAGTCTCTCCCCATACTCTGATTCCCCACCTAATTCCTTCTCTTCCACCTGCCCCTACTCCATCTCAAAATCTGTTTATTTCCTCTACTCATGGAGATCTACGCATTCCCCTTAGAGCCACTCTTGTTATGTAGCATTTCTGGGTGTGTGGATTGTAGCATGCTTATCATTTACATAATTGCTTACATACCGAGCTGGTCTTTCTGAGTCTGGGTTACCTCACTCAAGATGATCGTTTCTAGTTCCATTCATTTATCTGCAGAATTCATCATGTCATTAATAGCTGAGTAATACTCCATTGTGTAAATGTACCATATATTCTATTTTCATTTTTTGGTTGAGGGACATGTAGTTTACTTCCAGTGTCTGGCTACTATGATTAAAACTGCTATTAACATAGATGAACAAGTGTCCTCATGGGAGAATGAAGTGCTATAGCTGAGCCTTGATGTAGATTGATTCCAAACATTTTGAGAAAACACCATATTTATTTCTATAATGATTATTCAAGTTTTCACTCCTATCACCAGTGGAGAAGTGTTTCCCTTGCTCCTCATTCTCACCAGCTTGAGCTGTCATTTGTGTTTTTTTTTTTTCATCTTAGCCAATTTGAGAGCAGTAAGAAGGAATCTCCAAGCAGTATTTGTTTGCAGTTTCCTGATGGCTGAGGTTTAATTTTTACCATGTTCAAAAGTGTTTCTCAGCCATTTCCATTTTCTCTATTGATAATTTTAAAAATATTTGTATTTTAATTTTTATTAATTACACTTTATTCATTTCATATCCCTCCCCGTACCTCCCTCCATTCTCCCTTTTCAATCCCACCTTCCCTTCCCCTTCTCCACTCATGCCCCTATCAAAGACCACTGATAGGGAAGGTCTTCCTCTCCTTCTTTCTGATCCAAGTCTAACAGGTCTCATAAGGAGTGACCCCATTGTCTTCCTCTGTGGCCTGGTAAGGCTGCTCCCAGCCTCAGAGGGAGGTGATCAAAGAGCAGGCCAATCAGTTCATGTCAGAGACAGTCCCTGTCCCCATTGCTATGGAACCCACTTGGACACTGAACTTCCATGAGCTACCTTTGTGCAGGGGTTCCAGGTTATCTCCATGCCTGGTCCTTGGCATCAGTCTCAGGAAAGACCCCTTTGCCCAGATTTTTTTATTCTGTTACTCTCCTTGTGGAGCTTCTGTCCTCTCCAGGTCTTATTATTTCCCACTTCTTTCATTAGGTTCCTTGCCCTCTGCCCAAAATTTGGCCATAAGTGTCAGCATCTGCTTTGATACCCTACAGGGTAGAGCCTTTCAGAGGCCCTCTGTGGTAGGCTCCTGTCCTGTTCCCTGTATTCTCCTTCTTCTGATGTCTATCTTGTTTGCCTTTATGAATGGGGATTGAGCTTTTTAGCCAGATTTCTCCTTGATTAGTTTCTTTTGGTGTACAGATTTTAGTAGGTTTTTCCTATATTATATGTCTAATATCCACTTATGAATGAGTATATACCATATGTGTCTTTCTGTTTCTGGGATATCTCACTCAGGATTATCTTTCTTAGTTCCCATCATTTACTTGCAAATTTCATGATTTCCTTGATTTTTATCACTGAGTAATATTCCATTGTGTAGATGTACCATAATTTTTGTATCCATTCCTCATCTGAGGGGCATCTGGGTTGTTTATAGCTTCTGGCTAACACAAATAAAGCTGCTACAAACATGGTTGAGTAAATGTCCTCATTGTGTACTTGAGTGTCTTTTGGATATATGACTAAAAGTAGTATAGCTGTATCTTGAGGAAGTGCACCAGGTTGATTTTCAGAGTGCTTGTGCAAGTTTATATTCCCACCAGCAGTGGAGTAGTGTTCCACTTTCTCCACATCCTTCCCAGCATGTATTCTATTGAGAATTTTGTTTAGATCTTTATCCCATTTTTAACTGGATTTTTGCTGTGTTAAGGTCTAGTTTTTTGACTTCTTTAAATATTTTGGGTATTAGTACTTTATTAAATGTAGAGGTGGTGGAGATCTTTTTTTTAATTCTGTAGTCTGTCAGTTTGTTCCATTGACAGTGTCCTTTGCCTTACAGAAAATTTTCAGGTTCATGAGGTCCCAAATACTAATTGTAGATCTTAGCACCTGTGCTATGAGTGTTCTATCCAGGAAGTTGTCTCTTGTGCACTTTCTCTTCTATCAGGCTCTGTGCATCTAGTCTATGTCTTTGATTTATTTGGCTTTGAGTTTTGTGCAGGGTGATTAATATGTGTCTATCTACATTATTCTATATGCATATATCCAGTTAGATAGGCACCATTTTTTGAAGATACTTTTCTTTTTCCATTGTGTCTTAGTTCTTTATCAAAAATCAGGTGTACACAGATGTGTGAATTTATGTTTTTGGCCTTCAATTTGATTTTTAGATCAACTTATCTGCTTTTATGATAATATTATAAATTTTTATTACTATAGTTCTATAGTATAGCTTGAAATCAGATATGGTGATACTTCGGGAAGTTCTTTTAGTTTTCAGAATTGTTTTAGCTTTCCTGGATTTGTGTGTTTGTGTGTGTGTGTATTTTCATATGAACTTTAATATTGTTCTTTCAAAATCAGTTAATAATTGTGTTGGAATTGTGATAGGATTGAGTTGAATGTGTCGATTGCTCTTGGTAGGATGAGCATTTTTTACTAAGGTAACTCTCCCATTCCCTGAGCATGGGATATCTCTCTGTCTTCTGATACCTTCTTCAATTTCTTTCTTTAACAACTTGAAGTTGTCATACAAGCAATTCATTTTTGTATGAAGTTGTCATACAAGCAAAGATATTTTATATTGTGGCTACTATGTTTTTTCACTGATTTCTTTCTCAGTCTGTTATTGATTTATAATTTGGGAATGCTACTGATTTTATTAGTTAGTCTTGTATCCATTCAGAGACTTCAGTATAGGTTTAGGAGTTCTCTGTTATAATATTTTATGTTATTTATATATACTTTGATATTATCTGAAAAAGTAATACTTTAACTTCTTCATTTCCCATTTGTATCCACTTGATCTCCTTCAATTGTCTTATTGCTCTAGCTAAAACTTCAAGAACTATTTTAAATAGATACAACGAGAGTAGCCAGCCTTGTCTTGTTCCTTATTTTATTAGCTTGCTTTGAGTTTCTTTCCATTTATTTTGATGTTGGGTATAGGCTTTCTCTAAATTGCCTTTATTATGTGTAGTTGCATTTCTTATATCCATAAACTCCCAAAGACTACTCTTATCATAAAGGGGCGCTGGATTTTGTTGAAGGCTTCTTTTTATCATCCGAGGAGAGAATTATGTTTTTTTTTTTTTTAAGTTTGTTTATATGGTGGATTACATTCACTGATTATCATGTGCTAAACCATAGTTGAATCTCTGGGCATAGACTACTTGATCATGGTAGATGGTCTTTTTTTTTCAGTTACATTTTATTAATTCTGTATTCCAGCCATGCCCCGAACCCTCATTCCCTTCCAGTCCCTCCCTCCCTCCCTCATCACTACTGTGCCCCTTTCCAAGTCCACTGATAGGGAGGGACCTCCCACCATTCATCTGATCCTGTTTTATCAGGTATCTTCATTGAGTTCCTGTTAGAAATAGTCCTTCTTCCCCTCACTTTGGGAAATCAATTGGTTACTGAGCTACCACAGGCTACATCTGAGCGGAGGTTCTAGGTTATATCCATACATGGTCCTTGGTTGAATGTCAGTTTCAGAAAAGACCCTG
>REGO01000681.1:340569-400305 GCA_010120015.1 Rhombomys opimus | reverse complement strand
CTAAAATCTGTGCATCTAAAGAAACTAAGCAAGAGGGAGGACCCTAACTAAAATGTTCAATCCCCATCCTGAAAGGCAAAGAGGATGGACATCAGAAGAAGAAGAAAACAGGAAACAGTCTAGGAACCTGCTACAGAGGGACTCTGAAAGCCAGAAGAAGTAAACAGGAAACAAACTAGGAACCTACCACAGAGGGCCTCTGAAAGCCTCTGCCCTGCAGACTATCTTTTAAAGTTTTTAAAAGTTTTCATTGTGTGAATCTTTTAATTATGTTATTAGTTTTTTTCCAAGATACTTTATCTTTTGAGGCTATGGTTAATGGTTTCCATGATTTATTTCTTTCTATGACTGTTTTTTGTATATAGGAAAGGGACAATTTTGTTTATTTTCTATCCTGCTACTTGGTAAGAATTTATCAGCTATAGATGCTTTGTGATTGGGTTTGTAATCTCTTGTTTGTTTGTTTTAATGTGTAGAGTCACATTATCTGCAAATAAGAATACTTTAATTTTTTTCTTTCCTATTTGTAGCTCATTTATCTTCTTCAGTTTTATTTTTTCTCTAGCCAGGACTTTAACGGCTATACAGAACAAGAGTGGGGAGAATAGAGATATTTTTATTGCTCCTGAATTAGTGAAAATGATTTGAGATTTTTTTCTATTTAACATGATATTGGCAGTGGGATGGTTGTAGATTGCCTTTATTATGTCAAAATATGTCCACTCTACCACTAGGTTCACTAGTACTTTCATTGTGAAGAGATGGTGAATTTTTTCAAGGGCTTTTTATCCCACATAACAGGATCATCTTGTGGTTCTTCTCATGAAGATTATTTATGTGGTTGATCAAAATTATTAATTTACCTATATTGAAAAATTTCTCTATCAATGAGATGAAACCAATTTGATTACAGAAAGTCATCTTTTTTGAAATAATCATGAAATGAAGACTTGTATACAAGTTCAGCCTCCTAAAACAACCTAATACTGACAAGGTTGCAAACAATATACTTTGAAGAAATGACAGCATCATGAAAAAATAGTGAGAGGCCAACCACCAGCTATACATAGTAAAACAAAGCTGGATCATTATCTCTCATACTGAACAAAAATAAGCTTATCACCTCCCCCTGGTGAGGTGGCCTTATACTAGGCCATAGAGAAAGAGGATCCAGACAGTTCTGATGAGACCTGGTAGTCTAGTTTCAGGTAGCAGGGAAAGAGGACCTCCCCTATCAGTGGGCTAGGGAAAGGACATGGGGTGGAGGAAAAGGAATGGAGGGTCGGACCAGGAGGAGATGAGGAAGGGGGCTACAGCCAAGATACAAAGTAAATAAATTGTATAAATGATAATAATAAAAATTTAAAAATCAGCTTCAAATAGAGCAAGGACCTTAGCATAAGTCCTCTCACCCTGAATCTAATAGAAAAGAAATGTGAAAGTGTACTTCATCTCATTTTCAGAAAACAGGACTTTTTGGAGCAAGATTCATACATTGTAAAAATTAGGAATAACATATAATAAATTGGACTTCATGAACTAAACAAATAAACAAACAACAAAACCACTTCTGCACAGTAAAGAACATGATGCCAGTAAAGAGGTAACCTCCAGAATGGGAAAAATATCTTCATTACCTTGACATCTGACAAAGTGTTAGGATCTAGAATAAAGGAAGAACTGAAAAATACCCAAATATCAAGAAAATAATAAACACAGTCTAAAAGTGAGTTATGTATGTCTAATATCCACTTATAAGTGAGAATGTACCATGTGTGTCTTTCTGCTTCTGGGATACCTCACTCAGGATGATCTTTTTTAGTTCTCAACATTTGCCTGTAAATTCATGATTTTCTCGTTTTTAATCATTGAGTAGTATTCCATCAGATATTAGACATATAATATAGGACAAATATACTAAAATCTGTACACCTAAAAGAAGCTAAACAAGAAGAAGGACCCTGGGTAAGATGATCAATCCTCATTCAGAAAGGCAAACTGGATGGACATTGGAAGAGGAAGTTAACAGGGAACATGACAGGAGCCTACCACTGCACAAAGTCTGGCTATGAGTCTCAACCAAAATTAATAAAAGGAGAATAGGGAAGAACACTTCCTACTCAACAAGGGAAAATTCCACCAGGAAGACATCACAATCCCGAACATCTATGCCACATTTATAAAAGAATCATTACTAAAACTTAAACCACACACAGATCCCCACACGTTAATAGTGGGAGACTTCAACACCCCACTCTCAACAAAGGACAGTTCAACAAAACAGAAATTAAACAATGTCTTTAACAGAGGTCATGAATCAATTGGACCTAACAGACATCTACAGAACCTTACACCCAAACACAAAAGAATTTACCTTCATCTCAGCACCTCATGGAACCTTCTCCAAAATAGACTTTTTTTTTTTTTTTAAATTCAGGGGTAGGACCTTGTGGTATAATTTTCTTTCCTATATAGAAAACACTCTGGTTTCCTGGTCCATTTGGTCCTCTTGATCTTGTACTGTTCTGCTCCTTCATCTACAATAACCCCTGAGCCTTAGGTGTAAGATTTTTGTTATAGATATGTCAACTGGGATTGACTGTGAATTTTTTTTAACTTTTTCTTTCTTTTTGAACTTCATATCATGCACTGCAAAGCCACTCATCTCACCAACCCTTCATATCTGCTCTCTGTCCTTTCAACTTACTCCACAAAAGACAAAAACAACCAAAAATTAGAAGAAAAAATATCCTGAACAACACTGCACATTGGAAGCTGCAGTGTGTTACCATGTGTCACATAATATACACCTTTGCCTTAAAAGTTCACGCTATGACTCTCTTCAGACAGAAAAGGGATCTTGGAATTACAGCCGCCATTGTTACTGCCATTTCATTGGAGGCTGTTGGAGCTACCACTGTGGCATTAGCCATGAGTCATACTATGCAGAGTGCTCAGACCCTAAATAATCTTTTAGCCAATGTAGCTCATGCTCTAGATGTACAAAAAGGAATTAATGCTCAACTAAAAGGAGACTTGATGGTGTTCAATCAGAGGACTGACCTCATGCAGGAGCAAATTGATACCCTATGGCAAATCGCTCAACTTGGCTGTCAATGAAAGTATGCTGGACTTTGTGTCACTAGCATACAATATGAGAATTTTTCCCGTGCTGCAAATCTGTCTAAACAATTGTCTAGCTATATTTTAGGTAATTGGACTGAAGAATTCAATACTATGATGGAGCAGCTGAGAGTGGCCATTGTTACGGTAAATTCTACCAGAGTGGACGCAGGACTAGCCACAGGATTATCATCATGGATTGCTGCAGCCATGCATCATCTGAAGGAATGGGCGGGCATGGGAGCGTTAGCAGGCCTTCTGGTGTTGGTCTCCTTGGTTTGCCTGTGGTGTATATGCAAGATTAGAGTCTCACAACACTGTAATGCAGCCATGATCATTCAGGCCTTTACAGCCATTGAAGCAGGACAGTCTCCCCAAGCATGGTTGGCTACCATAAAAAGCTAAAATGTTATGCTTAGGATGTGAGGCTAAGCACTGCACTCAGGGTCAGCCGCTTTTGACCCAGAGAAGAGCATTTCTGATTGCATGCGGGTTGATGCCCCAGGTCCCGCCTCTGAGAAAAAGGTATCAGACAGGTCTGATGCTCTTTGGGTGGATGACACCTAAATGAACATGGGTACAAAGTCCCAATTTATTTCTAATATCAGAGATCAAACCTCTACCCTTGCCTGATGCGTCTAAAACAAAAAGGGGGAACTGTAGAGAGCTGCGTCATGCTGTGCCTTAAAGATGGAGCTGGTTTCCACCTTCCACCTTCCCGATGGTGAGTGCACTCTGTCGCAAACAACTCCATATTTGGCTAAGGCTGAGGATCTGGCTTGCTTCCGTGTATGTGGACCTATCTGCATTGCCCATGAGGCACGCTGGGGTTGGCTACCCAGAGGCTATTTTAAGCTGTGGGCTGGCTTTCCCCAGGGTCAGAAGATTGTTCAAGGTTCCTGAATAAACTGCATTGAGAAGAACAAAAATGAAAAAAAAAAAAAGGATCAGAAAGAAAAAAAAAAGTTTCACTTGCAAATGTTCATTTCAGTGATTCATTGATCTGGTTAGAGGCCTCTGGCTTCCATTACAATATCAACACTGAATCCTTACTGGGGCTTTTCTTAAATTCTGTTGTTGCCCTGTATCAAGGAGATCCTGCTGCTTTTTAACTGCAGGACCACCCCACCAGCATGTGGATGTTGGGGTAAGCCAACTCAAGAGCTCTAGATCTGGGCATGGGTGGAAGCTTACTTCGCCAGCCTACACATTCCCCCGTACCTTTGCTACTGGGTCAACTATTCTGCATTGTCCAGGCAAGGGGTGTCGCCAACTCTCATATTCTCATGTCATTAGGGCCAGCTCCCATGCCTGCCACAGTTTGGGGGGCACAAGGGGAACATCTCTCCCACGCCCAAACCCCTGGGGCAGCAATAACTAGGGACCTGCAGTCAAGACCAGTTCTACTGTATTATCCAGGTGAGATGTGGTCCTGTTCTCCTGAGTGATGCAGCAGGTGAGGGGTAGGGACAGCTCTCCCAAGCTTATTTCATTGTTTTCAGGTTTCCCTCATGAATTCCACAAGATCCAGCTTTCCCATGCTGTCCAGGCAAAGGACAGGGACAGCTCTCACTCAGCAGGTGAGGTGTAGGGTCAGCTAACCCCAGTGCCCAAAACCAACATATCAGCAGACAGCAGCCCATACCAGGGACATTTGCATGGCCTTTGGGGATAATACAGGCCCTGGACATTAAAACACACCCTGGATGCAAAAGGACCATGAAAACAGACATGGCCCTCATCAGCAGCATAAGCCAGATGTCACCGTGGCCTCAGGCGGCAGCACAGAACACTCAGATCAGTATGTCCCCAGGCGGCAGTATAGCACTCAGATATCTGCATGGTCTCAGCTGGCAGCACAGACCACTGGCTTTTGTGGTAACTCATTTCACATACTTTGACACAGATCCGAGCTTCTGCAAGACCAAGGACCCAAATATTGCCTTCAGTGGCTGTTCTGCAAGGATGTCACCATAGCCACAGGTTGCAGCATAGGCCACTAAGTTCAGTTTGGTGCCAACCCTGTCCCTGTCAGTAAGGCTTCTGGATACCAATATGATCTCAGGCAACAGCCCGAAACAGTGACATCAGGATGGCCTTCATTAGGAACATGGGCCACAGAAATCAACATGGACCCTGGCTGCTGTATGGCCATGGGCCCAGACTTGGCCCTTGCTAGCAGCCTGTACCTGGATCTCACTTTCTTTTTTTTTTTTTTTTTTTGTAGGGGCCTGCAATTTGGCAGGGTAGTATAACTCAGCTTCCTGATGAAGAACTAGCTTTCTTTTTACTCAGAATCAGCTAGAGCACTTAGGGCAAGGCCCACGAGCTAGGCTAGGGTGTGGAAAATTTTTTTCACATAGTGTGACAGTTAGCTAGCTCTTTTAGAATGAGATTGCTGGTGGCAGTGGAAACGTGGCCACTACAGAGCCTGTGGCAATATCAAAGTGTTAACAGCTCTTGGGTAAGTGCAGGCCAAAGCCCATGCCCTGTTGGCTTGGAGCTGAAACACAATCCAAGAGAGGTCCAGGTGCAGGGGGTCGAGGGCACATGGGATGATATGCAACCCAGTAGGGGATAAATGAAAAATTTCAGGTGGCCATGATGGGAAGCTGATGGTTTCATGTAGCACACGCCACCAGCAGCTCATTTATTTGAAATCAGGGGTTTCTAATCCTTTGAGCAGTGGGAGGAATTTCGAAGGTGAATGTGTTTGATTTGCTGGGATGAGGGGGTCAGTGATACTCAATTTACATGTAGTGGTAGAGTGCCTCATTTTTTTCCATGCAGTAGCATGATTCTATCATAAGAAGAACACGGTACTTAATTATCCTATGGGTGGGAGACTATCCAAGTACAATTGAAAGTCACGGCTGAAGATAAAGAACTTTGATAGGGCTGGGTATTTCTAGGAATTCCCAGATGCTTGTTGGATCAGGTTTCCTTATTCAGAAAGAGTGCTGTAATCTGCCCTGAGGGCTCTATGATGCTCCTTATAAAATCTCCACTCAACCAGATCAGGGAAGGCTTTTAGAATCCCGCTGAGAAAAAACGAATCTACCATAATTGAGAAGTGCAAACAAATGCCTAATCCAGCAAAGCTCCAGACCTCACTACTATGGCTCCAGCTGGTTTTACAGGCTCTTCAACTCTGTTTTTCACTGCTGTCATGAATGCAGTTCTACCTATTTTGACAGTACAGAAACAGTTGGCTTCCCATTTTCTTCCATCTTTCCACTGCATGCTCGCTCTTTCCCATCTCTCCATTACATATTCACTCTTTTTTGTGGCATCCTCTGTAACACCCTGGGGTGGGCACTTGAATGTCTCTGTTCTTTGCTTTTTAAACAATGTGAATTTTGTGATCATCTCTGATTAAAAAAAAAAACGCTTTTTTTAAAATAAGGAATGAGAAATACACTTACTTGTGGATATACAAGTGTGTATGGAATTTTTGAATAACATTGGAAATTCTATTTGTTTAGGAAAATGTCAGTATTGGATTCTCCTTTAGGATTCCATGGACTCACTAGCCATGTGTATTTGATAAGGTCTACAGTACCAGAAATGAATTCTTTTTATCTAGTGAGCCTTAAACTTATTACACAATTGTTGATTACACTGAAGACATAAGTGCCACTATTCTACCCTTTGGTTTACCTTGCCATGTTGGTCATTGTTATCATTTGTAAGCTTTTATGGTTGGGTAGGACTATGAAATATTTTCTCCTTTGGAAGCTCACACAGCACCTTCAGATATTATAAAAGCTGATCCTCAGAGACAAGGCTTACAGGTGAGTCACAGTTTAATTCCTCAAGATCTTTCTTTTCTGGATTGTAAAGTATCTTCAGCAATAGTATCTTACCTTCAAGATCTAGTAGGCAACTCTGGACAATGTTGGCAGTTAATATTGTTTTGTGAGACTCTTCTACTACCTTGACCAACCACTTGAAGAGAGTTTTCCTATTTTCGGGATGGAGGTTTTTCCTTAGATAATTTATGGCTCTAGGGGAAAACAATATTACCCCAAGTAGAACAACTTCCTTTAAATTATTCAAGTATAATATACAATATATACAATAATATATTTATACATTATATGTTTTAAAATAACTAAAATAATATTATTCCCTATGAGTTTTTATTTATAGTATTGTTAATGTAATTAGCTTTATTGGGAGTTAAATTCCCTTTTTGTAATTAACATTTTTTATTTTAATTTTTATTCATTACACTTTATTCACTTTGTATTCCCTCATAACCCCTCCCTCCTCCTCTCCTAATCCCATCTCCCCTCCCCCTTCTCCACCAATGCCCTTCCCAAAGTCCGCTGATAGGGGAGGTCTTCCTCTCCTTCCTTCTGATCCTAGTCTATCAGATCTCACCAGGAGTGGCTGTATTGTCATCATCTGTGGCATGGTAAGGCTGCTCCCCCTTCAGAATGAGGTGACCATTTATTGTATTTTTAATAGAAATAGAATTACACTACTTTCCCAATATTCTTCCTAAAGGGTTTCCCAGCTACCCTCTCTCCAATTACTCTCTCTTCAACCCTCCCCATGGCAATCCTCTTGACTTTATACTCTCTCTCTCTATACACACACACACACACACACACACACACACACATATGTGTATGTATGGTTCTGACACATATATGCAAACAATGACAATCGATCATCAACGAGACTATCAATTTCAAAAAAGAGCAAGGAAGACTATACAGGAGGATTTGGAGGGTAGAACAGTAGTGGTGGTGATATATATATATTTAATTGCCAGATACAAATTTTGACTCACAGCTGTCAGAATTGTTAAGGTTAACAAACCAACTGACAATAAATTCTGGCAAGGATATGTGATGAGAAGTGAACTATCATTCACTCTTGGTGTGTTTGAAAATTTGTGTAGCCATTATGGAAATCATTGTGGATAATTCTCAAAAAGCTAAAGTAGTTGTACCATATGACTCTAGCTACTTCACTTCTTGGCCTATGCCCAAAGTACTTGACCTCCTTGTCCACAAACCTTGTTGTGCTTTGTTTCGTGCAAATTTATTCACCATAGGCATAAAATAAAAACAATATAATGTTCCTTTACTGATATGAATAATGAAACTGTGTAGCATATACAGAATAGAGTCAGAACATATTTTAAAAAGACAGAACCTTTTCCCTTCAAAATGTTTTCCAATACATGAGAACCACACTTTCATTAATTTTAATCATCTTTTCTAGTTTGTAGTGTGTAGTTACCTGTCTAGAATATTTTTAGCCCACTCAGAATTCTAGGGAAATTGGTAATATTAATTTAAAACTCAATTTCAAAGTCAGATAATTATTATTAGTCAGGTAAATAAAAATAAAAATCACAGCAACATATTATTTTATATTCATTAGTTTGACCACTCTAATGAAAAGCTAAAACTTGAATAGTGAGTACGGATGCTTTGAAACCCCATTGCACTACTGATGATGATGCAAAATTAAGATACTCATAAAATTAAATATTGAATCATAATATGGTTCCAGAATTCCACTTAGTATGTATACTCAAAGGAATTAAAGGCTGAGTCTTGATGAGAATTTTTATACCCATATCCACAGCAGCATTATTAATGGTAGCTGACACATGGAAACACCAGACACCCTTGAGTAGATGAATACATAAAATTTAGACTAACCATACAGTTAAATATTATTCCTTCCTTAAAAAAGACATTTTGTGGAACATGGATTAACCTTAAGCAAATAAGAAAGCAACCAAGAGATAGATTATTTATGATTCCATTTCAGTGAAATAGTTAGTGCCTTGTATAAACTCAGTGTTAAAAAACACAGGACAGAAAATAGAGGCTCTGTTCGCCAGAGCTGTGGGTATAGGGGTGGAGAGCCATTAATCTACAGGAAAAAGTTGTTGCTGTAGAATAAAAATCAGCTGAAGATGGATATTGCTGACAGTTAAACAAAAAAAGGCCATTGCACTTCCTACCCCTGAACTGTATATTTTAAAAGTAGTTAAGATGATAAATGTTATTTTGTGTATTTCATCATAATAAAAAAATTCTAAGTTAAACATTTCCTCCACCCATCTTTGGTTCTGAAGATAGGGTGAGAAAAACAAAGAAGCAATGTATTCACCTTTAGGATGTGGACAGAGTAGAACAAGAAACACTGGAAAAACATAAAAGAGAATAAAATTGAAGTGCACTGATACATCCTGATACTTTTGCAGAGCCAGCTTGGTGGAGGCTCAGCTAGGAAGTTCAGTTAACTCAGAAGTTTGTCAACCACATGGACCACAGTCCAAGAACCCTTATAAGAATCTTGGTGGGGCTGTCAATAAATTTTACAAAAGTCAAGAATTATTTTATATGGATTTTTCTGGGAATGGAAACTGAGTATGGTGGATGGGGACCGTAATATGTGGATTTAAGATTTTTGGAGGTACACATATAGGGGCAGAGACCAAACACTACTTTAGATAATTTTATTTTCTATCCATCAGCTTAAATTTAGCCCACAGGCAAATATATGATATAAAATCTTGGAACTGGTTTGAGGAACCAGAGATAACATCGAATAAACATTGTACCTGTGAGAAATAAATAATTTTTGGAGCCTCTGTAGAGCTCTTTGTACACTAGTTCCATGAAGATGGCTTTTATCAAACTGAGTTTGCAGTTCCTAAGTTATCACATGCTTGCCCTTCCTATTTAACTACAGATTCTATTTCTGAGCAGCATTTTTAAAAACCTTTTTCTCTGGTTTAGGTGTTTTGAGATTAGGTCTTGATATAATGTCCGGGATTTCTCACACATGACCCCCTTAGTTTTCTCTATTACAGAGGTGCAATATGACAGCTGACTGATGACGGGATTTTGGTGTCTCATTGATTAGTCCAGCCTTATTGTTACTTCTCAAGCATCCCCTCTCTATCACTGAATAACTTCGACATGTTTAGACATCTGTGAAAAATTAGTCTCTTTGTCTCTCCTACCACACCAATGTGGGTGTGTTCAGATAATGAATAGTCCACAGTGTTGTGGCTGAGCTTGGGTGAAGAGCTTGTCACTGCGAAAATGCCTCACAGTGACTGAAGAAAGCATGTACACAACAATTTCTTAACCGCATAAGGTTTTTCTTTCATCTTATGGTTGTATTATTTACTGCTGAGGTGCTGGAAAAAGAGACAGAATGAATATTTAGTCTTGTGGCCAGGTGCAGGGCAATGATGTCTGAAATCAAGGCTATCCAAGGGACGCTTGATATTGTGCGTTTTGCACAGGCTTTATTTCTGAAGACAAAGCTAGTCTGTGTCAGAAATGGAAAACAGACTATGAGAGAGGAAAGAGACACAAAAAGGGGCCCTTTGTCCCCAGGAGATTCTAGGAGGCACACTACTGGTTCCTTTGTCTCTGGCATCCTTGAAGAAGAGGGGTGGATCACAGAGAGGTAGGGGAATGAACAAATGAATGGGTGCAGAAAACCAGGGTTACAGCAAACAGGCACAGAGTTGGGTCATAAAGAGTTGGAATCAGTGAGAGGAGGGGGTGCAGAGATGTGAGGAAATAAGAGAGGGCAGTGGCAGAGCAGGTGGTATTGCAAAATAAAAGAGGTCATGGAGTGGTAAGGTCATAGAAAGTTTAGGACATGAACAGATGGGGTAGTTATTCTCAATACCTTTCTACATCTCTACTCTGTTCTTTCTTTCTGGGTTTGGTGTTATTGGTTTGCATGTTGTTTGGAGTTTCATTACAGAGTATCCTGACTGCAGGTAAGCCATTAGGTTTCTCTGGCTGACGCCTCTGGATGTTTTTGTGGGTGCTGTGCTCCAGGGTGTGTTCATCAGGGTCCATATGTTTATGATGATTTGAAGCTGGGAATGGAGATTGAAATATTTTAATTAAGCAAACTGTGATAATGGTACAGAAGGCTGAATAGTATAAAAAAATGGAACAGAAGTTCAACATAGAGCACAGAACACAAGATTGGAAAAATTGCTATCATTTCATAAATGGCCACTATTTCCCCATTAGCTTCATTTTACACTCCAGTACTAAAGAAAATGATTATGTGGGACTCAGAAGATACCCTAAGTGGGTAAACGTACTTTAGGACGCTCAGCATTAAGGTACTTCAGAAATTATGGAGTCCAGCTTGTTATTTGTGGAGAGAATGGCTGTACGTGAGAGCCAGCATGAAGCAGTGTGGTCAAGGCAGGAAGCAGAGCCCCTTTGTGCATTGAGGGGTCTTCACAGTGGGCTTTGTATACTAAGGGAGCTTCTTTGTGTCTGTCCCTCTTTATCTTTTGCTGGGGGAGGTGGGGTGGAGGCTGGGCAGGCTTCCTCTCTATTCTAACCTCAGCCTATTCATCTCCCTGGACTCAAGAGCACTAATCATCTATTTTATATTCTATAACCGTGCAGACTTAAATTGCCTCCACTTAAGTTACTTTAATTTGCTGATCTTCTGCAAGAAGGTCTAAAAGGAACTCTGGTTCGTGTGCAGAATAAAAGTGTAGCAAAAACTACAGTGCCTCTAATTCACAGGGGAATTTGATTGAAGTTGAAGCTGGACAGTAACAGTTGAGACTGTGAAGGAGTTGCAGCAAAAATGAATATATATATCATGTAGTTTTAAGATTTCTAAAAACCTGACAGCCATGTCTGCCATTCCCATTCCCCACCTAGCAGAGAGGCCATGATCAGGTCTTGTTGCCCTTGCTCCTTATCCATTGTGTAACAAGGGTCAGTAATATGAATCTGGACATATTATCTGGAAATGTGTGCACTGGCATGCATCTGCAAAAGCTTTGTTTTGAGAACAAATGTGTGGTCCAACAGCTAGGAGGGGAAGTGTGCAGGAGGGAGGGGCAAGTCATGAGCCCTCCTGTTGTGAGGAGGGGGCTTCTGGCCTTGTACTCTCTTTTCTGATGCCTGATCATTGTGCTTGTGCCTCTTTTAAGGTCACAGCGGAAGCAGGATGTGGAAACAGTGGTGAGATAGGTTGAACTAAAGCTTTGTAGACCCTCCTAAAGTGCCATTTTTTCCTTTGGGCTGACAGACTCTTAGCAGCCATTGTCCCTTATCATTGGGAAGTCAGCCTTCACTGGCTCCAAATAAATTACCTTTCTGGTCACTGGCTCCCTCTCCAAATGCAACTGTAGGTGTGGACATTTGGGATAAAATGTTTAGGACTTCATTTAAGTTGTGGATGGATGTTGGCATCTTGATCATCGGTGGTTTAAGATATGAAGTTTAAAAAGGCAGATGGGACCTGACAAGAGGTGAGTTCACAACCTGAGGAGTCAAGGGTGACTTCAAGAATAGCCCACAAATAAAATAAAAACTAAGAGTGAAAACAAGAGGCTCAGCAGTCCCTGATAACAGAAATAGAGAGTACCTTTGGTAAAGCTTTTTGGCATCTTAACTCTCTTTCCCAGAAGCATATGTGTCTCAGGACTGCAACAGTATGCCTCAATACTGTATGGATCAGCCTACACAGAAGTCACTAGAGCTGTGATTGGCTTCTGTTCACTGACATAGATGTGCAGGAGTTTTTGTTTGTTTGTTTGTTTTGTTTCATTGCTGTTTTGTACTTCTGATTATAGCCCTCTGAACAATGTTCCTTTTAAACACTGGCAATCAACTTCTGTGCAGCATATTTGGGTATTTGGATTAGTATTCTTGATAGCTGACTTCAGGCCGATCAGTAAAGGGTTCCCTCTGAGAACAAAGCTTGTCAGGAGTCACTTGTGTTCAGAGCTGCAGAGGGGGAGGGGAGAGTTGTGGTCTCTCTTTCCTGGGAGGGATCTCCTATAAGCTTGTACATTGATATTTCAGCATGGGAGTGGGTGGGGGGAGCTTATTTCTACACTGGGCACTTGATGGTGGGCAGATTGCCTGGGAGAGAGGCTGTGTGCTCCCCACCCCACTGCACCCAATCTATCCCTGTGACATTGTGATTATTAATAAACGATTTCTGACCATTGCTGCAGATATAAACACTTCACAGATTTGCGCAGCTATTGCGTGCGCGGTCCTATTGACGTAAATGGCAGGCTGGGATTTGAGATGGGCTATGAGTATCCCAAATATAGATGTACAATATAATTACAATGTCTTGATCACTGAGAGTTGTGATGTAGAATAAAAGGGCAGGAGGTGTTTCATGAGACATAATTAAAGGCTGGAGAGCTGGGACAAATCTAAAGGCTTCCTGCCCACCTACCCCCCTTTCCATTAACCCTGTGGTCTCCATTAGTCTTGAATGCAAGAATGGGGCGCTGGGTCACTAGAGAAATCCCAATGTTCACGCTGGGCCTCTTAAAGCTTATCGATGCTTGTTTCTATTTGGAAAAAAAGTGATACTGACGACTGAAGCCAGGGTTTTTAGTAAGGAGTGGGTAGATGAGGCAGCTTCAGGTTATTACGGAGCAATCTCGGCCATGTTACAAAAATCTGCAGCCAGTGCCTGCATTTCCTTTCCCTTATTGATGTTAGTCTGTACGTGAAGTGGAGTTTTCTTGTGCAGTTCTGCACATTAATAATTAGGGATGGCCACACCTTACTGTTACCATTATAATACATGACAATCTGACAATCCACAAAAGAATTCATATGATCAAGTTACTATGTCTTCAAAGCCCTGGCACCACAACAATGTGTATATCATATCTATGATTTTGCTTTTTTCATAGTGTTCCATAAATCAAATTACTCACAAAGTAGCCTTTTAATATATATATATATATATATATATATATATATATATATGTCTTTACACACACGCGCGCGCGCACACACACACACACACATATATATATATATATAATAATGCGCTTCATAATTGTGTGTTGTCTGGTCTTTCTGTTTTATTGCTAAATAGTATTCAATTTACATGGATATAGCAGTTTATTCCTTCCCTTATCCTTGGTGGAAGGAAATCTTAGTTATTAGAGTGTTTACTAATTATGAGTAAAAGTTTTATAACCATTCTCATTCACAATATGTGTGTGGACATGAGTTTTCAGATCAGTTGGTTAATATCTAGGAGTGTGAGTGCTAGATCATATGGCATTGTTGTGTTTAGGTTTGACAGACTGCCAAGTTGATTTCCAAAAAGACTGTGCCACATTGAATCATAGTCAGCAATGGGTTAGTGTTCCTGGATCCCAGATGCTCACCATAAGTGTATTGTCAGTTTCTTTGCCTTTTGGAGTTGAGCCACTCCAAGGAGCATCATGTAATGTGGCTTTAGTTTGTACTTCCATGGTGACATCTTTGCATACACAGATTTCCATTTGTGTGTCTTCTTTGCTAAAATGTTTATTCATTTTTTGCTTTTCGTTGAATCATTGGATTTCTTCTTGATAAGTTTTAAGAGGTCATTACACATTTTTGATATTGTGTTTTACAAACACATCTGCTAGTCTGTGGCTTTTTTAGTCATTATTTATTTATTCTTTATCACCAATTTTAATAAAGTCCAACTTATTTTATTCTCATAAAAATTGAAATATAATTACATTAGTTCCCTGTTATCACTCCAAACTTTCCCATGTCTTCTCCCTGAGTCACCCACATGTCTGTCCTCACTCCCTTATATATTGATGTCTTTTTTATTATTATTGGTATATATATGTATAAATACATACACATATCAATACATTGTCTATGTCCATTTAGTGTGGCTTGTTGAATCCACGCTGTATTTTTGGGCATTATCTCTGGAAAAGGCTAATTCTTCCTCGCTCAACATCATTAAGGATAATGCCCATTTGAAGTTTTTCCATTTCACATTAGCATGTCCACAGAAATTATCATTATTTATGCCTTATTTAGACAACAAGTGTGTTGAGGTATCATAGGTGGATATCATGATAGCCTATCAGTTCTAGAAAACACAACCTCACAGAAGATATCTTGTTACTCTGGCTCTTACATTCTTTCTGACCCCTTATATACCATGATCCCTGAGCCTTATATGTAGAGTTCTTGTTGTTGATGTATTTTTTCTCCTGGACTCCACAAAATTCATTTGTACCTGTGCTATGACTTGTGGATTCCTGTAATGATTTATGCTTGTTATAAAAAAGGATATTTGATGAGGGCTAAAGAGTACATGTGGGTGTAGAATGAGTTCTAGATTTCAGTTAGGAGTTATGCTGGTTCAGTAAATTGACAGTAGTAACAATCTATTTATCACTTCACAAGTCCTGAGTAGTTGGTTAATTTTCTAGTACCAGGTACGATTTCTCTCCCACTGAGTTAGACATTAAGTCCAATTAAAAAGTCTTTAGCTAAGATTCCCTGCACTCTGCCCAAAGGTTGCCCATAAGTCTCAGCATCTACATTGATAGTCTGCAGGGCAGAGCTTTTGAGAGGACAGGAACTCCACAAAGAGAGCAACAGAACCAAAAAATCTGAGCACAGGGGTCTTTCCTGTGACTGCTATTCCAACCAAGGACTATGCATGGAGATAACCTAAGACTCCTGCACAGATGTAGCCCATGGCAGTTCAGTATCCTAGTGGGTTCCACTGTAATAGGAACAGAGACTGTCTCTGACATGAACTGATTGGCCTGCTCTTTAATTACCTCCCCCTGAGGGGGAAGCAGCATTACCAGGCCACAGAAGAACACAATGCAGCCACTCCTAATGAGACCTAATTGACTAGGATCAGAAGGAAGGAAAAGAAGTCCTTCCCTATCAGTGGACTTGGGGAGGGGCATGCATACAGAGGGTGGAGGAAGGGAGGGATTGGGATGGGAGGAGGGAGGGAACCACGGAGGGGGATACAAAGTGAATAAAGAAAAAAAATTAAAAAAAATTAATTAATAAAAAATAAAAAGTTGTTGGCAAGTTTTAAGATATAGATGGCATTTTTAGGGACATCTTTCCATATTGTCATTGTTGTAGTTCACTGGCATCATCACAACTGTATAAAACTATTGATGGCATCCTGCTCAAGGTAGCTTACATAGTGCCTTTTACTACCATGAAAGCTAGGCCCTAGGAAAAAGAATTTCAAGTTACTTTCAGCTTTAAATTTAGGAGTCTGTCTTCTGCAATATGTAGTGTCTTCAGCAATAGAGACTTTAACTACTTGGAGACAACAAAGAGCAACAGCAATAACATATTTTATTTTGGGAGTCATGTGAACTACCTTGAACAACTCAGAGGGCTCTCCTATTTAGTACTCAAGTTTTTTGTTAGACTCTGCTTCTTTTAGGGGGCATTGTCAACTTTATACAGTTAGATATATTTTTGTATGATTTCACATTATGGAATGGCCTTGGATGTATTTGTCCTTCCTTCCTCCTTCTGTTTCTTTATTGACTTTCTGCCTCCTCCACTATGAAAGGGCACTACCTGTTTTTTCAGAATCCCCATTCATATCAACTTTTCTTTCTATTCCCTTCTTTAGACACCCCTGTCATGTTCCCTTTTTATTTCCATGATTTCTGTGGTTACTCAAAGTTATGTATTCACATTTGAAGATTTGGAACTGGGAAATGCTTATAAGAGAAAGCATGAAATGTTTGTCTGTCTGGGTCTGGGTTAGCTTTCTCAATTTGATCTCTTCTAGTTCCACTTACATATCTTTAAATTTTATTTTTTCTTACAAATGAATAGCATTCTGTAGTGCCGTGCACTTCACTTTCATTGTCTATTATCCAGCTGAAGGACATTTAGGTTGTTTTCATTTCAAAGCTCTTATGAAGAGAGCCACAGTGAACAGGGTCAACAAAGTATCTGTATTTTCTGAGTGGGATGTTGAGTACAGTTGTTACATATCAAAAAAAGTCTATAGCTAGGTAATATGATAGGTTCATTTTCATATTTTTGAGGATTCTCCATGGTTATATCTAGAGTGTGTACAACAGTTGAATTTTTACCAGCAATGAAAGAGGGGGAGTTCATAAAGCCTGGAGAGGATGGGAGTGCCACAAGGAGCAAATATATCTGGGCTCAGGCATCTTTACTAAGACTGATTCTCCAATCAAAGACCATGCATGGATATAACCTAGAACTCCTGCTTAGACGTAGTCCATGGCAGCTCAGCATCCAAGTGGGTTTCCCTAGTAAGGGGAGCAGGGACTGGCTCTGAAATGAACTCAGTGGCTGGCTCTTTGACTACACCCTTGAGAGGTGAGCAGCCTTGCCAGGCCACGGAGGAGGACATTGCAGCCAGTCCTGATAAACTAGGGTCAGATTGAAGAGGAGGAGGACCTCCCCTATCAGTGGACTTAGAGAGGGCAGGGAGGAGATGAGGGAGGGAGGGTAGGACTGGGAAGGAATAAAGGAGAGGCCTACAGCTGTGATACAAAGTAAATAACCTGCAATTAATATAAAAATAAAAATTACAAAAAAAAAGAAAGAGGGTTTCTCTTTCCCCACATCCTTGTGAGACAAAAATCACAACGTTGTTTTGATTGGCATTTCCTAATTGTTAAGAATCTTGAATACTTTTGGAAGAATTTCTGAGCCATTTTTATTTCTTCCATGAACAATTCTGTCAGACACAGAATTTTATACTTTAGTCATGTTTTTAAAATCTCTCTATATTATTTCCATCAATCAATCAATCTATCTACATACCTAACTATATATAGGTTAATATTCAGATACACATCTGGAAATATTGTCTCTCACTTTGAGGAATTCTTCTTTACCAATTGATTGTGTCTTTAGCTTTTAATCTTAGTTTAATGAAGTCTCACTTGTCACTTGTTGGCTTTAATTCCTGAACAAATAAAGTCCTATTCAGAAATATATATCCTACAACTAAATCCTTCAAGGTACTGCTTATTCTTTTTACTAAGAATTTCAGGTTTCAAATTGAAGACCATGTTCTACAAGGAGTCAAAAATTTTTAAATTGTTTATTTATTTTTATTTATTACAATTCATTCACTTTGTATCCCAGCTGAAGACCCCTCCCTTGTCCCTACCCAATCCTGCCCTCCCTCCCTCATCTCCTCCCATGCCTCTAGTCAAGTGCATTGATACTGTAGGTCCTCCTCCCCTTCCATCTGACCTGGACTATCACGTCTCATCAGGACTGGCTACATCGTCTTCCTCTATAGCCTGGTAAAGATGCTCCTCCATCAGGGGGAGGTGATCAAAGAGCCAGCCACTAAGTTCATGTCAGAGGCCGTTTCTGTTCCCCTTACTAGGGTACCCACTTGGGTACTGAGATGCCACGGGCTACATCTGAGTAGGGATTCTAGGTTATATCCATTAATGTTCCATAGTTGGAATATCAGTCTCAGAAAAGACCGCTCTGCACAGATATTTTGGTTCTGTTGCTTTTCATGTGGAGCTCCTGTCATCTCCAGGTCTTACTAACTCCACTTTCTTTCATATGATTCCCTCCACGGAATCAAGGTCCTCCTTGCTTAGCTTCTTTAGGTGTACAGATCTTAGTATGTTTATCTTATATGTCTAATATCCACTTATAAATGAGTATATGCCATGTGTATGTGGGCTTCTGGATACCTCAACCAGGATGATATTTTCTAGTTCCCACCATTTGCCTGCAAATTTTACAATTTCCTTGTTTTTAATTGCTGAGTAGTATTCCATTGTGTGAATGTACCACAATTTCTGTATTCTTTCCTCAGTTGAGGGACATTTGGGTTGTTTCCAGATTCTGGCTCTTAAAAATAGAGCTGCTATGAACATGATTAAGCAAATGTCCTTTGTGTACTTGAGCCTCTTTTGGATATATGCCTAGGAGTGGTAAAGCTGGATGTTGAGATAGTACTATTCCACATTTTCTGAGAAAACACCAGATTGGTTTCCAAAGTGGTTGTACAAGTTTGCATTCCCACCAATAACAAAGGAGGTTTCTTCTTTCTCCACATCCTCCCCAGCATGTATTGTCACTTGTGTTTTTGCTCTTAGTCATTCCGAAGGTATAACTTAGAATCTTAGGGTTGCTTTGATTTGCATTTCCCTGATGACTAAGGAGTTGGGCATTTCTTTATGTGTTTCTCTGCCATTCAATATTCCTCTTTTGAGAATTCTGTTTAGCCATGTATCCCATTTTTCTTTTTTTAATTTTTTAATTTTTTTTTAATTTTTATCAGTTACATTTTATTAATTCTGTATCCCAACCGTGCCCAGAACCCTCATTTTCTCCCAGTCCCTCCCTCCCTCCCTCATCACCACTGTGCCCCTTTCCAAGTCCACTGATAGGGGGGACCTCCCCCATTCATCTGATCCTGTTTTATCAGGTATCTTCATTGAGTTACTGTTAGAAATAGTCCTTGTTCCCCTCACTTTGGGAAATCAATTGGTTACTGAGCTACCACAGGCTACATCTGAGCGGAGGTTCTAGGTTATATCCATACATGGTCCTTGGTTGAATGTCAGTCTCAGAAAAGACCCTGTGCCCAGATATATTTGGTCTTTGTGGAGCTCCTATCCTTTCCCCATCAGACTAACTCCCCTTCTTTCTTATGATTCCCTGTACTCTGCCAAAGGTTTGGTCATGAGTCTTTGCTTTGAAAACACTGCTAGTTAGAGGCTTTCAGATTACTTGGTTTGTTGGTGCTTAACTTTTTGAGTTCCTTATATATTCTGTAGATTACTCCTCTGTCAGATGCAGGGTAGGTGAAGATCCTTTCCAAATCTGTAGGCTATCATTTTGCTATGATGACAGTGTCCTTTGTTTTACTGAAGCTTTTTCAGTTTCATTGGTCCCATTTATTGAAGTCAATTTTTGTTCAGAGAGATAGATACATGTATAATTTGATTCTGCATGTGGGAACCAAATTCTCCAACAACATTTTTTTTTTTTGAAAATGCTTTTTCTTCTATGATGTACATTTTAACTCTTTGTTAAATATCTCTTCTCCAGTCATTTGTACTCATTTTAAATTTTAATTTAATTTAATTTTTACTGATTATAATTTTTCACTTTGTATCCCAGGTATAGCCTCACTCATTCATCTCCTCCAAGTCCCACCCACTCTCCTTCTTTTCTTCCAATGCCCCTTCTCTAGACCACTGATAGGGGATGTTCTCCTTCCCTACTATCTAACTCTAGCCTATCAAGTCTCGTGAGAGTTGGCTGCATCGTCTTTCTCTGTGGCCTGGTAAGGCTGCCTCCTGCCACTGGGGGAGGTGATCATAGAGCCAGACACTGAATTCATGTCAGAGACAACCCCTGCTCTGCTTACTAGGGAACCCACTTGGAAACTGAGCTGCCATGGGCTACCATTTGTTCAGGGGTTCTAGGTTATCTCCATGTGTGGTCCTTGGTTGGAGTATCAGTTTCAGAAAAGACTCCTGGGCCCAGATTTTTTGGTTTTGTTGCTCACCTTGTAGAATCCCTGTCCCTTTTAATGTCATTCTATCTACCCTTTCTTTCATAAGAGTCCCTGCACTCTACCCAATGTTTAGATATGAGTCTCATTATCTGCTTGGAACCCTGCTGAGTGGAGTCTTTCAGAGACTCCCCATGGAAGGCTCCTGTTCTGTTCACTGTTTTCTCCCAGTTCTGATGTCTATCTTGTTTACCCTACTGAATGAGGATTGAGCATCTTCCCTAGGGTACTCATTCTTGCTTAGTTTCTTTTGGACAAGAGATTTTAGTGTATTTATTCTATAATAAATGTCTAATAAAATATGTGTGTGTTCTGCTCCTAGGTTACCTCACTCAGTATTATCTTTTCTTGTTCCCACTATTTACCTGCAATTTTTTTGATACCCATGTTGAGCAAATGTCCTTGTATACTTGAGAATATTTTGGTTATATACCCAGGAGTGGTATAACTGGATTTTGAGGTGGAACTATTCCTAATTGTTTCAGAAAGTGCCAGATTGATTTCCAAAGTAGATGTACAAGTGTACAGTCCTGCCAGCAAAGGAAGAGGGCTCCCTTTCTCCATAACCTTTCTAGCATGTGTCTCTTGAGTTTTTGATCTTAGCCATTCTGACAGGTGTAAAGTGGAATCCCAGGGTCTTTTTGGTTTACATTTCCCAGATGACTAGGGAAGTTGAGCATTTCTTTAACTGTTTCTCTGCCATTTGATATTCTTCTTTTGAGAATTCTCTGCTTATTTCTATACCCCATTTTTAATTGGATTACTTCCCAAAGTTTGGATATAAGTCTCAGTATCTGCCTCGATACCATGTAGGGTAGCAGATAAAGTCAAACAGATTATAGCCATCCGTAAAGAAATACAGGAAGATACAGCCAAACAGTTTGTGGCTTTCAGAGAGGAAATGATTAAACCACTGAAAGAAATAAAAGAAACAGGAATGTTCAAACAAACAGCTGAAGGAATTGAAGAAAAATCAGACAATCAGACAGGTGAAGGAAATCAACAAAAAGGTTCAATATCTGAAGATAGAATTGGAAAAATTAAAGAAAACACAAATGGAGGAAATCATGGAGAAGAAAAACTTAGGAAAGAAATCAGGAACTACAGAGGTGGGCATAACCAACAGAATACAAGAGATGAAAGAAAGAATCTCAGGTGTGAAAGATACAATGGAAAAAAATTGATGTATCCGTTAAAGAAAATAATAAATCTAAAAAATTCCTGACACAAACATCCAAGAAATCCAAGACAACATGAAAGATACAACCTAAAAATAATAGGAATAGAGGAAGTTTTTCAAAGGCATTTTCTTTTTTTATGAGGAGTCTTTTTGTTTTACTAAGACTCATTGCCACACTTAATTTATCTTTTTGTTTTGTTTTTGCTTGCAGTTCTAGAATGCTTAGTATTATTTAGTATTATTAGTATTTAGTTCTAGGATTTATCTTGAGTTATTTTTTGTATATTTTATCTAGGTTCATATGTGAAGAAATGAACATCAATTTGTCTTAGGATAATTTGTAGAAAACCAATTCTTTATACAAGTGGCTTGTATTTTCTTTGCTTTCTAGGAAGTCTAGTCAATTTTATCTGTGTCTACTTTCTTACCAATGTAATTTCTTGGAAGTAGGCATAAAACTTGATTGGACACATTAAAACAAAGTTGTCTGAGCCTTTAAGAAATATGCAAAAAAGATTTCAGTGCTGTCTGTCATCAGACAGAGACAGGGACCAATGTATTTTTACACACTCAATTGGTTAATTTAATTTAAAAGAATATAAAAACTTAAAAATCATTAAGGAAGTTGAATTTTTATATACTCATACAAGTAATAATATTGGTTAACAGTTTTGCAAAATATTTGGTAGACTCTGGCAAAGCTAAATGTATGTATTCTATGATACAGAAAATTTCATCTCTTATACACCGCTGAGGCATGATGCATTTATGTTCATCAAGATATGTTCATAATACCATAAATTTGTTTACAGTAACCAGATGTTGAGGAAAACACAACTTTCTATCAGCCATGGGGCTATTCATTATGGCATAGAAAAACTATGCAATACTATACAGTAAGAAAATTGAAACATAAAAAATGTATCCTTGTGGTTTGCTGATAAACAAATCTCATAATGTTGAGTGAACAGTTTCACATACTATATCTCTCTACTGATTAGAATTAAAATATATTCAAAACAATTCTATAATAGTCAAGGTCAGGGAAGAAAATTTAAATAAAGAATGTCCTTAGATAAGGACAGAAAACTTTCCTCATGTATCAAATATTCTCTGTTCTCTGATTAAGGGGACTGAATGCTTGGGTGTTTGTGTATGTAAATCTCTAGTAAACTGCATATATTAGATTGTATATTTACAGGATATACTGTGTTACCTGAGTAAAAGAGAAATAAAGGTTAACTTTCATCTCTGGGGTGAAAGTTCACTTCCAAATTTCTGTCTTTGCCTGGCTCTAACTCTGCTTCCATCTCTCTCTTTCTCTCTTTCTTTCTCACTGTCTCTCTGTGTGACTATGTGTGTGTGTGTTTACATGTCTGTGAAAACATTATTGACCAAGAGTAAGTTGTGTAATGCTGTCGCAAGCAAACAGCTCTCCTCTGTGTCCTTTGCATCTTCTACCACCTGCAGACTAATAAAGAACAGAAAGAAAAAAAAGTGGGCCTCGATATCTAGATATCTATTTGTGTTGACCATTTCTCTCTTTGAGCTACTGGAGACTAATGAGACAGGTTTGATATGTCACTTCCTAAAAATCTAGCATAAGCATGATTTCCCACAAACAGCCACTCTTCTGTCTGCAAAACAAATCTAAGTGTAAGATGGTACAATATGATGTTTCTAAATCTGAACTAGAAAATATCTGATATTTCATGAGATGTGACTCATAATGAATGGGCAGCTAGTGTAATTTAATAAATGGTACTTTTCAATCCAGTGGATTGATGAGAGAAGAGGAACTTAAGAGAAAACATGGGGAAAGGAGGACCAAGGTCATAAATCTCAGCTCCTCTTTCTGTCATCCCAAGCCTTCGTTTTCATCCCTAAATTATCTTCTAAAAAGAGCACTCAGGAAAGGTTTCAAAATCAGAAAGTAAACATCCAAAGGTCTTCTTTGTGATTGGTATAAGGATTAAAAGTCTCCCTGATGTAGATATATGGCAATGTGAGAATAAGAAGTGTAATTTTGGATTTTAAAACATCTCTCACACTGCCACAGGGGTGCTTTGCTAATTTCTTGGGGGCATCACAATCCAATATAGTTGACACTCAAGATTAATTTCATGTATGGAGCAATAACTTTAGAGGGAAATAATTAACAGGATTTCTCTAGTGTGTTAGATTGTTCTGATTAATCAGATAATAAGTAAAGGCCAACAACAGACTTACTGGGGTACCAACAGCAATTTTAAGATAAAATCTAAAAAGGAACTGGGCATTGTGGGACATTCTTATGATTAAGGTATTCAGGAAATAGGATCAGCAGACATTGGATATCAAAGCCATCCTGGGTTAGTTGAGATTTCTACTCAACAAAACCAATTACCACCAACAAAACAGAAAAAAGAAAATAAATAACAAACAACACCAACACAGGAACAGATTAATTGGGTGTTTATTTGTAAGTCAAAGGAAGGTTGGGGTATGTGGGCAAAGCAGTTCAGTTGGTATTTACGAATGCCTTTTCTAGACAGTTCAGTGTATGGAAAGCACAGATGGTAAAATGGAGTCTGCATGTCTGTTTCTTCTTTGTCTGGCTACTTCTCATCCATAGCTACCTATTGTGTGTTTCCAAAATCCTCATAAACAGAACTATGTAGACCTTGGTATTTTCGTCCAGCACATAAACCACAGAACAGTTTCAAGTATTGCTGCTAATGTAGGACTCGGATACAGGACATGACAATTTCTGTTGATAATCTGTGAACTGTGATATGCTGTGTTAGGCAGCTCCATGATAGGAAAAGTGTACTTAAGGCACTTGCAGATGAAATTTCAGAGGGGTTGATTAGAGAGGTCCCTTGTGAGGTAAAAAAGCCCATCTATAAATGTCTGTTCTGCTCCCCAGTGACCCTATTACTCACCTGTTGCCTCTGCCTACATATTTTTGCCAAGCTTGAACAGAGATGATGGGATGCTGACATGGTGTGTGACTCATCTGCCACCAGAGCAGGATGTTTGAAATTGGATATGTTATGTTCTAAATTGCCACTCTTTGGAAGAGCCAGTTTCCACAGCCATCTCTGAATGCATAATCACATGATTTTCACAGGCTCAGAAACTGCAGTGCAGTGTGGACACCTGTTTGCTGACCTGCAGGGTATGCCAGCCAGACAGGCCTAAGGAACCTTAGCTATGAAATATCTAGGCATGATCTTGCTTCAACTTAATCCCGCAAATTCTCAGAATCTCTGCTCAGCAAATGGTAGGGATGGAGTTCTGGCAACTGCTTGCCTGAGTCAGGATAGTAGGAGAGACTTTGAACTTGGCTCATTGCTGTCATTAGAAATAAAAAATATTTCCAGAGGAGCTGTTTATTAAACTCTTCATAATTTTCATTAAAGGAAATGATAGAGCAAGATTTTATCCTCTGCACAGGCATTTTCCCACATACCTGCTTGTTCTTTGTTTCTTTTTTCTTTCTTTCATTCTTTCTGGGAGGTGAATTATAATAGTCTTTTTAATGACTTTGTTTCCTTGTGTGGGGAGTGATGATTAAAGGTTTGAAAACTTTTGGAGGGTATTTGATTTTGCAGTCCTATGTTGGCTTCATTGTATAAAAGGAGGAAAATGTGACTCATAGTTTCAGATGTAAAGGAAAATTGGAATGGTAATATAAAACTCCCACATGTTTAGCCTCAGTTTTTCCACTTAGTAACATTTTGCAAGAGTATTATCCACAAGTGAAACTAGTGAACAAATGGTGAGAATGTTGAAATTTGTTTACTAAAGCTGTGTTGTGTTAATTCTCCCTTCTTAAGGACCTTCTCTGTCCTAGAATATTTCCCAAGAAGCAACATTGCATTTGTCATCATGTAACATTTGGCTCCTCTTGATTGTGAGAATATTTGATGACTTGGGCAGTTTTACAAGATCTAATCAGGCATCTTATGGATATTCTGAGATTTTATTTCTTGTATTTTGTTTGTTTTTCATGATTAGACTGAAGTTATAGCTGAAAAGACATACATTCACTTATTATTTCTATCTTCTAAATATAATACTGAAGGTTTTACAAGCCCATCATTGCTATATCTATCAGCATTGCTGATCTGAATGAGGTCATGTCCATTGAATGGGTGACCATTCAAAAGAAGGAAGGTATTCTGTGCAGACCAAACTGTATAAGAGTATGACTCATGCTTTACCTCCTTGGTGATAGAGCATCCATGTAAATTACATAGAATTCTCAATAAAATGAGATATGATACCCAGAATATTCTGAATGTCCAAAAGGAGCAATAGCAAACTAATATTGTTTAAGACATTTAAATAGAAGTTCATCGCTTAATTTTGTTGTCTCTGTTCTTATTTGGTTGAAAGTTTTGTTGTTTTTTTTTCAATTACATTTTTGTATTTTTTATATTAATTACAGTTTGTTAAATTTGTATTCCAACTGTGTCCTTTCCCTCATTCCCTTCCTCCCTCACCTCCCATGCCTCCCTCCATGTCCACTGCTACAGTAGGTCCTCCTCCCCTTCCATCGGACCCTTGTCTATCAGGTCTCATCAGGACTGGCTGCATTGTCCTCCTATATGGCCTAGTAAGAAGCTCCCCTTTCAGGTGGGGTGGTCAAAGAGCGGGCCACTGAATTCATGTCAGAGACAGTCCCTGTTCCCCTTACTAAGAAACCTACTCAGATACTGAGCTGCCATGGGCTACATCTGAGCAGTGGTTCTGGGTTATATCCATGAATGGTTCCTGGTTGGAGTATCAGTCTCAGAAAAGACCTCTGTCCCAAGAAAGTTTTTTTTTAATTTTTTTAAATTTTATTCATTCTGCATCCCCCCCATAAACCCCTCCCTCCTCCCCTCCCGATCCTACCCTCCCTCTCCTTTCTGCATTCATGCCACTCACCAAGTCCACTGATAGGGGAGGTTCTCCTCTTCTTTCTGATCTTAGTACATCAGTTCACATCAAAAGTGGCTGTATTGTCCTCTACTATGGCCTGGTAGGACTGCTCCCCCCCAGGGGGAGGTGATCAAAGAGCAGGCCAGTCAGATTATGTCAGAGGCAGTCCCTCTTCACATTACTATGTAACCCACTTGGAGACTAAGCTGCCATGGGCTACATCTGTGCAGGGGTTCTAGGTTATCTCCATGAATAGTCCTTGGTTGGAGTATGAGTCTCTGGGAAGTTCCCTGTGTTCAAATTTTCTTGTTCTGTTGCTCTCTTTGTGGAGGCCCTGTCCTCTCCAGCTCTTACTATTTCCCAGTTCTTACATAAAATTCCATTCACTCTGCCCCACAGTTAGTTGCCCATCAGGCTTGGCATCTGCTTTGGTAGTCTGTAGGACCGAGGTTTTCAGAGGCCCTCTGTGGTAGGTTCCTAGGTTGTTTCCTGTTTTCTTATGTCCATCCTCTTTGCCTTTCAGGATGGGGATTGACTGTTTTAGGTAGGGTCCTCTCCTTGCTTAGTTTCTTTAGATGCACAGATTTTAGTGGGTTTGTCCTATGTTGTATGTCTATATGAGTGAGTATATACCGTGTGTGTCTTTTTGCTTCTGGGACAACTCACTCAGGATGATCCTTTCCAGGTCCCACCATTGACCTGCAAATTTCATGATTTCCTTATTTTTCATTGCTGAGTAATATTCCATTGTATAGATGTACCACAATTTCTGCATCCATTCTTCAGTTGAGGGGCATCTGGGTTGTTTCCAGCTTCTGGCTATTACAAATAAAGCTGCCACAAACATGGTTGAGCAAATGTCCTTTTTGTGTACTTGAGCCTTTTTTGGATATATGCCCAGGAGTGGTATGGCTGGATCTTGAGGAAGCGCTATTCCCAGTTGTCCGAGAAAGCGCCAGATTGATTTCCAGAGTGGTTGTACAAGTTTACATTCCCACCAGCAGTGGAGGAGGGTTCCCCTTTCTCCACAACCTCTCTAGCATGTGTTGTCACTTGAGTTTTTCATCTTGGCCAATCTGATGGGTGTAAGATGAAATCTCAGGGTTGTTTTGATTTGCATTTCTCTAATGGCTAATGAGGTTGAGCATTTCTTTAAGTGCTTCTCTGCCATTCGATATTCCTCTACAGAGAATTCTCTGTTTAGCTCTGTTCCCCATTTTTTAAGTGAATTACTTGGTTTGCTGCTTTTCAGCTTCTTTAGTTCTTTATATATACTGGATATGAGTCCTCTGTCAGATAAAGGGTTGGTGAAAATTCTTTCCCTATCTGTAAGCGGTCGCTTTGTTTTGATGACGGTGTCCTTTGCTTTGCAGAAGCTTTTTAATTTCATGAGGTCCCATTTATTGATTGTTGCTCTTAGAGCTTGTGCTGTTGGTGTTCTGTTCAGGAAGCTTTCTCCTGTACCAATGAGTTCTAGGGTATTCCCCAGTTTTTTTTCAAGCCGATTTAATGTGTCTGGTTTTATGTTGAGATCTTTGATCCACTTGGACTTCAGTTTTGTGCAGGGTGATAAGTATGGATCTATTTTCATTTTTCTACATGTAGACCTCCAGTTGGACCAGCACCATTTGTTGAAGATGCTATCTTTTTTCCATTGTATGGTTTTGGCATCTTTGTCAAAGATCAGGTGTCCATAAGTGTGTGGGTTTATTTTTTTTAATCTTCTCTTTTTAAAAATTCTTTATTAATTACACTTTATTCACTTTGTATCCTCCCTGTGGTTTCCTCCCTTCTCCCATCCCAATCCCTCCCTTCCTCCCGCCTCTGCATGCATGCCACTCCCAAGTCCACTGATAGGGTAGGTCTTCTTTTCCTTCCTTCTGATCCTAGTCAATTAGGTCTCAACAGGAGTGGCTGCATTGTCTTCTTCTGTGGCCTGGTTGCTGGTCTTTCAAATAGTGTAGGGAGAACAGAAATGGGATCTGCTTTTTTCACAGCCCAGTCACTAACTGCAGACACAGAGGTCTTTCCTAAGTTTCCAAATCTTTGCTCCAAAGCATGTAGGAAAACTAAGGAGTTTAAAAAGGTAAAGAGTCATCTGAGTTTTGATCAAAGATAGTAAGTCGGTAGGTGCTTAAACATAAGACCCAACATAGGACAATAGAAGAGGCCTCTGCTGAAGTACATTCTTCAATATGAAATCTGGGTTTAACATATGCAATGACTTAGTGTGTGGATTATAAAGAAGCAGTTTTCCTCAGGTGATATGTTCTTCTCTTTGTTTCTCAACTTCCTGCTCTTTGGCACAAGTGTCACTTTTTTCTGCTGCTTTGGCTTTCATACCACTGTAAGTCTGCTCATCTCTGGGAAAATCATGGATGATTTTTTTCTCCTGTCTGTGATTTAAACAGAGAACAGGATGAGGCATTTAAAATGTGATATTCATGGCAAAATAAAATTTTAATTTGAAAAACAATAGTCCTTTGTTACCAGACTTTTCTTTTGAAGAAATGGGAAATATGAAAAATTGTTAGCCAGTTTTTAATTAGGTGTTGTGCCACAGACACTCTCCAGTCTCACTACCTGTGATCATGAACATTTGTTGATTGTTCACACATATAAGAAGCGGTTGATTACAGTTCGATGTTATGTTACTTCTGGTATCTTGGCAGAAATTATATCACATTCTTACAGCAGACATTATTGTAACCACTCTTTCTTTAATGAGTCCTTAACAATCAACCTGGATGCTTCTACTCATATTTGAAATGCAGTGTGTGGTGAGTTTCAAGGTTCGTGGGACATAGATGTGGGAGATGAAACAAAAGCAATGAAATCTGTTATAATCCAACCTCTTACACCTATTAATTTCTTGTAAGTATGAGACATTTGCTGCCTTTTTCTGTGAAAATATCAAAGCATCATTTATTCGTCTGATCACACCAACAGACTGCAGAATCTTATAGTCTCTGGAAGGGTATATTGTATCTTAATTATCTATAGAATTAAATGCAACTCTCCTCCTCTTCATTTGTTAACCTATGACACAGGTCCAGGATCTTCATTAATATATTTTAGTCAAAATTAGAAAACACTTTTGTTAGAATATTCAGCTCTTATGGTTTTGTGGGAAATCTGAAAAAACAGAGACAGACGTTGTGACTAATCACCTATTTATTAAGTAATCTTTTTCTCATTTTTCTCAGCTTCTATGAGTACTCATGCCAGCAGGGATTCGTTGTTTTTTGTTGTTGTTGTTGTTTTTGTTTTGTTTTTTTTTGTTTTTGTTTTTCAGTTCCAACTTCCTGAGCTATCTCCTTCTCTATCATCTTTATTGGCCACAATAAAAAAGATCATTAAAGAACAATGTCTCCCTGGAGGGTGAAGAAAATATTTGCTCAAGTATTATTTTAAGTTTCAAATATCTACAAGAAATTCTGTCAGTACAACTCACTCAAAATCTAGTTAATTTTTATTTCAGGTGATTCTTATGTTTGAATACTAGCTCAATAATTATTTTCAAGATATGCATCACCTGTATGTTGATGAAACATAATAGGTATCAAGTTAAGGTTTGTTTATTGGGACTCAAAGAATTAGACATACCTTTGTTCTCTTGTGCCCTGGCGTGTTTTATAAGAGAAACTTCTACTGGATGTTCTTGTACTATATAGTTTGTATCTAAAACATCATATTTCAAAAGGCCCAAGCATTGCAGGCTTGGTTCTTATTCCAGGAAATACTGGAACATGATGTAGACATTAGAAATTGGTTCTGGAAGGAAGTACTGAGGGAATGCACTTCAGAATATTTTAGAACCATGGTGACTTTATCTTTTTCACTCTTATCTATTTCTATGATAAGTGGCAGTACCCAAAGCATGCTCGTTATTGCCAGTTTCCAACATCTTCATCTAAATGCATAACTACAGTCTAAATCACTATGTATACACGTTTTATCAAATATTGTTCTCAATAAAAATTTGCATCACGTGCCTTTTTCCAAATCATAGCTTTGGAACTGTTTGGATTTTTGTGGACACAAGAGGAATATTTTACTATTTTACTTGGGTACTATCTTACAATGGCTACAGCTTTTTGTCTATTCCTAGTTCAGTAGGTTAGTGACATAGTAAGATATAAAACAAAATATCACATAATTATAAATACTACTTTCTTGTTTGCTATTCCTCTGATAGAAGATTATTACAGTTCCTTACATTTTCTTCATTCCATGATCCAGGTTGAAAGGCATGCCATTATACTGACAGCATGAACAAAAACAACCCCAGAAGCATATGATGTCTCTAAAGCTTATGTTCAAGTGCGACATTTGCCACAGCTCCTCATATTTCACTGCCAAAAGGATGGCATATGCCTAGGCATTGAATGGAGCAATAAAATCTAATAAAATGAGAATCAACCATTTATACAAAAATGTAATTATTGCTGTACAAAAGATGAAGAGGGAGTTCCTCGTTATAAGATGCCTTTGTATTGTATATGTGATATTATTTACATAATGTTTTCATATCCTGTGTTATTTTTTATAAGAAGAAGCTAGAGAAATTAAGCTGGTGATACATGGAACGGCGAGACCATCTTCCTGGCTTTTTGCCTCTGTGCTGGAAGCAATATATCTTAATAAAACTTCTTCTATCCTGTTGCTATGGTGATAGAACAAAATACTGCTCAACATTTACTCACAGTTACCCACCTGTTTTCCTGCTGACAAGCACTCTAGTCACTGAAGTTTGAAATGAATTAAGACGATCCCTGATGAAGGTCGCCATAATTTATGCACAACTATAGTGATGATCAGTGACTTTAAATAATTTATAAAACATGAAATTTCAAGAGAAGCAGGTGAATGATAGGAAAAGAAGCCCTTAGCTCAGTTCTGTGAACTAATCCAAGAGCATATCTGATTCAATAATGTCAGCTGGACTGTTAGTCTCTCCACTCAATGCCTGGGCTCATTCCTAGAAGCATTTTCTGGCTTTGAGATGAGCCCAGCTGTTGAGGACATGCTATCTGATTCATACCACTACAAGCAGGAAAATGTAAAACTATAGCAGGGTGTTTTAAAGTAGCTTTGATTAGAAAGAAGCTTGCAAGTCTGTTTGTTCATGTTGAGATATCAAGAATAAAGTTTGGAGCCAGACATGTAAAGAAAGAGAAAGAAAGACTTCATTCTGATTAAAATGTTGATTTTTTTGTTGCAACAGTGCAGTTCTTTCTGTCCAATTTTGGATTTACACAAAAAGGTGTATTATTGTTTTGTAGACAATGTTATCTGGTAATTAGCCATCATTTTAAAATCATTGTCTCATCAAATTCATTCTTACAAGATCAGTTTGAAGAAGTGCTGCCGTTTAGCATTATGCTAATGTGAATCCATTTGCATACAATTTCTGAAAACAAAAAATAAATAAAATATTACTCTTTATAGCCATTCAAATAATAGAGTTTATCAAGTAAATTTCACAAATAAGCTGCTATTTTATATAAAATGAATACAATATCACTACCTGATGAGTTATTATAAATGTTATTGATAGTTTTCTTTATGTGTAAAAGTTTGAAGTAATTTAACTGGCAAAGTAGTTTCTCTTCATTTGCTGAAAACCGAGGTTAGCTGATAGTGTCATTTCAATTGTTTATTAATAGTTTCACTAAATCGAAGAAAATACACAGAAGAATTAATATATGTTTTAAAAAATGCTAATATGTAACATTAATATTACAATGAAATTAAGAACTCTGTATGAACCAGTAGCTTAATTAACAGGGTAAGAAACATGAAGACATTTCAACAGTAACTATATAAAAATAATTACAGGAAAAAATCTCAAATGTGATTTTTTTCGTGTAATTATTTTTATCGGACAAATTGAAAATAATAAACACTTGAAATAAAAATATAAAATGAAAGAGAATAAAAGCTACACACCTTTGAGGAAATAGTGTGTGTAAGTTTATACTGATGCAGACCTAAATAAACACACTGAAAAAGTCCAGCAAAATCATGACAGGGTAAATGATACCCTTTATTACAAATGTTGGACACCATGGATAATGAGAACAACCTTGACAGAAACCAGCAAAATGAAGCACATTTTGTTTAAATGAGCAAAAATAAGACTGACATATTTCTAAACAGATATAATTGAAAACAGAAAGCAATGGAACGCCTTCTTGTAAGCAGCAAGATAATTCAGTTATCATGATTTCTGCATTCAGTATGAAAACTCTTTAAAACAAAGTAAAATAAATGTTTGCAGAAAAAATGTTACCAGTATATCTCTGCCAAAAGGAAAAGGAAACTAAGAAGACTTTTATAAGATGGATGCTAACTTTTCCCTACTCAATTAATATTTTTAATACTTAACTCTGTGTGAAAAGAAGTCTGGAAGCTAATCACCATCTAATGTCGGTGCTACATATGGTACATCAGTGATTTTTTTTAAAGAATAAAGCAGAGAGCCATCTCATTCAATTTTGATCTTGTACAGGATAAAATGTCTCTCTACAAACTGAAGCAGGTGTAACCAGGATCAACCATGAGAACACACAGATCTAAGAACGCAGAATGCAGAATTCAGAAATATGAAGAATAGGGTTATATTGCTTAAAGCCAGTTAGTTCATATGGTTACACTGTGACATAGTAATCTGAGTTCTTTTTTTCTTTCTTTCTTTCTTTTTCTTTTTACATTTAAGTAACTAAGAATTTATGTGTGTGTGTATGTATGTATGTATGTATGTATTTATTTATTTATTTATTGTAATTTACTCACTTTATATCCCGGCAATAGCCCCCTCCCTGTCTCCTTCCAATTCTATCAACCCTCCCTCTTCTCCCTCTATGTCCCTTTCCTAGATCACTGATAGGAGAGGGCTTCCTCCCATTTATCTGACCTTAACCTATCAGATCTCATCATCTTCCTCTGTGGCCTGGCAAGGCTGCACCCTCTAGAAAGCGGTGAATAAAGAGCCAGCCACTGAGTTCATGTCAGATACAAACCCTGTGCCCCTTACTAGGGTACCTACTAGGACACTGTGCAACCTGTGGGTTTCCTCAGAGCAGGGGATCTAGGTCCTCACCATGCATGGCCCTTGGAGTATCAGTCTTTGAAGGACCCTCTGGATTCAGGCTTTTTGGCTCTGTTGGTCTCCCGGTGGAGTTCCTGTCCCCTCCAGGTCTTTCTTTCTCCTTCTTCTTCCATAAGGTTTCCTGCAGTCTGTCCAAAGTATCTATGAGTCTCAGTATCTTCCTCGATAATCTGGTGGGTAGAGTCTTTCAGAGGCCCCATATGGAAGGCTCCTGTCCTGTTCCTTGTCTTCTCCTACTTCTGGTGTCTATGTTGTTTGCCGTTTTGAGTAAGGTTTCAGCCTCTTCCCTAGGGTCCTCCTTGTTGTTTAGCTTCTTTAGAACTATGTATTTTAGTGTGGTTATCCTATATTATATGGCTAATATTCACTTATAAGTGGGTATATACCATATCTAGTTCTTAAGACACTTACAAAGGTAGACATTCGTTCCAAGAAATTAAGATCCATACTTAATACTTAAATATGTTGAGGTAGCGTTGGAATAGAACAATCTATTGAAGTTGCAAAAGTCCAGAGTTGCATGCAAAAAGTATCAAAATTTTCCATAAGTGATGTTTACAGGTGATTCTTGTGACAGAATAGAAATCAAAGAGGAGATACAGAGAGAAAATGCTGTAAAAATTGTCCTGAATATAATGGTGGGAACATAGATTCTGAATACCACTAGGATGAGGTCTCAGAAATAAGGATTTGTGTTGCTAGAAAAGAAGTCAGTGGATTCTGTACATAGCGACCAAATACTGGCTGAACCATTTTCCTTGGATAAAAAAGTAGAAATTGTGAACCATAAAGTTATTTATGTATTTAGTGGGTATTTCTAAGTAAAATGTTGAAGTAGTAGCTTTGTTCCTCCTGATGGTCAGTAATAACCATCAGAAACAAGCAAGCAAGCAAACAAACAAATAAAAATGTCAAAGATGAAACTGTGAAACAGAATAGAAATTAAATATTTAGAAAAAATTTTGGATATCCACAAAGAAGAATAATTTGATGTTTGTGGGGGTACGCTAAGAATATGGACGACTGAACTTGACAGAAAATTTAGTGTAGTAGGAAGTATCACTTTTATGAACAACCTTGGTTACAAAAACAAAACAAAAACAAACAAACAAAAAAACAAAGCAAAACTGCCAATCAGATCTTACACATCTTCCTTGACTTCCTTGATAAGTATGGATGAAGAAAGGCTATCTGACTTGTTAGAACCTACATAAATTTGTAGTTACAGGCATGTTTATTTGTCAATAGAAAGGTTAAGAACTACCATTCAGTGTGCCCAAAGGGCAGAATATAAAAATGAATGGGGGGGGTGTTCCAGAGCATTGCTAGATCTGTAGGTGACTTGCTTTGCCCTTCACCCATGTGATATTTCTTCTCATATGAAACAGAAATGGCACATCCATGGTATTGTATCCATCCTACTTGTTCAATTTTACAACTCATAGTTGCAGAGGAATGTTGCTTCCATGTGAATTGTTAATCCACTATCATCTCTACATGAAATAGCTGATGCTCCAAAGATAATTTAAAATTTATGTTTTGGAGGTGATGCTGAAAAGACTTAAGAGTTTTAGAAGATTAAGTATGATGGCACACATCTGCAACCCAAGAAAGCACTTAGAAACTGAAATAGTTGTTTTGTAAATTCAAAGCCATCTTGAGCTATAAAGTAAGACTGTACATGGGAAAACAAAGGCTACACTTGGTATTTGTGGGAGAATGCTTGCTATTCATACTTGACCTATAGTGTGATTCCCAATACCACAAAAGTGATTTTTTTGAGGCTGTCTGCATGAAATGAATGTATCTTCCCTGTGAGAGCACTTATTTTTATTTATTTATTTATTTACTTACTTTTTAAAATATATTTTTAATTTTTAAATAATTTTATACATTTGCTTGTATCCCAGATGTAGCCCTCTCCTTTTTTCCCTCCCAATCATCCCCTCTCTCCCTTATTTCTTCCCTGCCATCTGCTGAGTCCACTGAGAGGGGTATCCTCCTATCCTTCCATCTGGCCCTA
Organism: Rhombomys opimus; assembly: GCA_010120015.1. Taxonomy (NCBI): domain Eukaryota; kingdom Metazoa; phylum Chordata; class Mammalia; order Rodentia; family Muridae; genus Rhombomys; species Rhombomys opimus. Next base: position 364,614 of record REGO01000681.1, on the reverse strand, counting down.
GCTTATCAGGTATCTTCAGAGAGTTTCTACCACACATATATACAACCAGATATCAGGAGTTGATACAAAACACAAAGGCAGAAACCAAATGTGGAAACAATTTTATGGTTAGATAAAGAAGTTATCTGTCACACCAACACTCAGTAATTTAAAGCATTAATATATTTATACCTATGGCTCCATTTGATCATTAATGATACAGAAAGTGTAAGTGCATCAAAGTAAACATGAATTCTTGTTTTGACAAATTAGGAACCATTCTTCCATTTTTTTCTGGAATCTTCTGGTCTTCAGTATTTTTGTTCAGCACTCTGAGCCCAAACATCCATGTAGCTAGTCTTTGCCCTACTCTGCACATCAGAAACCCTATGATTTTTGAGTAACCAATGTACCTTGACAGCTCTTACCAGACACTGGTGTTTCAAGAATACTCCTGAGATGCATAGTCCTACTGTGATGACTTTGTACACTTACCTAATGCAAACAACATTAGACTTCTACAACATTGCTTAGCTGTGAGAACATAGCATAGAGAAGTTAAATAATTTACATGGATCCATGGACTAATGAGAAGAAGAATCAAGGTAGGAAATTAAATGATTGTTAAGCATACTGTTCTCATGCTTTCTAGCTTTTAGAGTTTTCCAAAGTATCTAAAATAACAGCAGGCATAAGGATTGGCAAGGGGTAAATAAAAATGTAAAGTAAAGTGACAAGACCAGCTGCCATGATATATTTAAGACAAGGAATGGAAAATCCTGTGAAAGTTGACCAGGGTGAGGTAAGAGATCAGAGAGCAGGGGTGGGGGAAATGTTGGCCAAATGTCCAGAAAGAAGGCACCCAAGGAATGACTTTATTGAGCTCAGAAATATGAGACATACCCTCACCAGCTGTTCTACCCAATGCTCTGAGAAGAGCCTCAGACTGCACGAGGAACATAAGGGGAATCATGGTGAATATGGCTGAGCTCAAGCCACAGTCAAGAAATGAATATATAGACAAATGAAGTCTTCATTGAAAACTGAATCACCTGATAGGCTAGGGTCAGATAAAAGAGGAGGACCTCCCCTATCAGGGGATTATGGGAAGGTCACAAGGGCAAGAAGAGGAAGTGTGGGTGGGACTGTGAAGAGACCAGGGAGGGGAATGCAGTGGGGATGCAAAGTAAATAAATTGTAATAAATAAATAAATAAATAAAATTTAAAAATAGTAAAAAAATAAACAAGAACAATAAAATCATCAAAAAGAAAGAAAAAAAAAAAAAGAAACTGGATCATATGGAAATTTCTGAAGACAGAGCTTGTGGTCATTTCTAACCAAGGAAGGGCACATGCTTGGTCTAAACATGTAGCTGCAGATCATTTGTGATTACTGATCATCAGTATTTAAAGTTTTGCTTTGTCTTCCCATTTTTTTTTCAACCTTTCTCATAGGTCACACATGAAGATGAAGAATAAGGCTGTTTTGTTTTGTTTTGTTTTGTTTTGTTTTCGCCCTTTTCCCACATGCATTCCAAACACATAGTTCCTGTGTATGTGTTTACTATGTTGGCCTTATTTATATCTTGGTCTTGTAAATGCACAATCTTCCTGTTCGAGGACTTTGAGGGTTGTTCTGAACATCACACCTACAAGCAGAAAGTGAATAAACATTCTATACATATTTAAAATATTTTATTGGTTTTCTGTTTGTTTTGATTTAAATTTTTTAATATTACTTTTATTTTTTGTTTGCTTGGGAGAGAGATAGGGAGGGAGGGAGAGAGAGAGAGAAAGGTGGAAAGAATTTTGGAGGAGTTGGGAGAGGAAACATATTATTAAACTATATTCTTAAATAAAATGAAGTTCAAGAACTTGATCTTTAAATATAAATTTTCAATAAAGACACAGATCTTTTAAATTAAATATCAGATGACATTGCTGGTACCAAAAATACATAGGACAGCTGGAGCATGTTTTAACATCATAAAGTAAAACATACAGATAGGAAGAGAAGGCAGGTGAAAAAGACACAGAAATAAATTTGGTGCATGCCTGGATTCCAAACAAAATAATAAAATTAAAGCAAGAAAATTAAGAATAGTTTTATATTATAATTCCAAGTATAAATAAAAAACTCAAGACTCTATAATATAAAATTTATTCAATATACAAAAATATATAATTGACACAAATTCTTCACAGTATAATTCAAAAACAAATATATGTGTACACACACATGCACCTTAGAAAATATAGGTTCTTAGTAAGATCAAAAAGAAGGAGAGGAGGACCTCCCCTATCAGTGGACTTGGGAGGGGCAAGAGCCAAGAAAGGGGAGGGAGGGTAGGGCTAGGAGGGGAGGAGGGATGGGCTTATGGGGGGATACAAAGTGAATAGAATGTAATTAATAAAAATAAAAAATAAAATAAAATAAAAAAGAAAATATAGGTTCATTCTTCCAGCAAAGTGGGAGTTTCATAGAAACTAATCTCAAGCAAGCACAGAAATGAAAATTTGTTTTAGGGAAACCTAACAAATGGGACCATGAGTGCAAAAGGGTTTCACTGATAACAAGGGCTCATATTATTATCATAGATACCTAGAGCCTGCACATCAGAAGGATTCCTTCTGTCTACGGCACTTCTCCCAAAAGCATAACCTGTGTTAATTCATTGTATGTTAGGATAATGCAAAGGCAGAAAAGAGCATGTAGGATCTCAGCATATGTTTGCATTTTTACTGTAAATCTAACATGATTTTTAGTTATTTTTAAAAAAGTCTGTGGAGGATTGTTCAGCAACTAAAAAGGGAACTTTAGATAAATCTCAAAATTACTAAGGTGATTAAGGGACATAGAGTAAAAAATTTATACTGTATACAATTTTGTCCATAAGCGCTTCACAAACATGAAAGCTAAAATAAAACAAACTGAAATATATAGGTGCGATTCTGATGATGTAACTGTGATGAGATTATGCATTTGCATAATGATGATTTCCTGATTATTCACCAAGTTATGAATTTATGCAAGGTATGTGTTACCTTTACGTTATAGAAACACACATAGATGCATGTATTTACTGAGGGGAAGTCTTTCTATTGTTAGGTCAAATGCTAAATTAGAGATAGATAATAATTACCTCCCATCCACTTTGTAGTAAAAATAATTCATATCAGACCACCAGGTGAACTATGTGGTAAAAGGGACTTTGGATATCTCCAAATATCCCACAGGAAAATATATCAAACTCATCCAAACCCAGCATCAAAAGGAAAAGCAACCCACTGCCATGGACAAAAGACTAATCATATATGTACCCCTGAATCAAATCCCCTGGAAACAAGCCGGAATGGAGAAAAGTTAGGACTCTTCAAAAATCCCCGGTGTCATATGCATGTATGTACGTATGTATTCATGCATGTATGTATGTATGTACACACATATGTATGTGTGTCTGTATGTATGTATATATATACATACAGTTAGACATTTGGAAGACTGAGGATATATATTAGCATTTTCAGTTGATTTCCCTTCAAAGCTATAATGCCATCCTAGTTGTGCAGTAATAAAGCAAGTATGTGAAGATGGATTGTTGGTGGATAAATAAGGGTGGAACTGGATAAATAAATAGCAAGCAAGAATGCTAAACTGCCAAATTGTAAATAATTGGTAAATTTAGGTGAAGTTATTATAAACGACTACTTTATTATTCTTTCAACATTTCTGCGGTTTTGAAATTTTTCAAAATAAATAAGTAGCAGAAGAAAGTGAGAAATAGCATAGGAAAAAAAGGGGGGTCTTTGTTTTGTTCTGGGTTAGGAGAGCGATCCATCTTTGCTGCATTCTATCCTGTACAGGTCACCGACCCCTAAAAGCCTCTTCTGTTAAGGCTCAGGGATTGGTTGTCGTGAAATGGCCATATTGTCACCAGGTTGTTTGGAGCTTTTCTTTTTCTTCCTTTCTTTTATTTTTTCCTCTTTTTTTTTTCCAGAAAGGTGGTGTACCCAGGCTAATGGGGGAAAACAGGATGGAGGGAGGAAGGCGAATGAGTCAGTTGCCATGGCACCGAGCAGTGAAGAGCTCCTCTTGCCTGGGTTTGAGTAGTGTTTATAATCCTGAGAGGTGATGGGGGTAGGGTAAAAGAGGAAGAAAGATGGGGGCTTAATTTGCTCTCACAGATTCCGGCTGCCCACGGGGCTTATTATCCTTGATTGCCTGTTTTCTGCTTTTTGTCACCATGGAGACAAGTGAAAACGTGATTCTAACCAGATTCACGCACTTTATTTGATGAATGCCTGGCCTTGCTGGTCCCGCTGGGCCTCTGTGGTAGGATAGGGTCCCTGCAGAATGTGTGGGTGTGAAGGCCTGTGATTAGAAGATTGGTGACCATGCAGAGTGCTGTGCCCCTGTGGGTAGGGGTATTAAGATGTTCTTAGGGTGTTTGCTAGAACAGAGTTGCCCCTTTCCCTGGTCAGTACATCCCAGTCAGTCTTGTTTTCAAGGATGTGGAGAGAAAGTACTTCTGTATCATTTGAAGACACACACTCTCTCTCTCTCTCTGTGTGTGTGTGTGTGTGTGTGTGTGTGTGTGTGTATGCTTGAGGAATCTATTTTTTGTCTGCAAGCCATTCAGAATTTTTACTCTAGCCCCTCCATAAAGTGTTTTGTCGTGTATGAAGATTCTGTTCACAAGAACAGATCAGATGGCAATGGCCTGCTGACCAAAATGAAAAATTCTAGGCCATAGGGATAGGCAAGCATTGTTAGCAAAGGGTATCACAGTTTTCAGCATAAGGGGGTCCTGAGAGAACATGCTTTGTTAAATGCTGAAAATGAAGGTGGTAATCCATCCTTCCTCCAGGTGTTTGATCTAAATGACATGGAAAGACTGGAAGTATTCCTTTTCCAGGAAAGGGTCAATGATAAAGAAATGACTATGCTAACCAAAGTGATGCATATGCTTAAAGTAATCATTATCAAATTCACAATATAATTTTTCACAGATCAAAAAGTAAACTAAATTTTGATGGGACTAGTAAGTATCCTAAATAGTCAAGACAATGCGTAGGGAAATTTTTGAATCTTGAGACAACATGTTATATGGCTTCAAATATATTATAAATATTGATAAGCATACATTATAATATTAGTTTAAAATAGACACTTCAACAAACCCATTAGGCTTAAGACTCATAAGCAAAGTTACATTTTTATGGTCACTTGGTTCTTAACTCAGGTACCCTGAACACAACAATTAGAAAAGGGTACATTCTTCAACAAAAGAAGAATAAATCTTTAAGGTTTTAAATTGTATTTATTGTAAGCACATGGATAATGTAGAGAGTGCATTTATAGAGGGGTTCAAAAATCAACTTAATGGATTTAGTTCACTCTTTCCAACTTATGTGTTTGTTTTTTTTTTCAGAGGGAGGGTGGGGGAGATGAGGGGACAGAACTCAGTCTTCCAGACCGGAAAAGGAAAATTTTATGCATTAGTCATTGGGATTCTGAATTAGTACAGGAAATTATAGATAATAATGTATTATCTCCTAAAAAGGCTAGAAGGAGAACCTTCATATGACTAAATAAACTTAATTGGTGATATTTTCCTAGTATACTAGCAGAATCTCAGGAAGATTTATGAGTCATGATCATTGCTGTATTACTCACAGTAAAAGGATGTTTATGTCAACCAGGTGCCTGCCAGTGATGGACAAGAAAGATAATGGACATTAAAATCACAGTGAGCTATTCAGTCTTTAAACAGCAACAGTGTGCTTGAATCTGGAAGACATTATGCTTAAGTAAGTCAGGTACTGAAAAATCAACACTTTGTATTATATGAAACATATAAAACAAATTCATGTAGAGAAATGAAGAATGATGGTTACTAGTGGCTTACAAATGAGGACAAACAAACCAATATTATAAAAAATATTGTTAAAATGTCATCCAAAAGACAGCATCTTTAACAAATGGTGCTGGTCTAACTGATTGTCTTCATGTAGAAAAAATGCAAATAGATCCACCATGCACAAAACTAAAGTCCAAGTGGATCAAACACATCAACATAAAACCATACACAACTAAATTTGTTAGAAGAAAAAGTGGGGAAGAGCCTTGAACTCATTGGCACAGAAGATAACTTCCTGAACAGAACACCAATGGCACAGGCTCTAAGATCAACAGAAAAGCTTCTGCAAAGTAAAGGACACTGTCATCAGAACAAAATGACAGCTTCCAGACTGGGAAAGGATCTTCACCAACCCTTTATCTGACAGAGGGCTAATATCTAGACTATATAAAGAACTCAAAAAGTTAAAAAGCAACAAATCAAGTAATCCAAATAAAAATGGGGTACAGAGCTAAACAGAGAATTCTCAACAGAGGAATACTGAATGGCAGAGAAACACTTAAAGGAATGCCCAACATCCTTAGTCATCAGGAAAATGTCAATCAAAAGTATCCTGAGATTTCACCATTCGTCAAAATGGCTAAGGCCAAAAACTCAAGTGACAACACATGCTTGAGAGGTTGTGGAGAATTGGGAACCCTCCTCCACTGCTGGTGGGAATGTAAACTTTGTTTTATGCTTTTTTCGTTTGTTTATTTTCAGTAACAGAGGCTTTTTCAATTTTCTCAGACACTAGGTAATTCGGAAGCTTGAAACACTATTGAATAAATCATAAAGGCAGGAATAGTGGAGCACAGGCGGACACATGGGTGTGAGGGGGTGAGGGCATGAGGGGCACAGACAGAAGGAAGTACAGCTTTTGTCTGGGAAAGCCAAGGAAAGCAGAGCACCTGTTGGAAGGACAGTTCCCCAGGAAAGAATATATACACAGTTTGCTCGCTTCTTTGTAACTGCTGGACTCCTGCCCTTGGGTCTCGGGCTATAGCAGCTCTGGTAGACTTCAGAGGTCTAGGGGTGCTGAAAGGGAAACTGTGGAGGAGAGGGGCAGGAAGCCTCGTTCCCACTGCTTGAGGAGCTACTGGGAGACTCTTGCTCTCCTGGGAGAATGACTCCTCCTCTGCCCAGATACCCCCTCTCCCCTTCAGCCTCTGCTCTGTGCATATGGCTGCTTTGGGCTCCTGTGGTCTTTGGCCCCAAGCCTGGCTTTGGACAAAAGCTTATGCTGGGCTGTGGGTTTTAGTTTAAAATCACGTTTTGCTGTTGTTATGTAGAAATATGGTCACTGGCCTTCACTTGCACTTCTCTGTCAGGTGGTAGAGACAGTAAAGATTGGTTTGCTTTGAAATGGTCACTTCAGTGATCTCTGGTGTCTGCAGTTATCTGAGACTTCTTTTATTTATTTATTTATTTATTTATTTATTTATTTATTTATTTATTTCTTCTCAATGCAGTTTATTCAGGAACCTTGAACAATCTTCTGACCCTGGGGAAAGCCAGCCCACAGCTTAAAATAGCCTCTGGGTAGCCAACCCCAGCGTGCCTCGTGGGCAATGCAGATAGGTCCACATACATGGAAGCAAGCCAGATCCTCAGCCTTAGCCAAATATGGAGTTGTTTGTGACAGAGAGCACTCACCATCGGGAAGGTGGAATGTAAACTTTTAAAAGCACTTTGGAAATCAATCGAGTGCTTTTTCAGACAATTAGGAATAGCGCTTCCTCCAGATCTAGCTATACCACTCCTAGGCACATATCCAAAATGTGCTCAAGTACACAAGGACATTTGTTCAACCATGTTTATAGCAACTTTATTCGTAATAGCCAGAACCTGGAAAAAACTCACACGTCTTTCATTGGAGGAATGGATACAGAAATCATGGTACAATGACTCAATGGAATACTACTCAGCAATTAAAAACAAGGAAATCATGAAATTTTCAGGCTAATAGTGGGAACTAGAAAAGATCATTCTGAGTGAGGTATCCCAGAAACAGAAAGGCACACATGGTATATACTCACTTATAAGTGGATATTAGACATATAGGATAAACATACTAAAATCTGAACACCAAAAGTAGCTAATCAAGAAGGAGGACCCTGGGTAAGGTGATCAATGCTCACTCAGAAAGGCAAAGGGGATGGGCATCGGAAAAGGGAGAAAACAGAGAACAGGACAGGAGCATACCACAGAGGTCCTCTGAAAGACTCTACCCAGCAGGGTATCAAAGCAGATGCTAAAGCTCATAGCCAATTGGGAGGAGGTGTGTTTGTGAGGGGAAAGCTTTCTCTAAGATATATGCTGCCCAGGGACCCACATTTCTTACACATACATACACACACACACACACACACACACACACACACACACACATGCTCAAACAGACATGCATATAGACATACATACACAGATTCTCATACATTCACAGATGTGCACAGATGCAGACACATGAAGGTATTCATACACAGACACATATTTTATGTAGTCATTTAAACATGCGCATGTCGATACATGCATACAGAAACACACATAAGCACATACACACAGAGAGATAGACATGCACACACACATGGAAGCACACATATACGGAGTCACAGCACAAATTATAAGAATGTTAGTTCCCATCATCGTAATCTCTCTCTTTGTGTCTATTGTCTGTCTTTCTCTAAATTTGTCTCTCCTCTCTGTCCCTCTCCTGTGTCTAAGGTGGTAGTCTGTCAGGGTACATGCTTTTACTTTTCTGTGGAGTTTTCAAGATGTTTTTTAGAAGCTTAATTTTACTTATCTGTGATCCCCTCTGTTTATACCTTGAAATTCCATTGAAATACCTCTGGAGGATTCTCCAATAAGCATAAATACTGAAGATACTTAATCAATTCATGGCTTTACACATGAAAAATCAGGCCTCTCATGGGCTTGATAGGACAGAAAAGACTCCAGAGAGCATCTGATAAAAATTGAGACTCTTTCTTGTGAACACAGCTTTCCAGTGGCTCTAGGTCTCCATAATTTTGTCTGTGTAGCTGCCTTGTAGATGGGCTATCACCATTCTGGATTGGGCTCTGCCAGGGAACTGATTTTTTTTCCTACAAAACAATAGAGTTTGTAATATAATTACAATTCCTACCTTTTCTTATTCCAAAGCCTTTTTGGTACCCCTCCTTACTTTCTTTCAAAGTCATTGCTTTCTTTTTTTTTTTTTTTTTCCAGTTGTCATTGCATACATGTAGCTGCATGTGTGTTACATGAGTGTATGTTTTTAGGACTAATAGTTTGGTGTTGACAGGATTGTCAGTTTGGTATTGGTGTACTTTTTCCTGCTATTCACCATTTCTCCAACTCTCAGCAATCCTCAGCCCCCTATAGTTCTTTTTTGTATGTTTGAGGCCTCACTGAAAGTCCAAGTAGATCAAAGGCCTCAACATAAAACCAGACACATTAAATCTGTTAGAAGAAAAAGTGGGGAAGACCCTAGAACTAATTAGTACAGGAGACAGCTTCCTGAACAGAACACCAACAGCACAAGCTCTAAGAGCAACAATCAATAAATGGGACCTCGTGAAACTGAAAAGCTTCTGTAAAGCAAAGGACACCCTCATCAAAACAAAACGAATGCCTACAGATTGGGAAAGAATCTTCACAACCCTTCATCTGACAGAGGGCTAATATCCAGTATATATAAGAAGCTGAGAAGCAGCAAACCAAGTAATCCAACTAAAAAATGGGGAACAGAGCTAAACAGAGAATTCTCTGTACAGGAATATCGAATGGCAGAGAAACACTTAAAGAAATGCTCAACCTCATTAGTCATTAGGGAAATCCAAATCAAAACAACCCTAACATTTCACCTTACACCTATCAAAATGGCCAAGATGAAAAACTCAAGGGACAACACATGCTGGAGAGGATGTAGAGAAAGTAGGACCCTCCTCCACTGCTGGTGGGAATGTAAACTTGTACAACCACTCTGGAAATCAATCTGGTGCTTTCTCAGACAACTAGGAATAGTGTTTCCTCAAGATCCAGCCATACTACTCTTAGGTATATCTACAAAAGAGGCTCAAGTACACAATAGGGACATTTGCTCAACCATGTTTGTAGCAGCTTTATTTGTAATAGCCAGATGCTGGAAACAGTCCAAATGCCCCTCAACTGAAGAATGGATGCAGAAATTATGGGATATCTATACAATGGAATATTACTCAGCAATGCAAAATGAGGAAATCATAAAATTTGCAGGTAAATGGTGGGACCTGGAAAGGATCATCCTGAGTGAGCTGTCCCAGAAGCAGAAAGACACACAGGGCATATACTCACTCATATAGACATATAATATAGGATAAACCTACTAAAATCTGTATACCTAAAGAAACTAATCAAGAGAGAGGACCCTGACTAAAATGCCCAATCACCATCCTGAAAGGCAAAGAGAAGGATATCAGAAGAAGAAAACAGGAAACAAGCTAGGAACCTGCCACAGAGGGCCTCTGAAAGGCTCTGCCCTGCAGACTATCAAAGCAGACACTGAGACTTATGGACAACTGTTAGGCAGTGTGCATAGAATCTTATGTAAGAAGTGGGAAATAGTAAGATCTGGGGAGGACAGGAACTCCACAAGAAGAGCAACAGAATCAGAAAATTTGAACACAGTGTTCTTCACAGAGACTCATACTCCAACCACATACCATGCATGGAGATAACCTAGAACCCCTGCACAGATGTAGCCCATGTCAGTTTAGTGACCAAGGGGGTTCCATAGTAATGGGATGAAGGACTTCCTCCGACATAATCTGATTGGCCTGCTCTTTGATCACCTCCCTCTGAGGGGGGAGCAGCCTTACCAGGGCACAGAAGATGACAAATGAGCCACTCCTGATGAGATCTGATAGACTAATATCAGAAGGAAGGAGAGGAGGACCTCCCCTATCAGTGGACTTGGGAGGGGCATTCGTGAAGAAGGGGAGGGAGGGTGGGATCTGGAGGGGAGGAGAGAGGGGCTTGTGGGGGGGATACAAAGTGAATAAAGTGTAATTAATAAAAAAAATAAAAAAGAATGTACTGTGTCCAATTTGGAATGTCCTTTGATGTCTTCCTTGGCCAGGTCACATTTTGGAAGTCTCAAATATATTCTCCTTTTCTCTCTCTCCATCTCTCTCTCTGTCTCTCTCTCGGTATCTTTCTCTCTCTCATTCACACACACACTCACACATCTACTCATTCACATACACATAAATAAACTCACACATACACAGATCTGGGTGATATAACCTGGGGAATAACACCTAAAGTTTTAATGTAGCCTCTACATGCTGGTGCATACATATCCATGCTAATAAACAGAAACATGCACACTCAGCCACACATAGACTTTTCTGTATGTTTTAAGCAATTTGTAATTGTAGACCATGTATAACCTAAGTATTTTATGCCAATCTTCTGGTTTTCTTTTAATTTTTAATTATTTTTTAATTATGGACTATTCATTTTATATCCTAGCTGTAGCCACCTTCCTTGTCCCCTCTCAGCCCCTCTCTTCCTAATTCACTGATATGGGAAGTCATCCTCCCCTACTGTTTGGCCCTAACCTGTCAGGTACTATCAGGACTTCCTGGGTGAACTGGCTAGATTGCTCCACCAGGGAGAAGTGATCAAGGAGCACGCAACTGAGTACATATTGGAGACTGTTTCTTCTTCCCTTATTAGGAGATGCCCATGGAAACTGAGGGTTTATAGGCTATATTATAATAATTATTATTATTTTATAAATATGAGTTATCGGAAGCATCTCTCAGTCACCATGCAGGGGGGAGGGTACATGAAGAGAGAGAAGAGAGAGGGAAAAGAAGAGGAGAGACGGGAAAAGTGATAGAGGAGAGCAATCGGAAAGAGCAAATTGAGTTACTTTTATACCTTATATAAATGAAGCCACATATGTTTTATTTCTTCCATGAATACCTTATCTATTCAAAAAGTTTCTTTCATGTTCAGCCATTATGTCTCTTTTGGAAAAATAATTCTACAATTAATTCATTTATTCCTGTGTTTGGCATTTTCAAGTCACATAGATAGTAGTTCTATTTCAATTTTTAGTGTTCTTAATATTCTTTTGTAGAACAATTATATCACTTTATATTTATTGCACCAGTGCATAAGGACTACACTGCAATGTAATTCCCTATACTGTCAATGATTGGGGATGATGTTGAACATCTTTTAAATGTTTGTTGGTAACCCCTATGTCTTCTTGGAGAAATTTTACAATTGAAAAATGTAAAATTTGAGACTTTAAATTATCTATCTACTTAACTGTCTATCATCTATGTATTTATATATGTATGTATGTATGTATCTATGCATCCATCCATTTATCTATCTATCTATCTATCTATCTATCTATCTATCTATCTATCTATCTATCTAGCATTTACATACCCTTCTTGGTATTTTTCTTTATCAAAACTACTTTTCAGAATTTCTCAACGGATCTCTAAAAGATTTTAACTAACTTTAGAAAGGCATTTCAGATGCCTTCTGAGGTAGACTCCTGTCATACGTTCAATGCACATCCCATTTGTCTTTCTAAGTGAGGACTGATCATCTTCACCTGTGCCTGCTTTCTTGATTATCTTCTTTAGGTGTGTAGATTTCATTATGTTTATCATATCTTGTAGGTCTATATAAGCGAGCATATACCATGTTTGTCTTTCTCCTTCTGGGATGCTTCACTCAGAATGATCTTTTCTAGATTCCACCATTTGCCTGCAAATTTCATTATTTCCTCCTTTTTGATTGCTGAGTAGTATTCCATTGTGTAACAATACCACAATTTCTGCATCCATTCCTCCATTGATGGACATCTGCGTTGTTTGACAGGAGTCTACCGCAGAAGGCATCTGAAAGACTCTACCTAGCAGTGTTTCAAGGCAGACACTAAGACTCATAACCAAACCCTCGGCAGAGTGCAGGGAATCATATGAAAGAAGGGGAGTTAGTATGATATGGAAAGGATAGGAGCTCTACAAGGACCAAATATATCCGGGCACAGGGTTTTTTTCTGAGACAGACACTCAACCAAGGACCATCTATGGATATAATCTAGAACTTCTGCCCAGATGTGGCCCATGGTAGCTCAGTAACCAAGTAGTTTTCCAAAGTAAGGGGAACAAGGACTATTTCTAACAGGATCTCAAGGGTAGGCTCTTTGACCTCCCCACCCCCCAAGGGGAGAAGCAGTCCTGTTAGGCCACAGAGGAGGACTTTGCAGCCATCCCTGAAGATACCTGATAAAACAGGGTCAAATGAAAGGGGAGAAGGTCCTGCCCTATCAGTGGACTTGGAAAGGGGCAGGGAAGAGACCAGGAAGGGAGTGTGGGGTTGGGGAGGGAATGAGGGAGCGGGATACAGCTGGAGCACAGAGATAACAAAATGTAACTAATAAGAGAAATAAAATTAAAAAAAATTAAATTAAATTTAAAAAAAAGAAAGGCATTTCAGCATTAGGTGTGCTTGTTGTCATTAGAATGTCAGAAGGTGGGGACTGCATTAGACACAGAAAAACTTGTTAGGTTTTTTTTTTATTAATTACACTTTATTCACTTTGTATAAGTCCCCCCCTCCCCTCCCGATCACACCCTCCCTCTCCCTTCTTCACGCATGCCCTTCCCCAAGTCCACTGATAGGGGAGGTCCTCCTCTTCTTCCTTCTGATTATTTATGTGTATGTGAATGAGTAGATGTGTGAGTGTGTGTGTGTGTGTGTGTGTGTGTGTGTGAATGAGAGAGAGAAAGACACCGAGAGAGAGAGAGAGAGAGATGGAGAAAGAGAGAGAGAGAGAGAGAGAGAGAGAGAGAGAGAGAAGGAGAATATATTTGAGACTTCCCAAATGTGACCTGGCCAAGGAAGACATCAAAGGACATTGCAAATTGGACATAGTACTTTCGTTTTTTTAATTTTTTTTATTAATTACACTTTATTCACTTTGTATCCCCCAATAAGCCCCTCCCTCCTCCCCTCAAGATCCCACCCTCCCTCCCCTTCTTCACGAATGCCCCTCCTAAGTCCACTGATAGGGGAGGTCCTCCTCTCCTTCCTTCTGATATTAGTCTATCAGAGCTCATCAAGAGTGACTGCATTGTCATCTTCTGTTACCTGGTAAGGCTGCTCCCCCCTCAGGGGGAAGTGATCAAAGAGCAGGCCAATCAGATTATGTCGGAGGCAGTCCTTCATCCCATTACTATGGAACCCCCTTGGTCACTAAAGTGCCATGGGCTACATATGTACAGGGGTTCTAGGTTATCTCCATGCATGGTACTTGGTTGGAGTATGAGTCTCTGCGAAGAACACTGTGTTCAAATTTTCTGATTCTGTTGCTCTTCTTGTGGAGTTCCTGTCCTCTCCAGATCTTACTATTTCCCACTTCTTACATAAGATTCCATGCACACTGCCCAACAGTTGTCCATAAGTCTCAGCGTCTGCTTTGATAGTCTGCAGGGCAGAGCCTTTCAGAGGCACTCTGTGGAGGGTTCCTAGTTTGTTTCCTGTTTTCTTCATCTCCTGATGTCCTTCCTCTTTGCCTTTCGGGATGGGGATTGAAACTTGTTAGCTTTTAGATTGCTTTTCCCTGATGAGTCTGCCTTGACAGGGCACAAGAGAAGAGGACACTTTCTGTGCTGATGGACCTTGATGAGCTGAGGTGGATGGGAAAGGAGGCTCCCTTTTTCTAAGGAAAAAGGAAGAGGGAGGGATAGCTGTTGGTACTAAGAGGGAAGGTGAGGAAAAGGCTACGAGAATGTAAAGTGAATAAATAAAGAAATTAATGAAGAAAAGAATGTCACCATAAAAGTAGCCTGTATATAAATAACTTTTATATAACTATTTACAATAAAACTATGCACATAGAGAGGAAAAAAAGTAAACATGTTTATTGTGGCAGGAAGAATCTAGCCTTGAACTGTATCATCATTGTCACCATTGCCATTTCTCATGTCTACTTGATATTGACAAAATTTCATCATTTATTTTTGATCACTTATGCACAGACTGATTTAAACTTACCTTCATCAGACAAAAGAAAGCTTTTCTTTCTTTTTTTTTTTTTTTTTTTTTTTTTTTTTTTTTTTTTTTTTTTTTTTTTTTTTTTTTTTTTTTTTTTTTTTTACTTGCTTAATGTTCTGGGAAAGGGTTTTCCTTAAGACAGCCCTATGAAGACATCTCAAGGTGAATGATCTCCTTTGTACTCTAATATCGAAACAGGGACAGCCATGACATCAGTCTTAAAAATAGGAAGTTCAGCAGGACATACTGAGCTACTCTTAGCCTTTAGATCTAAGCTGTAGCTTAGCAACCTTGTCCTCCATGATAGGTACCTTGATGGAAACCTCTTTCTGTTCAGTACTGAGGAAGGCTACTGAAGATCTGCTACATGGTTCATCACAATGGAGCGTTCAACTTTCAGTATTTGGTGATATAAAATCAAATTAATTTCTCTGGTGAAGAAGATTTTTCTGGTCTAATTTTTGAAAACATGATCTGAGCTTAGTAATATAACAGTCAACAAAAAATAGTATAATCAGAATAGGGAGAGTAATATACTATGTTAATGCGTAGGCAGGAGAAAGTCTGCTTGAAGCCTTTGAAGTATTTGGAGTAAACTACATAGATATTTTGTTGTCTTTAGAGTAGAGAAAATAGGGGCAAAGTTTGTGTTGTGATGGTCTTATCTTCTACCTTCTTCTCTATCTGTATTAAGTAAAGGTCCGTTGTTCTTTTGATTATGATGTCTTTATTGATATATAATTTATATGACATACAACTAATAATTTAAAGCCATTGAATTTTAACATATTCACAAAATTTTATTCATGATAAATAAGTTATAGACTGTGGATTTGGTTGAATGTTAAAATATTTGTTCTTTTTAAAATGTAAAAATGGCTTTTTAGTTTTTTTTAATAATTTTGCTTCTTTATTTTATCAGTTTATTTACTTTAAATCCCCAGTGTGCCTTCTCTCCTCTCCTCCTATTTCCTCTTTCCCCTCCTTCCCTCTTCCTCTCTCTCTCTTTCCTCCAAGAAAAGAAGATTCCCCTGTTTTGGGTGGTGGATTGTGTATCCCCTCCTTCCTCTAGTCCTGCCTGGCTGGGCGGTGCTTTGAAGTCTTTTTCTCCCACTCTGTTAGGAGTGTCTACTAAAGTCACACCCACATTCTCCCAGAGCCTAACTTGAAGCAGGCATCCAGTTTGACAAAGAGATTTCCCTGCTTCAGTTTCCCTTCTTGTTCCCAGCCCTCTCACCTCCCAATCTCATTCTCCCCACATCTGATCATCACCCTTGTTTCCCTCTCTATTCTATCTCCTGAGAACTTCCCTCTCTTCATCCACTTCCCCTGTCTATTCTGTCTATTCTATTTCCCCTTCTTAGTGAAATTCTGGCACCCTGCTTTGGGCTCTCCTTGTTACTTAGCTTCTTTGGGTCTGTGGATTGTAGTATTGTTATCCTGTACTATAGGTCTAAAATCCCCTTACAAGTCAGTACATACAATGAGTGTCTTTTTGGTCTGGGTTACCTCAGTTAGGATGATCTTTGCTAGTTTCATCCATTTGTGAGCAAATGGTTATCAAATACCAAAGGTCAAGGTGTGTTTTCTAAGCAATGCACAATTTTCAGCAGAGTGACTTCTGTTTGTTTGATTGCTTAGGTTTTTTTTTCTTTTTTTTTTTTTGTGTGTGTGTGTGTTTGTGTGTGTGTGGGTGTGGGTGTAAGACCAGATCTCACTATAGTACAGGGTAGTGCCAAAACATGATCCTACTGTCTCACTCCCGCAGGTGCAGGGATGCCAGATATGGAGTATCACAAATTGTTTACAGGGTCTATTTTTCTGAGATGCTGATCATTCTTTTTTTTTTTAAAAGATGCCATTTATTATTGGTAAAAATAAGTACATTTTCAGGCTTACAGAACAGAAAAATTACCTCTCACAAATATTCACTGAAAATTGCTAACCCATAAATTCCCATTTGAGCAACAGTAAAGGATCAGAAAGAAAATGTAACAGGACAGGACCAAAACAAAATGGAAGAAGAGGCACAAAGAGCAGTGTGTAATATAGAATAATGGGCCTCCTTTTTAATTTTTAATTTTAATTCTTTATTAAAGTTTTGGTTTTTATATTAGTTACAGTTTATTTACTTTGAATCTCAGCTGTAGCCCCTCCCTCATTCCCTCCTAATCCCACACTCCCTCCCTCATCTCCTCCCTGACACTCTCTAACGCCACTGATAATGGAAGTCCTCCTCCCCTTCTATCTGATGCTAGCTTATCAGGTATCTTCAGGACTGGCTGCAATATCCTCCTCTGTGGCCTACCAAGGCTACTCCTCCCTCAGGGAACGGAGGTAAAAAAAATCCAGCCATTGAGTTCATGTCAGAAATAGTCCCTGTTCCCCTTACTAGGGTACCCTCTTGGATACTCAGCTACCATGGGTTATATACTACCTAGAGTTCTAGGTTATATCCATGCATGGTCCTTGGTTGGAAATCAGTCTCATAAAAGACCCCTGTGCCCTGATATATTTGATCCTTGTGGAGCTCCTGTCCTCTCCAGGTCATACTAACTCCCCCTTCTTTCATATGATTTCCTGCACTCTGCCGGAGGTTTAGTTATGAGTCTCAGCCTCTGCTTTGATACATTGCTAGGAAGAGTCTTTCAGTGGCTCTCTGTGATAGGCTCCTGTGCTGTTACTTGTTTTCTCCTTATTCCAAAGTCCATCCCATTTGTCTTTCTAAGTAAAGATTGGATGCTGGTCATTCTTAACACATCTGTGGATCTGTGTTGTAAAGTGACTAGATTTTGAAAGTACAGCAAAGTTTCTCCTTACCAACACCTTATTCAATTTTCTTACAAATGAGTTCCTTATGCCATTGTTTAATTAGCAATGTAGTGAGATCTATACCACCTACCTTTTCAGAAATGATTGAGTGTGTCTTGGTCTTCATTGGACTAATTTAATTTAAATGAGAAATGAGAAAACTTATATAATTCAACAAAGAGATTAACTAGGAAGTCTTGCTTTTTCATTAGTGATTTAAAAGTATGAAAGGCATAATCATCTATAAAATATGATACAGAAACAACATCTCATCCAAGAAAACTGAGCAGTATTGCCTACATCCATTATTGTACAAAGGATTTTGCACTTGCTTTCAGAGACCATTTACAGAAAGATGTTTTACATATTAAATCTCCCATCGATTTCCAAGACTTGTTAGCTATAGGGAACTCTCAAGCACTATACATGATCCATCTATGGCGTTCTCCTTAGCAAATATTCCCAAAGAGCAGGTTCTTTCTTGCATACCTATACCATAAACATGGGCCCATCAAACAACTCTATAATCTCCTCTATTTTATCAGACTTAAACTTTGAAGAGAGAAAATATCTGGGAGTGAGTTTAATAGTTGAATGTAGGAGCTTATAAATTCTCCCTTTTAGCCAGGGATAGTGTCACAAGTCTGTAATCCCAGCACACAGGATGCAGAGGCAGGCAAATCTATGTGAGTTCAAAACCAATCTTGTCTAGGACAGGGCAGCCAAGGCTACACAGAGGGACCCTATTTCAGAAAAAAACAAAACAAAAAGAAAAGAAAAGAAAGAAAGAAAGAAAGAAAGAAAGAAAGAAAGAAAGAAAGAAAGAAAGAAAGAAAGAAAGAAAGAAAAGAAGAAAGGAGGGAAGGATGGAAGGAAGGAAAGAAGGAAGGAAGGAAGGAAGGAAGGAAGGAAGGAAAGAAGGAAGGAAGAGAAGTTCCTAAGGAATATCATATATATTCCTTAGCAGAGAAACTTTAAGGATTGGACTTAGCAACATGAGTTCTGTGTGTGGTCTGAGTTCCTCAGAGTATAATGTCCTGTGGTAATTGTGTATTTTTCATGCACATGTTACTTCTGTAACTTTAATTCAGCTTTCACAAATCATCCAGTACATCCCTGTTCATGGAAATAGTCACAAGTCCATCAAACTAAAACAGGAGTCACACAGAAACACTTCTGCATGGGAGTGGCGTCAAATAACTGTGGATACCTTTTTAAATGACTAAATTTGGAAATAGTTGTGTATTACTAGTAAAGTTATTAACTAGAATAGATGTTATAATAACTCATGAAATGATTATCTCTGATTATATATGGAATTTTTCATAACTTATTTGAATAAGAGTTTGAAATGGCTGTAGAAAGATCCAGACAATTTCATACTCTAATTCTAGTGATAAATACTCTTCTGCCTTTCTTACTCTGATTACCATAATATCTTTCCTGTGGAAGATTGACATAAAAGCTAGATATATTTACTTTGTGATTTCATCTAAAAGCTGTAAAGATATTCAATAATTTTGTTTCTTTAGTGGTGTGAGAATACAGTGGATATGGCTAGCCTTCCTAAGTGCAGAATAACATATGTTTTTCCTGTATGGCGGGGGTGGGGGTGGGGGCTCTGAAAAAGCATTCTACCTTAAGTGACTTCAGTGGCTTTGAACCCTAGGCAATTCTCCTCCACCCTATTTTCTTTCTTCTCTCCCTTGATTCTTCTCTTGCATCCTCTCTCAGCTCATTTTTTCAAATCTCAAGAATCTGGAAAGTTCCAATTATGACCTCCCCCACTCACTGATAGCTCCCCATTCCTCTCCCCTTCCTCCCTCTCATTATCTTTCTTCTCTCTCTCTCTCTCTTTTTTTTTTTTTTTTGATTACAGTTCTGGACTGCAACATGTTGTGCAGGTCAAGTTGGTCTCACACACATGCTTTTTCTCCTGCTCTATGCAGTGTTAGTATCACTGGCATGTAGCCCAATGTCTGGCTATTTTCTGCCTCCTGACATGAAATCTTGTAATGTTATTGAAGCCTGAAACCATGAGCATATTGACTTCATTCTCCAAGTATTTTTTTAAATAACTACAAATTATAGCTCTAACAGCAAGAACACCTCTCATTCCTGGATTGTTGTGTCCGTGATTTGTAATAAATACTAGAGTGACTTTGAGAAAAATATAGTTTATCTGGTGATTAGAGCTCCAGTGAGAATAAAGTCAGGGTGGAATATAAAATATTCCATATGACTCTGTATGTTTACAGTCTATGACGTGAAAGCCTGAAGAAAGAGCAGAAGAGGATACATGAAGTTCAGAGCTAGCTGCACTCCTTGCGAAATGTGGCAGAAAGATTTTGTCAGTATAATTGCATTATGAACAAAGCAAAACATGAGCTAACATTCGATTAAAGCAAAGGTATTTTAGAATACCTGTATCACCACAACATAAAATAACCTAATTCAATGTAATTAGCACCACAACGAGGAGAATAGCAAGCACCTGGTTGCATGGAAACTGAATTTAATACCCAGAAACATGCTGCTTATCTTTTGTGGTGACAAGACATAAGGTTATTCCATTGTTGGGCTATCTGTGGTTAGACAGATTACCTGTATCCAGAGCTCACAGTATGAAAAGTCAATCTGTGAAGTTGAATCTCTATTCCAAGTGGCTTATTGATATCTTCAAATAGTAAAATATAACAAGAAAGAAATCAGCTCTGAATAAAACAGAGCAGTGCCCAATCAGGAATGTAAGAACATATATTTCTAATTAATTAACTAATTAATTAATTATAATTTATTCACTTAGTATCTACTTTGTAGCCCCCTCCCTCATATCCTCCTAGTTCCACACACTGTCCCTCTTCTCCCTCTATGGCATTTGCATAGTCCCCAGATAGAGGAGGACCTCCTCCCCTTCTATCTGACCCTAGCCTATCAGGTCTCATCAAGGCTGCTTGCATCATCTTCCTCTGTGGCCTGGAAATGCTGCACCCCCCAGGGGAAGGTGATCAAAGAGCAGACCACTGAGTTCATGTCAGAGATAGCCCCCACCCCTCTTACTAGGTAACCTACTTGGAATCTGAGCTGCCTATGTACTTCTTCTAAGCAGGTGGTCTAGGTCCTTTCCATTCATGGTCCTTGGTTGGAGTATAGGTCTCTGCAGGACCCCCTGGATCCAGGTTTGTGCTCTGTTTTTTTTTTTTTTCTAGAGTTCTTGTCTCCTCCAGGTCTTTCTATCTCTCTCTTCTTCCATAAGGTTTAGAGCACTCTGCTCAAAGTTTGGCTATGAGACTCAGTATCTCCTTTGATACCCTAGTGGGTAGAGTCTTTCTTTCTGAGGTCCCCTATGGAAGGCTCTGTTCTGTTCCTTGTTTTCTCCTACTTCTAATGTCTATCCTGTTTGCCCTTCTGAGTGAGGTTTAAGCCTCTTCCCTAGGGCCCTCCTTGTTGTTTAGCTTCTTTAGGACTACAGATTTTAATATGTTTATCCTATATTATATTATGTTATACCCACTTATAAGTGAGTATATACCATATGTGTCTTTCTGTTTCTGGATTACCTCACTCAAGTAGATATTTTCTAGTTCCCACCATTTGTCTGCAAATTTCATGATTTTCTTCTTTTTAATTGGTGAGTAGTATTCCATTGTGTAATTATACCACATTCTGTATCCATTCCTCCACTGAGGGACATCTAGGTTGTTTCCAGATCCTGGCTATTATAACTAAAGCTGTTATGAACCTGGTTGAGCAACTGTCCTTATGGAATGGTGAGGCATCATGTGTGTATATGCCTGAGTGGTATAGCTGGATCTTGAGGTAGCACTATCCCTAATTGTCTGAGAAAGCTCCAGATTGATTTTCAAAATAGTTGCACAAGGTACATTCCCACCAGCAAGGGAGGAGGGTTCCCCTTTCTCGACAACCTCTCCAGCATGTGTTGTCACTTCAGATTTTGATTTTAACATTCTGATGAATGTGAGATGGAATTTCAGGGTCTTTTTTATTTGCATTTCAGTGAAGACTAAGGACATTGAGCATTTCTTTAAGTGTTTTTCCACCATTTAATATTCCTCTTTTGAGAATTCTCTGTTAAACAGAGCACTGTTTAACTCTGTGCCCCACTTTTAAATTGGATTACTAGGTTTGTTGGTGTTTAACTTCTCAGGTTCATTATATATTCTGAATAGTATCCCTTTGTCTGATGTAAGTTTGGTGAAGATCTTTTCCCAGTCTGTAGGCTGTTGTTTTGTTCTGATGACAGCGTACTTTGCTTTACAGAAGATTTTCAGTTTCATGAGGTACCATTTATTGATTGTTGATGTTGGTGTGCTATTAAGGAAGTTGTATCCTGTACCAATATGTTCAAGGCTCTTCCCCACTTTTTCTTCTAACAGATTTAGTGTGTCAGGTTTTATGTTGATGTCTTTGATACACTTGGACTTCACTTTTGAACAAGGTGATAAATATGGTTCTATTTGCATTTTCCTACCTATAGATATCCAGTTAGACTAGTACCATTTTTTGAAGATGTTTTCTTTTTTCCATTGTATGGTGAACATAGATTTTAATGATAAGAAAACAAATGCAGGATCCAGAGCCCAGAGCAATGAAACAAGCCATAGTCTTATAGTACTCTGTGAGGACTTACATTATCACTCACCTAATCTTGACCTTCTGCATTCTGGGGCTTGTTGGGTACTCTCCTGGGAAGCTTGGTCCCAAACCTGAAGGGCATCAAACCGGAAGTGCACACTGCTCCCCTGGACAGTCAGGGCAACATCTGTTTCTGGGTGAACAAGGGATGGGCTTGTAATCTCCCTGAGGGCCATTCTACATTTCTTAGAGGATCTGGGGTTTCCCTAGATCAGGTGGAGAAGAGAGAGGGAACTCAGCTGAGGGAGGGAGCTGAGGGCCTATCTGTTAATGCCAGACTTGGACTGTGATAGAAGGATCCAACACAAACTTAACTCTCTCTGTATAAACAAAAGGAATAAAATTATGTCTGCAGAATAGGTTAAAATACTATGTGTGTAAACATCTGGTTGCTTAGATCAGGAAAAGCCAAATTTGTCTCAACAATTGAGCAACTAAACATCTACAAAGTACATATCTACAAAGTACAATACTATTCTTCTATGAAAATGGAAAAATAAAAGTACTTATTCGCAGCAAAACTAATAGATCTCAATATTATTAAGAAAAAGAAAAGGGAATATTTAGCACTTTGATATAGCTGCAGCTTGGTGATTAAGAAATTGAAAGGTAGAAAGAGTCTAATTGTTATTAGTATCATTCACTTCTGCATGGATTGAGCTGATTCCATAAAATGGGAAAATTATACTGCATATAATCTAAGCATAAAGATTATATTTTTAAAAAAGAATGAAGATATCTGTCTTAAATCAATAATTTTGTGTATTTTCTTAATGTTTCCCAATCAAAGGATGTGTCTTTCACTCTACTGTGTCTACAACATATGTGGGGAATGTGGTTCAGTTGTAGGGTACTGGACTAGCAGGTGCAAACTTTGGGCTTGATTATTTCTACCACAAAAACTTGTTAGTCAAAAATAAGATATTACAAGAGGAGCCAAGATGGCGGCGCCAGGAGAGCACCTTGTATAAGAAGCAGGACAGCACTCTCTGTGCAGCGACCAGGAGACTGAACTCTGGGCCCCGAAACCACAGCGGTCGTGTTTCCCAGGTGAGGGGAGGCTCCCACGGCCTAGGAATCGGTCGGGTCCAGCCAGAACCCGGAAGAGTTCCTGGGTGACGCGGACTTTGGGTCCCGGGCTGGAGCCGCCAGCCTGCGTGTCCCCATCAGTTCCCCAGGCTGATCCGTGGGCACAAGGGTGCCTGGGGCTGGGAGTCCCAGTCGCGGGGGGACCCCACGGGGAAGCAAGGTTGTGGGTCTGATCGCGGGTCACCCAGTCTTTCCCCGGAATATCGCTAGGACGGAGGTGCCCGCCACCATCACAGCTGAGCTCCTGCGGGGAGCGGAGAGCTGCGCACTCAGCTCAGCAGTACAGACAAGCTGCGCTCCCCAGTACAACAGGGACTGGGAACCCCTGTCCGGAGAGGACCCCACAGAAAAGGAAGAAACCGTGCTGCTGGGGTCACCTAGGGAAAGCCTAGCAGACTGCAGATCGCAAACAGGCTAGTATGCCCAGCCATCCCAGATCTGGGCCCAAACAGGGAGCACAGAGTGATTGGAAACTCAGCTCCTGCAGACTAGCAGGTAGTCGCACGCTCCGCCAACCCAGAGGCCTGCTTTGTACCA
>REGO01000681.1:313024-332829 GCA_010120015.1 Rhombomys opimus | reverse complement strand
GGGAGGGACTTATGGGGGAATACAAAAGGAATAAAGTGTATTTAATAAAAGTTAAATAAAAATTAAAAAAAAAGAAAAAGAAAAAAATATAAGATATTACATGCCTTGGGGATCTAAGGTTTAACCTGAATGTCACAAGATGAAATGTGAAAAATGATTGGTGGCCCTGGACATGGAGGTGTCACAAGCACATGAAAGAAAAATGTCTGATTTTTACATCACCATTCTATGACAAACAAGATGGTGTACATCATTACCGCTGAATTATCTTCCTTTTTTTTTCTTTTACAATTTATTCATTATATACTACTATTGAAGCCCCCTCCCTCAACTCCTCTCAGTCTCACCCTCTCTCCCTATCCATTTCCCTTAATCCAATGAAAGGGAGAATTTTCCATCCTTGCCATCTGCCCATAGATTATCAAGTCTCATCAAGACTGACTGGATCCTTTTCCTCTGTTGCCTGTCAAGGCTGCATCATCAGGGGCAAGTGATCCAAGAACTGAGTTCTTGACAGAGGCAGCCCCTGCTCTCCTTACTCAGGAACCCACATAGAGACTGCCTAGCCACTATACCTGAGCCACTTTTTGTTGTTGTTGTTGTTGTTGTTGTTCTCTCCATGCATGGTCGTTGGTTGGTGCACCAGTCCTCGGCAGGACATCCTGGGCTCAAATCTTAGCTTTGTTGGTCTCCTTGTAGGGGTCCTGTCCTTTCCTACTTAGCTACTAAAACCAAGGAAATCATGAAATTTGCAGGCAAATGGATGGAACTAGAAAAAATAATCCAGAGTGAGGTAGCCAGAAACAGAAAGACACACATGGTATATACTCACTTATAAGTTGATATTAGCCATGTAATATAGGATAGCCATACTAATATCTACAGACCTAAAGAAGCTAAACAACAAGGAGGACCATAAGGAGAATGCTTAAATTTCATGCAGAATGGCCAACAGGATAGACACCAGAAGCAGTGGAGGAGAGGGAATAGGATGGGAACCTACTATAGAAGAAAATACACAAAATTATTGATTTAAGACAGATATCTTCATTCTTTTTTAAAATATAATCTTTATGCTTAGATTATATGCAGTATAATTTTCCCTCTGAATGGATTCATCCAGTAAGGGATAGAATCAGATGTTGAGATCCAGAGCCAAACTTTGGGCAGTGCGCAGGGAGTCTTATGGAAAAAGGCTGGGGTGGGGAGGATAGAAGGACACCACTGAATTTTCATGGTAAAGACTCTTATCATCAGAAACCCATATGGTCTGAAACAAATGCTTACTGATCTTATAATTTATAGGATTAGAAAAACATTAAGGCTTTCAGTAGAGTTGTGGTAGCCTTGAAATAAAGTAGTTTTACTTCAGGTTTGTGGGAAAGGAAGCATGAGCATGGGTCATTCCCATATCAGAGATGTTTACAAGGAGCAGCAAAGGCATCTTGTGTCTTTGTTTAGCCTACTGGTAGGTAGGTGATTTCAGGTGGGATACCTTAAATGAAAAATGAGGGAAGTTTCACTCTCATTCTCACTTCACTGCTAATACATCATTTACTATAACAAATCTGTTTTCTTATGTGAAGTACAAGGGCACATATAGTACAGTTTCATATGTGTGACACTCTCTGCACATTGTCTTCTGTAGCATCGTTTTTGTGGGATAGCTGTTTTATTGGAAGCACAATTTGCTTGATTTAGGGAAGCTAACATCTATATTTTAATGTGTTAGGAATGGGGGGGTGAAGAGTTTGAAATTTGGCATATAGTTTTGAACTTTTAGGTGAGTAATCGTTTCATAAAGAACAAATTAAGAAAACAGATGTATCTTAGGAAACCTTGCCCAGACTAAGAACGGAGAGCAGTGCTCCCTTCAGTTGCTTTTCCTGGCCTCTGTGCTGTCACTGCAGAGACTCTGCAGAACAGTCTTACTCAACTCTAGACTCTGGGGTATTACAGTTGGACATGAGTGTTGGCTTGTATTGTGGTACATATATTAGTGACCAAACATTCATACTGAGAAAGCACCTGTGGTATGATTATGGGAAAGCTTTGATGGCAGGGGTTTAGAACAGATTTGCTGTACACTTCAGTAGATGCAATTGTCTCTCTAGGCTTCTGAGCATAGACACATTGCAAGCTAGAGTATATTCTAGAATCACAAATCTTACCTCATTGTTCTTTGTAAACTTAAAGAGGAATTTTGAATTTGGCATTTGTGAGAAGTAGTTATGGTATGGTGTGGTATAGCATGATATACAAGATGAGTTGGATCCTATATGCTTCCAGAAAGCCACATCTGTCTTTAAACCATGGACATAGAAACATTCTAGATTCTACTTTAATCTGTATGATGATCCCTCTGAGGTTTTCTTTCAGCTTGTGACCCCAAATACTGCCCTATCTATTGAACTTACTATCCATATTAATATTCCCTAAAAATCTTCGACCAAATTCAGTATATTGCCAGCTCATTCTTTTCTTCCCTTCTATTTGCTTGACCTCCATGTCTGTGGCCACTAAGGACATTGTGATGAGGTACATATATAGGAAAGCATTCCCATAGCTACACAAAAAGTTAAAATACTGTTATGCATTATGAAACTGAGCATATAATATAAATTGGGGCATTATATTCCAAGATTCTAAAAGACTCAGGAAAGAAAACTGCATTAAATAAAATGAAAAAGCTTCCCCTAATTTTAGTCTTGACTAGATGTTGTGTTTTCCTGTGCGATGAGGTCAGCACTTGGAGAAATATATGCTTTATGAACGTAAATGGAAAGAACAGCAATCTCTAAGGGGAAAAGTAAAAGAAAAGAAGAATGAAAAGTAAATAGAGCCATGTTTCCTGTCTTTGCTGTGTTCAGTCCAGGTCTCCAACTCCCCAAAGAGAGTCCTGTCTAAAACTGCAGGATGTGCTGTTTCAATTTGTTTATTAAAACAAAGAACATATTTTGTGTTTTTGACATCTATGGGCGGTCATATGCATCTGAGATCTCCTCCCTCAGCGCACAGGAGGAGGAAGGATGATGGGGGAGATGACACAGCTTAGCATGCAGAGCTCGTTGTCCTGAGCCAAAAATCTTCTGTTTATCTTTTCCAAGTATTCAATCCCCCCTTATCCTCTTTCAGATAGACATAACAGAAGGTATAATTTATATTTTCTACTTTTGTGCCTCCCCACCAGCTCTTTTCCTTAAAACCCTCAGCAAAGTTTATAGTATGAAAAATGAATATATGTATAAAGCCTGCATGCATTGATAGAAACCTTCCTATTCTGCCTTTCCCAAGCAATCTAATTTTCTTTGTGCTTTATCACAGTGTATGTACACAAATGAGTGTACTTCTACATAGCTGATGTGAGGTTCTTCTTCATGCCATAGTCAAGGATCCTGGGTCCCACAAATAGGAAAAAAAAAAAACAAAAATACTGATCTATATATAGATATGGATTATATATATATATATGGATTATATATATATATATATCTTTCATTAACTTTATGTTCTGTTAATATTCATAAGACTCGGAGTTTGTACTTTCAATTCTTCCTGAATTCTTGAGCTCAACTGAGGATTCTCATACCTCAGCCACTTTAAGTAGCTGAAATGGCTTGTGCACACCACTTGCGTGCCTCACATATTATTAATATTAAACATAATGGGGCTAACTTCAAAATACTTTAAATGTGTTTTAAATGTTACAGTGAATATAATCTTGATTAGAAATCTAAAATAGGATACAAAGACAACTTTTTGAAATTACTAAAAAGACACAAAAGCAGATGGTCTGAAATGGGGCTGAGTCTATTCTATACTTTTAGGTTTTTTTTCATTGTTTCAAGGATATTGGCCTCAGCTAAGTTTCAAGGCTCTGTCATGAAGGGTACCTGAAAATACAGTTGGAAACCCTGCATCTATATGGGCTCATAATACCAGAGGATAGAATTTGGGACACTTAAATCAGGTAGCTATGAGGGAGTTTCAGAAACAAGAGTCACACAGAAGACATACAATTCTATAGATTTATTTTGTCAAAATCTTAATAGTTTGAAACAATGCATAAAGAGTAGTCTGGGATTCCCACTGGAACCCTGAACATAGCCTGAGTTTCCACCATCTGCAGGAAAGGCTGATTGCAGTTTGTTCAGCCAAGTTAACTGTTTATTTATACATCTTATAATGATGTTTTGTTTAAGTAAACACCATGATATTCACAGGATACATTTCTCAGAATGCAGCCCTGCTGTTAATTGACAGATAACACTATGCATGTATCCATCAGGAAAAAAAAAACAAAAACATGTAACAATCAAGAGTGTTTATACTGTTCAGTCCATAATGTCTAGGCAGGCATGTGAAGAAACAGGAAAGTGTGATGGCATGCCCAGCAGCAAAGACAAGGAACAGAAACAGCAAATGCCAAGTGAGGGTCTGGTCTTTTGGACAACTGGGAGGATGATTTGTCCATTAAAAACCATAAGTTTAAAATCTGTCTTTAGGCAGCTTAGAGAGCAAACCATGGGCTTGAGTTGGAAAGTTTTGAGTACACAGGTATGAATTTTGCTTTTGTCAGTTCCAATTTTATTTCAGAGACGTTGATATCTAGAAGCTGAACATTTCTGGAACCTCTGAAAGGCTTAATATATAGAACACATGAAATTAGAGGGCAGAGATAATAATGTTTTTGACTGTGTTAATCTGAAGAAAAAATCTGTCCAATCCTGGTAAGAGAAGAAAGGGTGTAAAGTCCCAGTGGAGACTGGGATTAGACTCATGGGAACTCCCATGAAATATTATGGGTTCTACTTTGGGGAACCACCTGGGACTTAGGACTGTGAATGGTACTAGTGTGTAACAGCACCTCTCTCCTCTGTGTGTGTACTAAAATAGCTAATTTGTTTCTAATTTTGGTTTACTCCTTTGTTTACTCATGTGTTCATTGTCAGTCTGTAAAGAAAACTGAGTAGTTTAAACTCAGGCTGTGCACAAGTTCACAGCCCTGTTTCATGCAGTCATACTCAGAATCCCTGTTGCAGCCTTTTTTGTCTCGCCTCCTCAGATCATGTTCTTGTCCTGTTATAAAACTGTTTTAATGTAGAGAAAATTTCCACTATAACCAGAGAAAATAGTTCCATTGTATAGCATTAAATATACTAGCCAAGTAAATAAGGAGAGTTTATGGAACCACAAAGGGAAAAACAACAACAACAACAACAACAACAACAACTCCCATACTCTTTTTAATCACAGAAATAAGTCAACTGCTTTTTTGTTTGTTTGTTTGTTTGTTTGTTTGTTTTTTAGAGGATTCTAAAGCAAGCAGATTATAGACTTCTGTAACACTGAATAAGCTTAACAATTTAAAAGAAAATCTGATATTTGCACCAGGTTGTTCTGTGATCTCAATTGTCCAAGACAAGGACTTGGAGTGAGGCAATAGGAGCAAATGTGAGCAGGTGTCAAGCTAAAGCCAGCACAAGCCAGGATGTTCTGTTTTTATCTTTCAAATAAAACATGGTATTTAGAGACAGTTTCTGCAGACTCCTAGCCCCTTCAGTAGTTCTCATACCAGGCTTCCAGAAGGACAGGTTGCCAAGGAGAACAGCGGAGACCACTGCTCCCTTTGCTTCCCATCCTTCACCAGCATGCCACCATCAATGTGCAGAGTCGGTAAGCCTGTTGGAGCCTGTCCACTTGCCTTGGTGTTATGTAGGACCATCCTCTGCATTTTGATCACCCGTGTAGGGTGTTAACAAGATGGTTTCAGAGGTAGAGCAGTTCATCTTCTGTTTAAGTAGTCTGATTCCTGCTCATTCCTGAGTTCACAGAGGCTAGCAAATTAATATTTTTGGTTTTCACATACAGACGTAAGTGTGATCCTGCTAATGAGCCTCAGTATGCCTACAGGAGCCTTCTCTGAGATAAGCTAATGAGGGTTTCAAATAGACCCAGAAGACTCAATGTAAACTTAAAGGGCCACTTTAGTATGTGAAAGTTTGCAATGAGGAGTTGAAAAGATTGAAGATTGACAGGATAAGCTCATAGGGAACCTTGACATTATTCCACCAAAAACAAACAAACAAACAAACAAACAAAAATAGACAAGCAAGCTAAAAAAAAAAGCCAGCATAGCCCCAAAAGCATCAGGATAAAATGTGTAGACTGGGGAGCTCTAGAGAATAACAAGCAGGAGTGAGTAGGAGAAGGCCGTGCATGTAGAGGAAATGTGAGACCTTGTCTGATTATCAGTATCAAGAGGCCTGCATTTAACAGCAAGAATATCAGTAGAAATGAGCAAGAATGTTGGAGTGAAAAGATTAAAACAATCTTTTTTCCAGAGCTGAGGACCAACCCCAGGGCCTTGCACTTGCCAGGCAAGCGCTCTACCATTGAGCTAAATCCCCAAGCCCTAAAACAAAATTTTTGTAGACCTTAACAAGAGGATGAAAATGTGTATAATCCTAAAGAGAGTTCTCCCTCCTGCTCTTATATCTCAGTTTCCGCTGAAGATAATTAAATTAACTTTTTCCTGGAAGAACACACACACACACCAAAATGTGTGCAAATTCTCATGGCCAGACACATAAAAACATACACGAAAACACAAATAAATGCACAGAAGCATGCACAATCGTATACACACTCAGACATATACTCAAGGAGAAACAGAAACACTCACATAAACACACAGGCAAGCATAAACACACAGAAAGAAAGATGCACAAACACAAGCTGAGCCATACACATCCCCACACAAACACACAAACACACATAGATATTTATACACATACATACATACACACAGGCACACAAAGAGAAACATTCTCACAGAGACAAAGGACACACAATAGAGACTCCCAAAGAGACACAAATATTCATACACTCACATACACATACATACACATTTTCAGAGATTAATTTACAGTCACAAATTGACTGACACAAGATATACAGAGACATCACACACACACACACACAAAAAGAAATTCATGAAGACATACACAGACACATATATTTCACACACATAGACAAAATTATGCACACATATTCAAACAGAAACACATGGACATGGAAAGACATACTTGCAGAAGCACACATAGAAATTCACATAGATACTCAAACACACATACACACAGTGCATTAAAATAGACCCACAGACATATTCACATGCATACAGGAATACATGTCAGACACACACAGTTGCCACACAGCACACATTCAGAAACACACAAAGTGAAACACAGATACAAAAATTTTGATACACTAATAAACACACACATACACACACACACACACAAAGATAGATAGACACAAAGAGAGACATGATTTCACAGAAACATATTGACACACTTCTACAGATACACACAATACAGACACACACAAACACTTCGGCAAACAAAGACTCATACCCACTCACACAGATACACACATTGAAAGATATTTTTCATGTACAGTTAAGACACACTAAAACACACACAGACACACATCAAAACAAAGGCACAGAGACACACATGGACAGACACACTCATAATGATACATACAGACTCAGATCACCCAAGAGACAGAAACACACATTCTTAGGCACTTTTACTCAGATACATAGACATATACAGACATGCAACAGAGATACACAGACACACAGATAAACTTTCATTCTCTTCCCTTTTCACCCCCCCTTTCTTCTCCACTTTTCTCCCCCTTCTCTCCACATACAGTCTAGCAGAGCCATTCTCATACAAATACTCTCATAAACAAATATTCACAGACACTCATACAGTTAGAACACACAGACACACAATCAAACACAGATATTCACAGACACACACAGACACATTCTGAAACGCACATATACACAGATATAGATACACAGGCTCTAACAGAGATACACACATGGAAAAAAAACACAAAACCACTGAGATTTTTATATACACATACATACATATGCACACAAAGATACTCAAATACAGACACACACAATATAAGCAGACATAGTCACACAGATGAACACACACACATAAACATACATTCCCACAGACATAGACACATAGATATTCACACAATCATGCATACATAGATACTAACATAGAAACATACAGATGCACAGACAAACACACATTCACACAGACATCTATGCACATACACATATCAGAGAAGCACAAATATACATAGATGCACAAGCAACAACACACAAATTCAGACATAGACAGACACACTCACACAGATGCACACACACACAAACATATATTCCCACATAACAGACATACAGATATCTCTCTGTCTCTCTCTCTGTCTCTGTTTCTCTCTAAAAAGCCACAGAAACATTCTTGAGTTCAATCTCTAACTCTCCTCAGATCCTAAGGGATCATATGCTAACATGATCTCTGACATGTTTCAGGAGCTCTAAAACATACCACCATTCCAGGATCTATTGCTTCCTTGGCTAGAAGCCCAGAGTGGGATTCATGGATGGATAGGTCCAGCTGGAAAGCTACAGCAGGCAATTTTTGTGTTTGGGCAGGACAGAGGCTTGTGATGACCATGGTAACAATTCATGACCCTCAAAGTCATATTTATTTATTAGCTATTGAGGCTAATAAATCAATTCAAAAGAAAATTCAACAGAAAAAAAACCTCTTTTGTCAAGCAGAATATTAAGGACCTTTATCTTCATTGTCATGTATAAGTGCACATGCAGATGAGTATACATTCTGAAAATTCTATAACAGTTTAGTCATTTCAAAATATGCAGTGCACAAATGTTCTTAAACATTTGTGATTGCCTTCAACTCCCTGCAGATAAAGGTAACAAAGCATTCCCAATTCAGGCTGTTCTTAATCTCCCTGCGGGATTTTCTAATGTAATTTTAAGACATAAAATGTATTCATGATCACACCAATAATTACATGCTTGGAAAATAAAATGATTTTCTTATTCCCCATTAACATTAATTGTTTCCAGAACTTAAGCCTCTGGCAAGAGCCTATCTGTGCTGGTAGGGCAGCAATGCCCATGAGGCCATGCTGTTAAAGAAGGGGAGCCTGGAAATACAAATCACCAATACACATATTTAAATCTCATGTTGCCATAATTTGATTTTTCATATAATTTGCCTAGTTTCCCATCACCTCAGCAGCCCTTTCTTTCAGTGATTTATAGATGTTCCTTCTGTAATCTAGTTAAAAAATTTGCAAATATTTATACAAAGCCTGTATGTTATCCTTTTTACTTCTTTTAAACTACCTTTCCTGATTTTTGGCCAATAGAATTATTTATTTTTGGTGATATTAGTATTTTAGCTACAGCTTCTCCCAATGGAAGTCAAACAAGTGTTGTGAAAAGATTTTTAATGTCTCAACCTTATTCTATTGGGAATTATTTTAATTTGTTTGGATAAATCTCCATGTATACTTAGATTAAATACAGATCTTGTTACTCTGTACCCTTCCTGTTTTTGTTTTTTTCTGTTCAACTGCCTGAACACTTGGATTAGTTTTTGCCACTAAGTCCACAGTGACTTTCTTTAATTCATCATTTATATTTATAGGAAGAAAATCCTCTAAATAAGGGTTTTTGTATGTATCTCCAGTTGGCTCCACCAGCCCACTTGTGGCAGTGCCCCTGACCCCAGTGTAAAACAGGATAATTAAAATTTGATGGAATACTATTCTAATTGATTTCTCTTGTTATCTGAACCGTTTTAAGTGCCATGATCCCTCCACCCTCCCACATGCCAAATGTCAGCCATTTCCGCAA
Organism: Rhombomys opimus; assembly: GCA_010120015.1. Taxonomy (NCBI): domain Eukaryota; kingdom Metazoa; phylum Chordata; class Mammalia; order Rodentia; family Muridae; genus Rhombomys; species Rhombomys opimus. The sequence continues at coordinate 323,069 of REGO01000681.1, read as the reverse complement.
ATGCACTGCAGCAACCTTTTACAAGGCTACCTCTTTATGCCTTACTTCTGTAGATTACAACATGATAGGTCCCTGAGAAAAGCCTACTTTGGGCTCTACTGTGTGTTTGGGCTATTTCCCAAGAATGTGTGGGATCAGGAGTCCGGGTGATTGAAGATAACAGATCATGCCTTGAGGTCCAGAGGCATTTGCTCTAATACAGCTGTGTTTTCATCCTCAGGAGGGTTCCTGCTTTCCCCTCCACCCAAATCCTCAAACATCTGCTTGTATCCCAAGAACAAATCCCCACTTCCTTGAGGAGGAATGAACCCTAGGCACATCCAAGTTAGCTGTTTCTAAGTGATTTTTTATTTCCATTTCCCTTATGGTGATCGGGAGACTTCACTAATCAGATTACAGTGCCATCTAGCAACCAGAAAAGGAAGTCTCTTGCTAGAGTAAAGTGCCTCCAATAAACCCTTGCAGCTGCTGGAAAGAACAAACCCGCACATCACAGGCGCCTATGACTGGGTGATGATGGGGTTAGTGAGGCAGAGCAGTTTAAAAACAAACATTTTCTACTACAAATATTTAAATAACATACCATTGTGTGAAACAACCAAGTGATTTTCTCCCATTTCAACCCTTCTAATTTAACCAAATGAAATCCTTATTTCAAATTGATCGGCATTCCAAAAGAGATTGATTACTCTAAACGTACACAGGTTGCTTTTACATTATTTTTTGTGATTAAGAAAATATTTTTTATTTGTAAAATCTCACAGAGCATTTTTTCATCCCGTCATATAGTAAGTCTGCGATACCTAAGGTCATATGCGCTATGATTTGCAGTCATTTATTTATTCAAAGACAACTGGAGTGTTTCTAATTTTTCTGTTATTGCAAATAATGCTGAACTCAACATGTTTGTTCTCGCTGAATATATATTTGTTGAGAAGTAAAATAGGTATAAGTGCAGGATATTTTGCCATTTGCAAGGTATTGAAAAATATCCGTTCTAGTAGATGTTCCTATGAGATCACAGAAACAGCAGCTTCATGATCGACTTGCTCTGATTTAAAACAACGGAGCTATATAAGTCTCATTGCTCTATCTAGACAATTAATCCCTTGAAACCTTCCCTGGCAAGGAATGAACATTTGAGGACAGCCTATGTGATTCAGACACCTGGAGACCAAGATATTAAAGATGAAACTATTGATTGTGAAACTGAGGAACTCCCAGGGAAATCAAGTTTCATGCCCAAGTGTATGCACATTGTGTTCCAAGGAAGTGAGCACTTGGTGGAGCTTTGTGTTGAGCAAATGTAGTAAAGGAAGAGAAAGAAAATGTTATGGAGAGGTTCATTGTGATCACCTTACATTTTGCCAAGAATACAAACAACTTTAGAATACTGTTTCAGAGACTGTTAATTTTGCTTTGGAGTTTTCTTATTTGTCTTTTATCCCCCCTAAGACAATTTGTAGTTCCTAACTTATCTTTTCATCTTAAAACCTCACACTTTATTTATCTGTTTACTTATTTATATATATATATCTAACAGATATCTCTTGAAATTCTGCTTATTATGTAATCTTGTCCTGGGAGCATAGGAAGCATTTGTGTGTAAAATAAGGGTACATGTTTCCAGGTAGATTTTTATCAGTCTGTCACTATATCTTCATATTAATACAGTGAATAAGAAGACAATGAATACAGCAGACAAGAAAAAATATTGACACATAAAAAGGAAAAGGCAAGATTGAATGTGCTAGCTGCCAGTGGCTTCAAAACCTAAGCAAGGAAGGTTGGATGTTTTTGACTAGAATTTTGATAAAAAAAAAAAAAAAATTACAAAAGCCAAGTTAATCAAGAGAAGTGGAAGATGGGTCTTCCTAGGAACAGAACAAAACACTACAAATCTCATGTATTCTCATAGGGTCTGTGTGACTGGGAAAAAGCTGGAGTCAGGATTGTTCAGAGAGCATATAGCTTTTCTGGCTTCCACTAGGTTGCAAAAAGTTACCATCATAGCCATTTGAAAGGAAATTTACTTCAATGCGACTAATTCTGCTGTGCTGATGATATGGGTGTGGGAAGGCACTGGGGTAGAGGCAGGAAATCACACTAAGGGGTTACCTCAGATACTCAAAGTTTCACCTGTGGGCCAGGTTCTTTCTAGCTGTCTTTTAGTTTGACAAAACTGTGGGGTTATATGAGTTCCTGGCAGAAGTGTGAAGGAAAATCTATAGTAGCTCTATGTAATGTTCCAGTTACAGTGTTGAACCGCAGCAAGTATTAAAAGAAGGTGAGAAACAAATGCTTTGCTGTGCTCCCAGATTTGTGTTGCTCAGAGAAGCCTTGTTTAGCGGGATTCTGTGGCAGGATACTGAAGGTGTGGTTTGGATCACAGCCAGTTTGAAACCAGAATGTTTAAACTTGAGTCTACAGGGAAAATGTGGTTCTTAGCGGAGGGAAAAATTGTCCAGGGAAAAACTGTGCAGGCATTTCTATGTAAGGCTAAAGTTCAGTAACCAGGGAGGCTGAATTTCTGCCTCTCTTCTGTCTCTAGACTTCTTGTTTGAAATGACATCCCTTCTTCATCAGGCTGTCTGTGCCTCTCCTGATTTCCCATACCTGTGAGTTATTAAAATGTCATGGAAGCTCAAAGCCTAAATGGTGTAGGTTCGTCCAAAGTTTAAGGACTGATAATACTTAAACCCACGATTTAAGAAGCAGGAAAGTCAGAGGTCAGTTGCAAAATGCCATCTCAAGGCTGTGAGACCTATGAGACTTGAAATCTGTGAAGGGACTGGAAAACCTGATTTCAGAAATCTGAGCTACTCTGACCTTGGCTAATTGACCCAGAGTTAGCTCATGTCTTACTTTAAAGTGTTATCCTGGGGTCAGGGGCAGATACCTGGGTTCCGTTCCTGCAATACATTTCAATTACACGTCTGGAGGGCAACCAGTTTCAGAGCCACCATTTTACAAGCTCTCACCACCCGCTGGGGCCTCATCTAGTGTCAATCACTTTAAATGAAAGGCAGGATGTGCTGAGCTGAGAGCAGCTCACGGTCTTGGAAGAAGGGGGCCCTGTTAGCACATGCGCAATCTTTTCACTGCAGTGCAGGGGTCTACTCACAAGGGAGGGGGATTTCTTGGCACATGCGTAGTGAAAACACACTGCAGGCTCTCCCTTCGCTCAGGGAGGGGGCTTCCTGGCGCCTGCGCATTCTTCCTACAGCATTGCAGAGGCGACTTTGCGACTGCGCCAGTTTGGCAGCTTCTAGAACGATCTAGGACTAGGCAGGGGCGGGGGCCAGAGAGGGAGTTGGGCTGTGGCTCCTTGCTCCAGCCCCTCCCTCTGCAGCTCTCAAGCCACAAGTGTTCCTTTGCTCAGGTTACTGCGCCAACAGGCGGCTGCTGCATGGAACAGAAGAGGCCCCTCTGTCCCCTGACAGCTTCTGACTGTAGTGTTTGTTAGGGCTTGGAAATGTGCTGTGTGGGTCACCAAAGTAGAATTCGAGTCAAATAACACATCCTAATTTTGGAAAGAGCAGCTGCATAGGAAATTTGGGTGTGTTAACAAGCTGGAGGTGAGCTGCCTCAGAAAAGGATCACCTTAACAAATGAATCCATTGGCCCTGAACCTGCCCCAACTCCAGACCCTATCCTCTGGGGCTCAGCTCCTTGCTAGGCATCCACATTAGAGTGACATTGTTGAAATGGGAATTCTCAACTCACTTCAGTCAGAAAATCCATTAGGAAATCTGAGAGAACCTACCCTGGTTTCAACAGTTTTGGAGCTTTTTTTGATCTATATCCCCAGATAGACTCTAAGGAAGGGTGCCAAAGAGAATGTCTGGTAAACAAGGGCCTTACTGCTTCCAAAGAACACTGCTTCTTAGGCTCTAACCCTGCCACTATCCTGTGGCTGACCAGAACAAGAGATTATCATTTGTGCAAAGCAATATTGATGGCTGTGAGCCTAGCACAGGCCTGAGTGTTTCAGAAGCCTGTTTAACAGGTGCAGCATAACGCCATCTTTGTCCTTTCTTCTTCAAAAGGTTGAGTGACAAGCAAGGAACATAAGGTAGCTTTCTAAGGACAGGATGTCATTCTTAGAAAGTCTCTCATTGTCCACTCTTTCCTGAGCTACTGATCACTCACCCCTTCCCTTCACTCTGGCCATTTAGCTTAGAGGTGGTTTAAAAATGACACCACACATTTTCCTCGGTTGATATACAAGATTTCTGTCCATATATCCCTGTGTTCATGGAAGTTTTAGCAGGTTCCTGTATTGAAAGGACTGTGGCTAAATTTGGGATGAAAGCTATGTGATGTGACACGGGGGTGGGGGTAAGTTAGGATACTCACAGCCTATAGTCAACTTCAAATTCACTCAAAGGAAAAGTTAGCTGACTTTTTCCATACTCTAGAACTCAAAGCAGGACTGAGCATCATGACAGAAAAAACACAAAGCTCAAGTTCTGAGTTTTTGTGTGAAATAAATTAGTGAAAATTCAAGCAGATTTGAAGTTAACTGTATTTTGAATGCATGTTCAACTATAGTATGGGTTGGAGCAAAATATAATGAACGTGGAAATATTCACACGCTGATATTTAAAGCTGTAGTATATGTATGTGTTAGTTTTCCTCATTTTGAAGCATAGTAAATGAATGAAGCTTTATTACAAATTTCTGGGCTTTCTTTAGCTTGTACATGAAAAACAGTTTTTCTAGACGTTCTGTTTCCTCTCATTCTTCAAAAATCTTGTTTATGGGTTGAGCAATTTTTTTCTTAAACCCATCTGTACTTTTTGTCTTACTTTGTGACGTAACAAGCGCAACAACACTACTGAGTCAGCATTTTACCTGTAAGGCACATTGCTATGGTTCAAAAATCGTAGGCAGGTACTTCAGTTCCTTATCAGTGACATTTACCAGGTTTGTTTGTTTGTTTTCCAATCTCCAGTGAAGTTTATTCATTTTCCCCTTTTTCTAACACTTTTTGCTTTTTCTTTTTTAGTTTATGCCATACCATTCCAAAGACAGTGACATAGTCGCTTGTGTGTGTGAGAGATAGAGACACACACAGAGAGAGAGACCAAGACCTTTGGTGTATATTCAACTTGCCCAAAATATGTGGCATCAAGAATTATGTTTCTCTTTCATTAAGGGCTTCTCCCTCAAAACTAGACTTTAGTTCAAAAGCATTCTGAACACTTCTGTTTGCCTGAAAAATAATCACAGGGCACATGATGATCTTCAAATTAATTTAAGCTTGTGACTGGGGTATCCTAGGAGCAGAAAGACACACACAGTGTATACTCACTTATAAGTGGGTACTAGACCTATAAGATAGGATAAACATACTCAAATCTGTACAGCAAAAGAAGATAAACAAGAAGGAGGACCAGGGGTAAGATGATCAATCCTCACTTAGAAAGACAAATGGGATGGACATTGGAAGTAGGAGAAAACAAGTAACAGGACAGAAGCTTACCACAGAGGGCCTCTGAAAGACTCTTCCTAGAAGTGTATCAAAGCAGAGGCTGAGACTCATAACCAAACCCTCGGCAGAGTGCAGGGAATCATATGAAAGAAGGGGGAGTTAGTATGAACTGGAGAGGATAGGAGCTCCACAAGGACCAAATATATCAGGACACAGGGGTCTTTTATGAGACTGATTCTCCAACCAAGGACCATGCATGGATAAAACCTAGAACCTCTGCTCAGATGTAACCCATGGTAGCTCAGTAGCCAAGTGGTGCCTTAGTAAGGGGAACAGGGACTATTTCTGACATGAACTCAATGGCTGGCTCTTTGACTCCCCCTCCTCCAAGGGAGGAGCAGTCTTGCTAAGCCACAGAGGAGGACATTGTAGCCAGTCCTGAAGATACCTGATAGGCTATGGTCAGATGGAAGGGGAGGAGGACCTCCCCTATCAGTGGAGTTGGAAAAAGGCAGGGAGAAGATGAGGGAGAGAGGGTGGGATTGGGAGGGAATAAGGGAGAGTCTACACCTAGGATACAAAGTAAATAACCTGTGATTAATATAAAAAAATAAAATTATTTTAAAAATTAACCTTTGTTACTGTCTCACTTTAAATGTAAATGAGTTGTGATTATGACATAAGGGATTTCTAATTTTTCTTTAAAAATATTTGTCATATTTATCTTATGTTCCACTTCTTGTCATTTACTCTTTAGGGCATTTCCTCTACCTGTAAATTGTTTGTGCATACAAACAATGTGCACACAGTAATCTGAAACCATTGAAAATACATCAGGGAAGGGATACATACATACATATATATGTGTGTGTGTATGTATATTTATTACAGTTTATTCACTTTGTATTCCTGCTGCAGTCCCCTCCCTCATCTCCTCCCAGTCCAACCCACCCTCTCTTTTGTCCACTTATGCCCTTTCCCTAGTCCCCTGATAGGGGAGGACCTCCTCCTCTTCTATCTGAAGCTCAAAATCTTTCAGAATGCACTCACAGTAGAACATATATGATATAACCACAGTTCAGACAAGTTAGGGTTAATTAAATGCTGTTATCTAATTCATAGTCACATTGGAAATTTTGTATAATTAAAAATGTCCCTTTAGAGATAACAGTTTAGAATTTTAAATCAAAAGTTACATCAAGTTTTAATGTTTTTTTGTCAATTTTTATATTGTAAATATTTTTGATGGTTTCTGAGATGTAAAAATTATTTTGTAAAATCCCTCTGGCTTGATGCTTACATGATATTTTACCATTAAAGTTTTAATATATATATTTCTTCACAGGAATGTTGTTATACTGTTAATACATTTCTGGACACATCATTTCAAATCTGCATGTGTTTTGCTTAAATTATCTAGTTGATAAAGCCCTTAATTTCTACCGGGTATATTTATATTGATCTCTTCTTGAAGGAGGTTTGTTAGCCCTGACAACTCTGTTTTTAGTTAAAAATCCATTTCATTCAGTTCTGAGGCCTCAGTATTAAAATGATGTAGAAAAATATCATAAAGCTATTCAACATCGCCATCTGCCATCCAGAAATGGAAGTACAGTATTAGACTAAATCTTATGGCTGGGAATCCCAGTAGTGAGTGGCATTATCAACAGAGGTCAAATTCTGGAAATGACTCAAGAAACTAGTGCTGATGGACTTCAGTGAAAAACAGATTTAAAATATCTGTCTGTCTGTCTAAATATATATATATATATATATATATATATTATTTTTTTTTTTTTTTTGCTAAGAATGATGATACAAATCTATATACACATGCCTCAAAGGGCTCAGCCATAAGGATTTTGAGTTTAGCACCAACGTGGATACATATGGAAATACTGGCTCCAAAACAACAAATAACTGTAAATGAGAGGCCAGTAAACAAATAACAATAAACCAGAAACAAGGAAAGAGTTAAAAGTTTGCCTGGCACATAACATCCATTTTCTATTTACATGCACACTGCTTTTTTTAAATTTTTTTATTTTATTTTTTATTTTATTTTTATCAGTTACATTTTATTAACTCCGTATCCCAGCCGTGTCCCGAACCCTCATTCCCTCCCAGTCCCTCCCTCCCTCCCTTATCACCACTGTGCCCCTTTCCAAATCCATCTGATCCTGTTTTATCAGGTATCTTCATTGAGTTCCTGTTAGAAATAGTCTTTGTTCCCCTCATTTTGGGAAACCAATTGGTTACTGAGCTACCACAGGCTACATCTGAGCAGAGGCACACTGCTTTTTAAACATCAACATGTTCAAAAATTTCAAGACCTTAAACAATGTATTCAACTTTCTATATTCACATGAAAGAATACAATCTGGGATGAAGAAATCTCTTCATTTATTTATGATTGCTATGGGGCAGGCCAGCTCATTTTGGGAGTTGTCACCCCTGGGCTGGTGGCCCTGGGTTGAATAACAAAGTATGCTGAGCAAGCCATGAAGAAAAAGCCAGCAAGCAATATTCCTCCATGCTTCAGTTCCTGCCTCCACGTTCACATCTTAGTTTCCCTGTCTTAGGTCCCTTCGTGACTGTTACCTTGGACATGTAAGCCAAATGAACCCTTCCTCCTTAAACTTGGTCATTGTGTTTTATTACAGCAATAGAAATCTTACCTAAGACAAAGAATATTTTCAATTGAACTCAATTAAGTCTACACATTTCTACACAATTGTCACAAATAATTATAGTTAATATATATAAAGCTAGCTATATGTGACTTTCATATTCCATTGTTTAATATGCAGAGCCTATGTATTTTTCTTAGACAGGCATTCTTTCTGTATTTTGTAATCCTAAATATAAATACCTTTTAATTTACCTATAGACTATCAATACATACTTAATTTATTGTTTTCTGTTTTCAGAGAATTCAGCCAAAATGATTATTGTAAATTTCATATTTGTAAGCTTCACTGGTGATACAATAATTGAGACCCCAAAAGACCATCATGATATTAATTCTGTATTAAATGTGCAGTCTTTGGGCTTTACTATTAACAAGATAAAGGAGAATTAGCAATTCTCCTTGTGCAAGCTAACACATCTAGTCTAATATGATTATTTCAGTGTTTTTAAATGCCTATTATTTGTTTCCTTATTATTTTTCTCTGTGGAAAACTGTCTTAACATTTCACAAAATATTCACTTTCTATTTTTTCCTGTTAGGTTATTATGCATCCTGAAACATGTATATAGCTCTACACAGGTACTAAATATTTTCTAAATATTTAATTGTTTTTAGTTTTATACTAGCATGCTTAAACATTACACACAGCTTAATAAATGGTATTTCTTATTTCAAGTAACCAATTTAACTATCAAAAATATGCAAATAATATTTTCACTTAAAACATCTATTATTCATTCCATATATAATATATTTACATGTACAATAAAAGGTAGAAAGTTGATTTTCTTTTTAAATAGTTGAAAATTTCCATATCTCTACACTATTAACAATGAAATTTCATTAGTACATGTGCTTGATTTTGTAGAAAATAAATTCAGTCAACATTAGGACTGGGAGTCCAACGTATAAGAAACATTGGCATGTTTAAACTTTTCTTATTTTACTTCTCAAATATTTAATTACATATATACATGTATTATTCCTGTATTTTGTAATCTTATATAGAAATGCCTCTTAATTTATCTATGGGCTAATACATATATGATTATTTTCAGTTTGGCAGAAAAAGAGCCATAAGTATTATTGTAAATTTCATACTTCCTGTAAACTTTACTAATTGTAAAATTAGTAAGAGCCCAGAAGATCATCATGATCTGATTAAAAGAAAAAAATTAAATGTAAAGTGCCTGACATGTTTTAACTTTAAAGTAGGATTTATATATTTTTGATAGGAGAGTTGAAGACAGAAAGTCAGAAGTATTAAACTATTAGTAATGGTTAAGCATAATAGGGTAAGAGTAAAAGCAGGTACACATTGGGAAATAAATATATATTTATTATTTTAAAATTTTACAGTTACTGATTTGTAATTTTGTTGATTCAAGAATCTTTGTAAATTTTTTCTCTTAGGACATGTAGTCTATTCTCTTAACATTTCAATTTAAAAAAAATTAAGAAGAATCTGTGAAAAACAAAACAAAACATGTACTAAATGCATAAACTAGGGTTTCCTTAATGATGAAAACTTCATTATGCTTTGTGATCCATAGGTGGTTTACAGGTGTTTGTGGGTGAACCTAGTGGTGGGCAGCAGAACCCCCGGAACTCCTGTTCTGGTCTCCTTAGTGGCCTCTAGGGACTTATCAGTACCACTGCACCAGGAAGGTCACTAAAGAAGGCGACCTGAAAAGTGTCTGGACGCTTGGCTCAGGTAGGAAAATCGCGTGTTTGCAGTACCGAAAGGCATCTGTCAAAGCCCAATCTTTTTTTTTTTTTTTTTTTTTTTTTTTTTTGCTTTATTTTTTTTTTTTTTTTTTTTTTTGGAACAGTAGTATTTGGTTTTAACCTAGGTCTACGGACTTTCTTTTCTTTTTTTTCTTCTTTTTTTTTTATTTTAAGACCAAACCTTTAAT
>REGO01000681.1:286106-310864 GCA_010120015.1 Rhombomys opimus | reverse complement strand
TCTGATTTTCACTTTTGTACATTTTAAATAGTTACACACTACTTCGTTTTTGTTTTTTTTTTTTTGTTGTTGTTGTTTTTGTTTTTTTTTTCAGCATTCAGGATTTAAATAAGTTAATGGGAATGGCAAAACAGAATCAGAAATACACTGACATCAGAATTTTGGTATTTAGAATTTGTGTCCATCTACAGCCCCAGAAATATTTAAAAAATATTCAGAACTATATGTAGGTAATCATTTCACTACGTGGTTTTTAGCATTTTGGAAGAAAAATGATAGAATTCAAATTATGCATAGAATAATAGAATGAAAAGTCACAATCTGACCTTTACTTTCTGTTTTGTAACCATCACCTATACTTTTTCAACCTATGTATGTAGAAAACGTTCATATGTTACTATTGGGATTTTTGATTGCATACAAGTCTACCAGGATCATCAAGTTAATTTCAGGTACATATATTGCGCCATAGTATAATTATACATCACTCTTAGTTTCCCTTTCAATTGATTAGAATTTTCTTATTCAAAAGACAATTGTTGTGTGAGGTCTTGTATCAAGTGCTCAGGGAGCAGCACCAAAAATGCAGTAGGCAAATAACTTGAAAGTCTCAAGAGGATATAAGTGAGGTCAACCTATGATCTTCCTATACCATCTTCTTCACCACTGTGCACAATTGTTCATTCTTCCTGTCCCATTGCCCTATAGTTGTTTACTGTGTGTATTTAGATATTAACAAACAGTAGATTGTTGGTAATATTTAGAAATCTACTTTGAGGATATGCAGTGACACTGTTACCAAATTACATTATTATTATTTGATAAGCATATATTTATTATGCATATATTTGCTTAGTTTGCATCTATGTTTGCTTCAGTTTGCTGAAACAATATTGATATACATATACCTGTACATTTTCTACACTATCAAAGCATTATTTTGTGGAATATAATTTAAAATTTAATTTTCAGCTCAATGAATGTGCATGCCTCAAATCTTAGTATATATTAAAACATGGGAACCCAAGTTGCAGTATCATCTTGCACTCTTCTTAAATTTTATTTATTTATTTATTTATTATATTTTATTCACTTGTATCCCCGCTACAGCCCCTTCCCTCGTCTCCTCCCAATACCACCCACCCTCCCTCTTCTCCCCCTGAGCCCCTTCTCTATTCTCCTATAGGAGAGGTTCTCCTGCCCTTCTATCTGATCCGAGCCAATCAGGTCTTATTAGGACTGGGTGCAGTGTCTTCCTCTGTTGGCCCTGGCAAGGCTGCAACCCCCACGGGGAGGTATTCACTGAGTTTACATCAGAAACAGCCCCTACTCCCCTTACTAGGGTACCCACTTGGAAACTGAGCAGCCAATGTGCTTCCTCTGAACAGGGGGTCTAGGTCTTCTCCATGCAAAGTCCTTGGTTGGAGTATTTGTCTCTGCCCAGGTTTTTTTTTTTACCTCTGTTGGAACTCCTGTCCCTTCCAGGTCTCTCTATATCCCTTTTCTTCCATAAGGTTTCTGGCGCTCTGCCCAAAGTTTGGCTATGAATCTCAATATCTCCTTCTTACTTGATTATGACCTAAGAATAAACTTTCATATTCTAAGTGACCATATGTAATTTATAAAGACTTTTTTCGACCTCCCCTATCAGTGGACTTCGGAAAGGGCATGTGTGAAGAAGGGGGAGGGAGGGTGAGATTGAGAGGGGAGGAGGGAGGGGTTTATGGGGTGATACAAAGTGAATAAGGTGTAATTAATAAAAGTTAAAAAAAAGAGATGGAGGAAAAAAAAGACTTTATTCAGTCACTTAACATTAGCAACTATTTAAATACTGAATAATGCATTTAGCTATACTTGTCACATTTCTGTAGCAATATGTGTTTGTAGGTAGCTGGTTGGAAGGTTAACTGAAAATACATAGTAAACCAGAGGGGGAAGGACAAAATGTTACCACAAAGAAACAAAAATGCTGTATAAAGAAGACCGCTGATTGACATTCTGAGATTGAAAGGGAGATGGTAAGTGCTGCCTACATGTAGGGAATCATATGAAAGAAGGGGGAGTTAGTAAGACCTGGAGAGGACAGAAGCGCCACGAGGATCAAATATATCTGGGCACAGGGGTCTTCTCAGAGACTGATTCTCCAACCAAGGACCATGCATGGATATAACTTAGACCTAGAACCCCTGCTCAGACATAGCCCATGGCAGGTCAATATCCAAGTGGGTTCCCTAGTAAGAGAAACAGGGACTATCTCTGACATGAACTTAGTGGCTGGCTCTTTGACCCCCTCCCCCACCCCCCCAGGGGGGGGTGGAGGAACAGCCTTGCTAGACCACAGAGGAGGACAATGCAGCCAGTCCTGATGAGACCTTATAAGCTAGGGTCAGATGGAAGGGTTGGAGTACCTCCCCTATCAGTGGACTTAGAGAGGGCCAGGGAGTAAATGAAGGCAGGAGGGTGTGATTGGGACGGAATGAAGGAGGGGGCTACAGCTGTGATACAAAGTAAATAACCTGTAATTAGTATAAAAATTAAAATTAAAATAAGTAAGAAAAAAGAAGTTAAGTTGCTATGTTTTAGTTGCTGTTTTGTGTTCTTGTTTTTAGAATTCCTATTTTAAATAAAATTTAAATTCCTATATTAGTTTCTTAAAATTGCAATGACTCTTTGATTTCAACATGCCCTTGACATTTCAAACATTTAATATTCTTTTCCATCATAATCAGCATGTAGACATCATTCTAAGGAAAAGTAATATACTATGTTTTTAATTCTGAAAGATGAGATATCAGAGGCAGGAGGAGTGTACTTACATCTTGTTAGATTGCATGTGCATGGGTCACTCAAATTTTTCTTTACTATTTTGTTAAAAAATTGAGATTATAGTATAATGGCAGCATTTTTCTCTTGCCTTTCATCCTTCTACACTCTCTGCTATTATTCTTAATATTTGAGGTAACTTATTAAATGTTATTGAGTATATATATTTCTAAATATAATGCTCAACTTGCATATGTTTACTTGTACATGTTTTCAGATAAGACCAAGTTTTTAAATATATCTGTTATTTGTGCACTTCTCAGTTAAATTTTCAGTTAAGCACAGAGTATTAGAATCATCCGCTGTTGAATCACACATGATAACAATTACTTGTTGTATTATGCACGATTCAATAGAAACTCTTTGATCAAAATTTGACAAATAAGAAGGGCATGTAAACCCAGTACTGTCATCTCAGCCTTCATTAGCCTGATATAGGAAGATCATTTAGTTTGAGGGTATCCTGGATTACTTTGAGGGACTTTATCTGACTCCCCAATTTTCCAGTGAGATAACAGAATTTTTGAATGCTTATCAGTTATTGTATTTGAGATTATAAGATTTTTTTTGTTATTTTTAAGATGAATACAAAACCTAAGGGATGATAATCTTAGAGGGCACCTTTATTATTATATAGGATTTCATTCAATTTCAAGCATGAGGCTGCAGTTATGTCACATGCCATTCCTCTTGCACTTCCTATTTGTTTTTTTTTTTTTCATTTATTCTTATTCTCTACCTCTATGAATTCTCAATGCAGTACACTGATCTCTCATTTTCTCATAAGCCACGAGTAAACAGATTGTATAATAATTCCTGTTTAGAACTATTCTCACAAGGAGAGCAACAGAACCAAAATATCTGAGCACAGTGGTCTTTCCTGAGACTGATATTCCAACCAAGGACTATGCATGGAGATAACCTAAGACCACTGCACACATGTAGCCCATGGCAGTTCAGTATCCAAGTGGGTTCCATTGTAATAGGAACAGGGACTGTCTCTGACATGAACTGATTGGCCTGACCTTTAGTTACTTTCCCCTGAGGGGGGAAGCAGCATTACCAGGCCACAGAATAAGACAATGAAGCCACTCCTGATGAGACCTAATTGACTAAGATCAGAAGGAAGGAAAAGAAGACCTCCCATATCAGTGGACTTGGGCAGGGGCATGCATGCAGAGGGTGGAGGAAGGGAGGATTGGGACGGGAGGAGGGAGGGAACCACAGGGAGCATACAAAGTGAATAAAGTGTAATTAATAAAGAATTAAAAAATATGTTCCTGGATAATGATAACCCAAAGAATTAGTTAATTCCTTATATGGCCACTCTCATATGAAACCCTGAACAGTGAAATAAGGTGTATTGGCTTTGAGAAATCAAAGATAAATTATTTTTTTATAAAAGATTTGCTTGCAGTTGATATCCTGAAGTGAGAAGATCCCATCTTACTATCATACTTAATCAAAATCCCAGAGAGTTGAACTTATGAAGAATGTGTTGGTTTATTGAATTTTGTTTAGCATAACAGAGCCATAAGTTGTGTTTAATGATTTAACAATTAAGAAGTCATGAAAACACAGTTCTGATACATTGTTTACACAGATGCTAACAAGACCATTTTGTGTAAATATGGGATGGTGCTCAAACCAGAGAATTTGCATAGGTGAGAAAAATTAACTGACCTACATATCTTCTGCTTTCAACAATTCAAATAATATAAATTTTATCTTATGTTTATATTTGTATCACATGTATATACCGAACACCCTTTCTGCTGCTATGTTTTTTTGGTACTATCTATTTACCTCTCCTGACCTTCAATTTTATTTCCTCTTCTGGGTGAGATTGACACATCCTCCCTTGGGTCTTCCTTGCTGCTTATCTTTTTCTCATGTGTATCTTTCTGGGTCTGTGTTACCTCACTTAGGATGATTTTCTCTAGTTCCACCTATTCCCCTGCAAACTTTGTGATTTCCTTGTTTTTAATTGCTGAGTAGCATTCCATTGTGTAAATGCACCACAGTTTCTATTTCTATTCATTAGTTAAGGGACATCTAAGTTGTTTCCAGTTTCTGGCTATTACAAATAAAGCTACTATGAACATAGTTGAGCACATGTTCCTGCTGTGTGATGGAGCATCTTTAGGAGTGGTATATCTGAGTTCTGAGGAATAGCTGTTCCCAGTTTTCTGAGAAAACACCAGATTGATTTACAAAGTTGCTGTACAAGTTTGTTCTCCCATCACCAATGGAAGTGTTCTCCTTTTTCTATATCCTCGCCAGCAGGTACTGTAACTTGAGGTTTAAACTTAGCCTTTCTGTCAGGTGTAAGATGAAATCTCAGAGTCGTTTTGATTTCCATGTCCCTGAGGACTAAGGATGTTGAGCATGTTTTTAAGGGGTCTCCACCATTCAAGATTCCTCTGTTGAGAATTCTCTGTTTAGCTCTCTACCACAGTTATTATTATTAGTGTTTTTCACAATTTATTAATTATATGTTTGATTGAAGCCACCTCCCTCAACTTCTCCCAGTCCCACCCTCCCTCTCTCTTCCCCCAATTCCCTTTCCTTGTTTTTTTCCACAGAAAAAAAGGAGTTGCCTCCTCTGCCATCTGCCCATAGCTTATCAAGCTTATTATGTAGATACTCTTCCTTCCTGCCCTGGCAAGGCTGCATCACTATGGGTTAGTGATCAAAGAGCAGGCAACCGTGTTCATGGCAGAGGCAGCCCTTGCTCCCATCACTTGGAGATCCAAATGAAGACTGAGCTGCAAATCTGTGAAGGTCTAGATCCTCTCCATACATAGTCATCAGTTGGTGCATCACTCTCTGCAGGACCCCTGGGTTCAGAACTTTTAGCTTTGTTCTTCTCTTGATGGGTCTCCTGTCCCCTTCATGTCATTCCAACCCCACCCCCTTCTTCTTCTATAAGACTTCATTTGCTCTGCCCAAACTTGGGCCATGAGTCTCACCATCTGCTTCCATTCTCTGTTGGGTGAAGCCCTTCACAGGATCCTGTAACGTATGCACCCATACTGATTCCTCTCTTCAACCCAATGTGCTGTCTATCCTGTTTGCCATTCTGAATGAGATTTAAGCATCCTCCCTAATGTCCACTTTATTACTCAGGTTCTTTAGGTCTGTAGATGGTTATGCTATATTATATGGCTTATATCTGCTTGTAAGTGAGTGTATACCATGCCTGCCTTTCTGCTTCTAGGTTACCTCACTCAGGATGATCTTTTCTTGTTCCATCCATTTGTATGCAAACTTAATAATTTCCTTGTTTTTAATCGCAGAGTAGTATTGCATTGTGTAGATGTATCACAATTTCTATATCAATTCCTCCTTGAGGGACATCTAGGTTGTTTTCAGATTCTGGCTATTTCAAAGCTTCTATGAACTTAGTTGAGCAAATGTCCTTATTAAATGGTAGGGAATCTTTTGGGTATATTCTCAGGAGTGGTATAGCTGTATCTTGAGGTAGTACTATTCCTAATTTTCAGAGAAAGCACAAGATTGATTTCCAAAGTGGTTGTATAAGTTTACATTCCCACCAGCAATGGAAGAGGGTTCCCCTTTCTCCACATCCTCTGCAGCATGTGTTGTCACTTGAGTTTTTTGATCTTAGCTGTTCTGATGGGTGTAAGGTGAAATCACCGAGTCATTTTGATTTGCATCTCCATGATGAGTAAGGATGTTGAACATTACTTTCAGTATTTCTCTGCCATTCAATATTCCCTTATTGAGAATTCTCTGTTTAGCTTTGTACCACATTTTTAATTGGATTACTTGGTTTGTTGGTGCTTAACTTCTTGAGTTTTTTTTATATATTCTAGAAATTAGCCCTCTGTCAGATATAAGGTTGGTGAAGATCGTTTCCCAATCTGTAGGCTGTCATTTTGTTCTGATGACAGTATCCTTTGCTTTACTGAAGCTTTTCAGTTTCATGAGGTTGCATTAATTGATTGCTGATCTTAGAGCCTGTGCTGTTGGTGGTCTGATTAGGAAGTTGTCTCTTGTGCCAACGAGTTCAAGGCTCTTTCCCACTTTTTCTTCTAACAGGTTTAGTGTGTCTGGTTTTATGGTGTGGTCTTTGATCCACTTGAACTTTAGTTTCATGCAGGGTGATAAGTATGGATCTAATTTGCATTATCTTACATGTGGACAACCAGGTAGACCAGCACTATTTGTTGAAGATGCTGGTTTGTTCTTTCATTGCATCGATTTGGCTCCTTTGTCAGAAGTCAGGTGTGCACTTTGGAAATCAATCTGTGCTTTCGCAGACAATTAGGAATAGCGCTTCCTTGAGACCCAGCTATACCACTCCTATGCATATATCTAAAAAGATGCTCAAGTATGCAGCAAAGACATTTGGTCAACCATGTTTGTAGCAGCTCTATTTATAATAGCCAGAGTCTGGAAACAACCCAGATGCCCCTCAGTTGAGGAATAGATACATAAATTGTAGAATATTTACACAATGGAGTATTGTTCAGCAATTAAAAACAAGGAAATCATGAATCTTTGCAGGCAAATGGAGGGAACTGGTAAAGATCATCCTGAGTGATATATTCCAGAATCAGAAAGATACACAGGGTATATACTCACTTATAAGTAGATTAGTCATATAATATAGGATAAACATACTAAAATCTGTACACCTAAAGAAATTAATCAAGAAGGAGGACTCTGGTTAAGATGCTCAATCCTCATTCAGAAAGGCAAAGAGGATGGATATCAGAAGAGGGAAAAAACAGGGAACAGGACAGGAGCCAACCGCAGAGGGACTCTGAAAGACTGCTTTGCAGGGGATCAAAGCAGATACTGACATTTTTAGCCAAACTTTTGGCAGAGCACAAGGAATCTTATGAAAGTGCTCGGAAATAGTAAGACCCGGAGAAGACAGGAGCTTTACAAGGAGAGCAACAGAACCAAAAAATAGGGTCTTTTCTGAGACTGATATAACAACTAAGGATCATTCATGGAGATAACCTAGAACCCCTGCACAGATGTATCCCATGGCATTTCAGTGTCCAAGTGGGTTCCATAGTAATGGGAACAGGGACTATCTCTGACATGAACTGATTGGCCTGCTCTTTGATCACCTCCCCCTCACAAGGGAGCAGCCTTACCAGGCCACAGAGGAAGACAATGCAACCACTCCTGATGAGACCTGATATACTAGGATCAGAAGGAAGGGGATTAAGACCTCCCCTATCAGTGGACTGGGGGAGAAGTATAGGTGGAGAAAAGGGTGGGAAAATGGGATTGGGAAGGGAGGAGTGAGAGAGCTACAGGTGGGATACAAAGTGAATAAACTTTAATTAATAAAAATATACATAAAAAGTCAGGTGTGCATAGATGTCTGGGTTTACTTCTGTGTCTTCAATTCAATTCCATTGATCGAACAGTCTATTTTTTTGCCAGTACAATGCTGTTTTAATTATTATTGCTCTGTAGTATAATGAGTTCAGATATGGAGATACCTGCAAAATTTCTATTATACAGGATTGATTTAGCTATTTTTTCCATATGAATTTGAGAATTGTTATTTTGATGGAATTTTTACTGAATCTATAGATTGCTTTTGGTAAGAAAGCAATTTTTAATATGTTAATCTAACTGATCCTGCGCATGGGAGATCTTTCCATCTTCTGATATCTCCTTTAATTTCTTTCTTCAGAGACTTGAAGTTCTTGTCTTTGACTTGCTTGGTTAGAATTATACCTGGATACTTTTTATTACTTGTAGCTATTGTGAAGGGTGTAGTTTCCCTAGTTTATTCCTCAGCCCCTTTGTCATTTGTATTCAAGAGTTTTGTTATTTTTTTTATTAATCTTTATCCAGCCACTTTGCTGAATTGAAGAAACTTATCAGCTCCAGGAGTTCTTTGTGGAATTTGTGGGGTCACTTATGTATACTATCAACTTATCTGCAAATAGTGATACTTTAACATCTTTCTTTCTGATTTGTATTCGTTTGCTATCCTTTAGTTTCCTTATTGCTCTAGCTAGGACTTCAAGTACCAGAGTGAAGGTATATGGAAAGGGTCGACAGCCTTGTCTTGTCTCTGATTTCAGTGGAGTTGATTTAAGTTTCTTTCTGTTTAGTTTGATGTTTGGTTTCAGGTTGCTGTATATTGTCTTTTACTATGTTTATGTATGTGCCTTTTATCCTTGATCACTCCAGAGCTTTAAACATGAATGGGTGTTGGGTTTGTCAAATGCTTTTTAGGCATCTAAGGAGATGATCATGTAGTTTTTTAACTTTCAGTTTATTTATATGGTGGATTACATTGATGATTTTATGCATATTGATCAACTCCTGTATTCCTGGAATTAAGCCTACTTGGTCATGGTGAAATATATTTTTGATGCATTCTTGAATTCAGTTTGTGTGTACTTTGTTGAGTATTTTAGCATCAATGTTCATAAAATTTTGTCTGATTTTATGATGGTCCTTCTGTTTCATTTTGTGGAATAGTTTAAAGCATCTTGTTATCATCTCTTCTTTGGAGGTCTGGTAGAATTCTGCAATGAAACCATCTGGCCCTCGGCTTTTTTGTTTGTTTGTTTGTTTGTTTTGTCCAGAGGCTTTGATGGCTGTTTTTATTTGCTTGGGGTTATAGGTCTGTTTAAACTGTTTATGTGCTCTGTATTTTGTGGCAGCCTTTTTGGAGTTAATGGCAAATTTGCAGTTAAAGGCATCTGAGCAGTGTAATTCAGCCTCTTGTCTCTGGCTATTTTCCAAAGTCTAGACTCTTGTAGATTGACCTTGGTGGTCCTACAGTGGATTGCTCTGACCCTGAGAAACTCTACGCAACCATTGTAACCAGACAGCAGGCTCGGTGTAACCTTGAGTGAGCCCTCTTATGTTTTGGCTATGTAAAATTGCCTGCGTGAGAAACTGCTTGTACTTTTTTGCCTACTTAAGTGTTAACCTGATGTCCATTAACTCGATCGACACTTTGATCAGCATGTAGTCTTGGTGTCTTTCTCTGTGTTGCCCTGTCTTTCTCTCCCCAGCCCTTTCTCAGTTGGTATTCATGTGTCACTGCTGGTTGGTGACAGATGGTTCCTAAAACCCAGATGTGTGGTTTAGGTATCAAGCTGACTGTAGCTTATAGAATGGATTTTATAATTTTCCTTCTGTTTCATTTTGTGGAATAGTTTGAAGCGTCTTGTTATCTCTTCTTTGGAGGTCTGGTAGTATTCTCCAATGAAACCATCTGGCCCTCAGCTTTTTTGTTTGTTTGTTTGTTTTGTTTTGTTTGTTTGATTGTTTTGTTTTGTTTGTTTGTTTTGTTGGGAGGCTTTGATGACTGTTTTTATTTTCTTCTGGGTTATAGGACTGTTTAAACTGTTTATGTGCTCTGTATTTAACTTTGGTAGGTGAAATCTATCATGAAAATTCTACATTCCCTTTAGATTTTCCAATTTTCTGGAATACAGGCTTTTGAAGTAAGACCTATTGATTCTTTGGATTTCCTCAATGTCTGTTGTTATGTCTCTTTTTCATTTCTGATTTTGTTAAATTGGGCATTACCTCTCTGACTTTTAGTTAATTTGGCTAGGGATTTGTTTACCTTGTCGATTTTTTTTCAAAGAACCAAACACTTGCTTTTGTTGGTTCTTTGTATTGCTCTCTGTTTCTAATTTATTGACTTCATCGCTGAATTTGTTTACTTCCTGTCATCTGCTCCTCTTGGGTGTGTTTGTGTTTACACCTTTTTTTTTTAAGTTTTCAGGTGTGCAGTTATGTTGCTACTATGTGATATCTCCAGTTTCTTTATGAAGGCACTTAGTGCTACAAACTTTTCTCTGAGCATTGCTTTCATGGTGTCCCTTAAGTTGGGATATTTATGCCCTCATTTCATTGAATTCTAGGAAGCCTTTCATTTTTTTTATTACTTCCCTTAACCAATGATCATTGAATAGATCCCACCATTTGCCTGCAAATTTCATGATTTCCTCCTTTTTGATTGCTGAGTAGTATTCCATTGTGTAAAAATACCACAATTTCTGTACCCATTCCTTCGTTGATGGACATCTGGGTTGTTTCCAGGTTCTGGCTATTACAAATAAAGCTGCTATAAACATAGTTGAGCAAGTATCCCTTTTGTGTACTTGAGCAAACTTTGGGTATTTACATACCCAGGCTGAATGTTTTCTGAAGCCAGAAGTTGGGGGAAAGTGATTTAAGTGAGTCTCATAGACTTTCATTCTCTGTCTCTATCTGTGTCTGTCTCTGTCTGTCTCTCTGGTTTTTGTTTTTATATGCAGTCCTACAACCATTGATTGATATATTTTATCCACTTATGATTTTTCACATGGCAAGTCACAGCCAACCCTTATTATTTCTTTACAACATCTTAATGCATACTCCTTCACATTATTATTTCAGTTCCCTGGTTATATGATCCCAGATGGAAGTCTTGATATGAATAAGGAGCCAAGTGAAGTAGTCATACGGGTATTTGTAACAATGAAATGATGATTCAGATATGGGTTTTGAGCTCAAGACCAGCATGAGTTACATATAATCTAAAAAGTTTATATGGGAATCATACACTGTATTTCAATAAAGGAAAACTTAAGATGTATTAAATAAAATTATTATATCACCTTTAATTTATTAGGCAGATAATAGCTGATTTCTCTAATTGTAAATTACTACAATTATAGGAATTTTATTCATATAAATGATATTTCTATATGTAAATTAATGCATTGATATATTTCTCAATATTCTGATTCCTTTGAATCTCATTTGATCTATCATTTTAGATTATCTATTTTTCTTCCTCCTCCTGCTTCGCCTTTCCTTCTCTTTTGTCATCTCTCTGCTGTCTTCATCTCCTCTGTCTTCTTCTGTCTCCCTGATTCCATCTTCCTCCTTCCTGCTCTGTTATTTTATTTATTCCTCCCATCTTTGCTCTCTCTCTCTCTCTCTCTCTCTCTCTCTCTCTGTGTGTGTATTTCTGTCCTTCTCTCTCCTTCTTTCCCTCATTTTCTTTCCATTACTTCTGTGTGTGGTGTATGCATGTGTACATTTGTGTATTTATGTGGTCACTTGTATGGGCTTAAGTAGAAGTTAGAGTTTGACATTGTAATGCTTTTCCTTAATAGCAGCTTAACTTTATTTAGTTTGAAAAGGGAACAGTTACTAAACTCAGCTGTTGTTGTTTGGGGTAGAATGGTTGCCTAGAGAGTCCTTTAGATCTATTGATTTGCACTGTCTCCAGCACTAGGGTTACAGATATATGGAACACACTCAATTTTTATGGGGTGGTAAGTATCTGACCTCTGGCCCTGGTGCTTACATAGAAAGCAAGCACTTTAAACACTGATACGTATTCCCTACCTCTAGAGTCTTGGATATTTTAATTTTTCTTTTCTGGTTAATTTTTTTTTATTTTAATTTTTATTAATTACACTTTGTATCCCACCTGTATTTCCCCCCTCCTAATCCCACTCTCCCTCCCCATTCTCCCCCCATGCCTCTCCCCCAGTCCACTGATAGGGGAATTCTTCCTCCCCTAACTTCTGATCATGGTCTATCAGGTCTCATCAGGACTCTCTGCATTGTCTTCCTCTGTGTCCTGGCAAGGCTGCTCCCCACACAGGGGGTGGTGATCAAAGAACAGGCCAATCAGTTCATGTCAGAGACAGTTCCTGTCCCTATTAACTATGGAACCCACCTGGATCCTGAAATGTCATGGGCTACATCTGTGCACGGCTTCTGGGTTATTTCTATGAATGGACCTTAGTTTGGGTATCAGTCTCAGAAAAGACAACTGTGCCCAGATTTTTTGGTTCTGTTGCTCTCCATGTGGAGCTCCTGTCTTCTCCGGCTCTTACTATTTCCCAATACATTCATAAGATTCCCTGAACTCTACCCAAATTTTGACCATAAGTCTCAGCATCTGCTTTGATATCCTGCAGGATAGAGCCTTTCAGAGGCCCTCTGTGTAGTCCCCTGTCCTGTTCCCTGTTTTCTCAGTCTTCTGATATCCGTCCTCTTTTCCTTTCTGAATGGGGTTTGAGAATTTTAGCCAGTGTCCTCCTTATTGATTAGTTTATTTAGGTGAACAGATTTTAGTAGGTTTGTCCTATATTATATGTCTAATATCCACTTATGAGTGAGTATATACCTTGTGTGTCTTTCTGCTTCTGGGATATATGACTCAGGATGATATTTTCCAGTTCTCACCATTTACCTGCAAATTTCAGGATTACCTTATTTTTTACTACTGAGTAATATTCCATTGTGTAGATGTACCACAACTTCTCTATCCATTCCTCAACTGAGGGGCATCTAGGTTGTTTCCAGCTTCTGGGTATTACAAATAAAACTGCTATAAACATGGTTGAGCATGTTGTATACTTGAGCATCTTTTGGACATATGCCTAGGAGTGGTAGAGCTGGACTTTGAGGAAGCGCTATTCCTAATTGTCTGAGAAAGCACCAAATTGATTTCAAGAGTGGTTGTAAAGTTTACATTGCCACCAGCAGTGGAAAAGAATTACCCTTTTTTCCACATTTTCTCCAGTATGTGTTGTCCCTTGAGATTTTGATTTTAGCCATTCTGATGGGTGTGAGGTCCCTCAGGTTTTTTTTTTTTTTTAAGTTTGACAAAATTTATTGTAATTTTAGTAAAGACATTCAGCTCAGTCACCTCTCTCCTCATCTTGACCTCAGGTTAATATGTCGTTTGCGTCAAGTAAAGAATATGAAGGAGAGATGTTATTTCAATAAACAGGAAAATGGACAAATGGACAGGTTGCCAACATAAAAGTTAAATTTATGTATCCTGATATACTTAAATCATGTAAGAACTAATAGTACTATGTACATTTCCACTGTTTTACTTGGGGCTTATTAAGTAAACTAAAATGTAATTAACAAAGTGTTAGGAATATCGGCAGGCTGCTTCTTGGAAGTCATTACATTAAAAAACACCTAGTGAACAATTATCACCAATAAAACTCATTGAAGCTGCCTCCAATTAACATTGTAATTTTCAAGGAAAATTTATTTCTTTTGTCTGTGACTAATAAAGATGCATTTAATTGCCACGTTAAAAAAGCCCATATACAATACAAAAATACAAAACAAACACCCTGCAATACACAAATCTAAGAGTACATGTGGTGAGAGACTCATAATGAAAATGTGTTTGAAGAAGCATTTCTGTCCTAGTTCAGTCATTAAAATGTGCTTTTGAAACCACTGCTCAGTATGTATATACTTAAAATAAGTCATGTAGTTGTACAAATAAGAAATCTTATGAGTTCAATGCAAATTGGATCTAATAAGTTAGTAACTTAAATGCTTCAAAAGTCACAGAAAGTGTGTTGCCTCATCTGTCATACAATGTTATCCTTTTTTTTTTTTTTTTGGTATTGAGACCTTTTAAAAAATAAAAGCCAGCCAAATACTTAAAGCAGTATGTACATTTATATTTTTGGTGGTGGTTTGTACTTTAAAAGAAAAAGCTTCCTTATGATTTGCCTCAAGTTCTGATGGAAATACAGGAACTAGAATAAAAACCAAGAGAAGCACATTCAAAATACTGATTTACTTTGGTAGCAAATAGTGTCCTTTGAAGACTCCTGAATGGAGGCAAGCTCCAGCAAAGTGGGCTATTTCTAATACTAAGTAATTTTTCTAATACTAAGGAATTTTTGACAAAAAGAAAATTTTAAGAGCAAAGTGACTGTACCCACTGATAGCAATGCAATACTAGTATATGATAACCCAAAACAAAATGAAATTCCCACAGGAAAAGGTTTAATTTATCTAAATTTACTTTCAGTCAATAGTCCAGTAACATTGTCTTCTGAATTCAATACTCCCTCTCTCTGTATGGCTGTTCCTGGGAGCCAGACAGTTTAGGTAATGAGGCAGTGAAGTCAGGAGAGGAACTGCTTACAGTTTTAAGTAGACAGTAAATTTTGGCTTCCCTCTTAATGTGCTAATAATAGTTGTGTCTAAAAAAATATGCAATTCTTAGAAAGGTACCACTTCTGATTTATTATCTGTACCCTTTGGAAACTAATCACATGAAACTACAAAATTAGCAAATGTCTTGAAATCTGTATATAAAACATAAATTACCTCTAATTTCAAACTCTAATTTATTAGTGTACCACTCAATCTTAAAAAAAAAAGAAAGAAAAAAGAAAAAAAAAAGGAGGAAAAAACAAAACAAAAACACAAACGGCTCCAAAGCTAGTCTTACACCTTTCTTAACAAAAGGAGACTGTTCCTTCCAAGTGCACCCACCCACACCCCAATCTCAAAACACTTCACTTAATTGTCTTGGTCGTGTACATTTCCAGGATGAGATTTTATATTTCGCTCCCACAGCTTCTGGTTATCAGAAAGGCCATGCTTTCCTTTATTAAAGGAGTTTGGTCCGGCTGATGTTGGTGTGTCCCTTCCAATATTCTTCATCCGCATCTTTGCTTCTGGAGGCATTTCTTCTGGCTCAGTATCTTCATCTTCATTGAAAGCTGCTGCTACTGAAAGTGTTTTTGGAGCAAGAGTTGGAACCATTTCCTTAGGCTTACTTGCTCCGAGTATGATGGAGATGGCAGATGCTTTCCTTGTCTGACTACCTATGGCAAATCCAAACTTGGACATCTTTGTAGGCTTTGTTGGGAGGTCTGCAGCTTCGTCTTCAGCTGATCGCTTTTCAGCGCTGCGACTGGAACTTTCCCCTCCATTACTGGAAGAAACAGTCTCAGTTTTCACAGGTTTTTCTGCTTCTTCTTCAGGTCCTCCGGCGGCTCCTGCTCGCTGCGGCTTCTCAGGCTTATCCTCTCCTTCCTTCCCCTCCACCATCTTCCCCGCCACGGCCTCCCCCTCCTCAGGGTTGTTTTGATTTGCATCTCCTTGTTGACTAAGGACACTGAACATTTCTTTAAGTGTTTTTCTGCCATTCAATCAATATTCTTCTGTTGAGAATTCTCTGTTTAGATCTTTACCCGTTTTTAAACTGGATTACTTGATTTGTTGCTGTTTAAATTCTTGTGTTATTTATATATTCTAGATATTATCTCTCTCTCATATATAGGATTGGTGAAGATCTGTAGGCTGTCATTTTGTTCTAATGACAGTGTCCTTTGTTTACTGAAGCTTTTCAGTCTCATGAGGTCCCATTAATTGATTGTTGCTCTTAGAGCCTGTGCTGTTGGTGTTCTGTTCAGGCAATTGTCTCCTGTGTCAGTGAGTTCAAAGCTCTTCCCCACGTTTTCTTCTAACAGGTTTAGTGTATCTGCTTTTACATTGAGGTCTTTGATCCACTTGAAGTTTAGTTTTGTGCAGGGTGAAAAGTATGGATTTATTTGCATTTTTCTACATGTAGAAATCCAGTTAGACCAGCATCATTTGTTGAAGATGCTATCTTTTTTTCCATTGTATGTTTTTACCATCTTTGCCAAAGATTAGGTGTCCATAAATGTGTGGGTTTATTTCAGGGTCTTCTGTTCGGTTCCATTGATCCACCATTCTGTTTCTATGCCAGTACTATGCAGTTTTTCAGTGTTGTTGCTGTATAGTATAGTTTGAGATCAGGGATGGTGATACCTCCAGAGGATCTTTTTTTGTAGAGGATTGTTTTAGCAATTCTGGGTTTCTTGTTCTTCTGTATGAAGTTGAGAATTTTTCTTTCAAGGTCTGTAAAGAATTGTGTTGGTAATTTGATGGGAATTGTATTGAATCTGTAGATTGCTTTTGTTAAGATGGCCATTTTTTTCTATGTTAATCCTGCCAAGCATGGGCAATCTTTCCATTTTCTGATATCTTCTAATTCCTTCTTCAGAGACTGGAAATTTTTTTTTAATTTTTTATTTAACTTTTATTAAATACACTTTATTCCTTTTGTATCCCCTCATAAGTCCCTCCCTCCTCCCCTCCCGGTCCCACCCTCCCCCCCCCTTTCTGCATGAAAGCCTCTCCCCAAGTCCACTGATAGGGGAGGTCCTCCTCTCCTTTTTTCTGATCTTTTTTTTTTTTTTTCCTCCACTGCTGGTGGGAATGTAAACTTGTACAACCACTCTGGAAATCAATCTGGCGCTTTCTCGGACAACTGGGAATAGCGCTTCCTCAAGATCCAGCCATACCACTCCTGGGCATATATCCAAAAAAGGCTCAAGTACACAAAAAGGACATTTGCTCAACCATGTTTGTGGCAGCTTTATTTGTAATAGCCAGAAGCTGGAAACAACCCAGATGCCCCTCAACTGAAGAATGGATGCAGAAATTGTGGTACATCTATACAATGGAATATTACTCAGCAATGAAAAATAAGGAAATCATGAAATTTGCAGGTAAATGGTGGTACCTGGAAAGGATCATCCTGAGTGAGTTGTCCCAGAAGCAAAAAGACACACACGGTATATACTCACTCATATAGACATACAACATAGGACAAACCCACTAAAATCTGTGCATCTAAAGAAACTAAGCAAGGAGAGGACCCTACCTAAAACAGTCAATCCCCATCCTGAAAGGCAGAGACTGGAAATTTTATCCATACAAGTCTTTGACTTTCTTGGTTAGGGTCACATTTTATGTCCTTTGTAGCTATTGTAAAGGGTTTTGTTTCCCTAATTTCTTTCTTAGCCCTTTTGTCTTTTATATACAGGAGGACTACTGATTTTGTGTGTGTGTGTGTGTGTGTGTGTGTGTGTGCGCGCATGTGCGTGTGTGTGTGCATGTGTGTATGTGTGTGTTAATTTTGTATCTGGCCAGTTTGCTGAAGGTGTTTATCAGCTCTAGGAGCTCTCTGGTAGAATTTTGGGGGTCACTCAGGTATACTATCATATCATCTGCAAATTGTAATACTTTGACTTCTTCCTTTCCAATTCTGTATCCCTTTGATCTCCTTTAATGGTGTTACTGCTCTAGCAAGGACTTCAAGAACTATGTTGAGATGAAGCTAAGTAATGCAGGTTATCAGAACACCCACACACATTCTCTACATGCGTGAAACCCTCTTTTTAGTTTAATAAGTGTTACCGATTTTTATGATTATATGTTGTCCTCTCATATTTAAATAAATATTTTAATGGTGCTTATAAGCATGTTTTGTATGTGCATTATTCCTTTTGTCCTAGTTCAAAGTGACAGTCTCAGAATCTATCACATCATCTTGATATAAAGTTAACATTCAATATCTCAAGTGATTGATAACCTGTATTTTTTGTTTGTGTATGAAAAAAATAAAATAAAAAAAGAACTATGTTGAAGAGATATGGAGTGGGCAGCCTTGCCTTGTCCCTGATTTCAGTGGGATTGATTTAAGTTTCTCTCCATTTTGTTTGATGTTGGTTATAGGCTTGCTGTATATTGCCTTTTCTATGTTCATGTATGTGTCTTGTATCCCTGATCTCTCCAAGACTTTAAACATAAATGGATGTTGGGTTTTGTCAAATGCTTTTACAGAATCCAGATAGATTATCATGTGTTTTTTTTTCTTTCTGTTTGTTTATATGGTGGATCACATTGATGGATTTCCATATATTGATCCACCTCTGTATACCTGGGATGAAGCCTACTTGTTCATAGTGGATGATATCTTTTATGTGTTCTTGCATTCGGTTTGCAGGTATTTTGTTGAGTATTTTTGCATCAATGTTCATAAGGGAGATTGGCCTGAAATTCTCTCTTTTTTTTTGTTGGGTCTTCGTGAGGTTTAGGTACCAAGGTGACTGTGGCTTCTTAGAATGAGTTTGGTAGTGTTCCTTCTGTTTCTATTTTGTGGAACTGGTTAATGTTTTGACAGTTTGACACAAACTAGAGTTACTTGGGAAAAGAAATATCAATTAAAGAATTACCTCTGATTTAGCCTGTAGAAATTTCTCTGTATCATTTTTCTTTTGCTCTGTGGTTAATGTGGTTCTTCGGTTGCATATGAAAACAAGCTGAGCAAGCAATGGAAAGTAAGGCAGTAAACAGCAGTGCTCTATGGTTTTTGCTTCAATGCCTAGGTCCATGTTCTTTCCCTGAGCTTCTGACCTAGCTTCCTTATAGGATGGATTGTAATTTGTAAGATTACAAATTTCCTTCTTCTAACTTGCTTTTGCTCATTGTGTTTATTACAGCAGCGGAGATCAAACTATAACAGTTACCTTCTGTGGTTTGAAAACAGTTGACAAAATATATTGGGTAAGTAAATGATGCCCTAGTATTGTCACTAAATGAGGCTCACTTTGCTGCTTGCCTAGTAGGCCAGTCACAAAGAGACTGTTGTCAATGATGTTTTATTTGCCTAATGTCTAAGTGTAAGGATAGGAGATCACATCTCAAATATGATTTATCAGATAACATTTGCAGATATTTATAGGATGGGAAAAGTTATGATTTAAGGCAAGGAAAAAAATGATTGGTGGGGAAGTGAATCAGTCTGTTTATGTGTAATCCATCTTCAGAGCTATCCCTAAGAGATGTTTTCAAAAAGCCTTTTACATTAGAAAGATTTGAGGGTAATTTTTTTTTTTACTTCATAACATCAAAGTGGACACGTTAGGAAATATTCAACAACCATAGAAGATGTCAGTAGTTTCAACAAAGTGACCTTCAAGTCAGTAAAAGCTAACCTAGAATAGCCTTGTTAACATGGCATACATGTCACTATTGTTTCCTTTTGCAAATGTTATTTTATTTTTCTTTCCAACTCTTTTCTATCTCTCCACTTCTCCAAGTTCCCACTCACCTCCCATCTCTCCCATATACACTCCACTTTATCTCCCATCAAAAAAAGACAAGGCCTAAAAGAGATGACAACAAAACAGAATACAATAAGACAAGACAAAATCCTTCACACTGAAAGAGAACAGCCCAACCCAACAGAAGAAAGAGTCCCAAGAGTAGGCAAAGAGTCAGAAGAACACCCTGTCCCACAGTTAGGAGTCCCATTAAAACACCAAGACATCAGCCATAACTTATACACAGAGGACTGGTGCAGACTTGTTCAGGTCCATGATCACCCCTTCAGTCTCTGTGAGTCAATATGCACCTTGCTTAGTTGAATCAGTAGGCTGTGCTCTTTATTCCCTCTGATTCCTACAATCTTTCCTCACCCTTTTAAATAGGATTTTCATGCTTTGAGGGAAAGAAACCAATGGAAATCTCCAATTTAGATTCCCTCTCTACATAATTTCTGGCTGTGGGTCTCTGCATCCATTCCCATCTGATTGCACAGGGAGCCTCTATAGTCATCTGCTCTTTCTAACAGAAGCTAATGGGAAACCAATGATACACTTCTACTATGTGGCCTTATGTGGGTGAGACTTTTATTTCTTTTTCTACTGCCTATGATTTTATAATTTACATGTTTTAGAAGTCAAGAACATATAAGCTAAGCAGATTTATAGGTCATATGGCAAAATCTGTTCCCAGATATCAGAAATGCGATAAAACCCTACTTAGTATATAAACATCTCTGAGTAATATTCATCTTTAGGTTTTAATCAATGCATACATTATTTCTGTGTGTGTATGTGTTATATGTACAGACATACAGGTGTGGGTATACATTTGTGTTGAAGCTAGACTTCTATGCCAGTTTTCTTTCCCAATCCTTTTACTTAATTTTTTTTTGAGGCAGGGTCTTTCACTAAATATGGATCTCACATTTCAGCTCTTCTGGATGACCAGTTATTTTTTTTTATTTGTCTTTGCCATGCTTGTACTAAGATTACAGCTGTGTGCCATAGCACCTGGCTTTTTGCATAAGACCTGGAGATTGAACTCAATTCCCTTCCTTGTATGAGAAATATTGCACCAACTGTGCTACTTCCTTAGTCCAGTAAATTAATTTGGAAGAGATATTATTTCTACAAAATTAAAAGACATGGAAAATATTTAAAAAATGACTGGGAAATAATAATAATAATAATAATAAATATTCAGAAAAATAAATAAAAACAAAAAGGACATTTCAGAGCCTTAATATGAGTTGAATATGATGGTAAACTTGCATCACTCGGAAGATAGTATAAGGAAGAATGGCATTCAAGGACACCCTCAGCTACACAGTGAATTGTAGATCTTCCTGAGCTGCATGAGGTTCTGTCTTAAAAAGTATGTAGAAAGAAGCTACATCCACTTAAAATTCAATGTGTTAGCTCCTTTGAAGATTAATTCAAGACAAAAGCAATAAAAATGCTTTTGGAAAGTTACTGATATCAGATAAATCTTGTGCAGTTGTAGGACATAATTTAGCTTTGTGCTTATGTGAGGAAATATCTGGTTTAGACATGAATGCTTAAGTATGTAGAGATTAAATAATACAACTTCAAAATTCCTGGAATTTGTATTAAACTACACATTAAAGAGAAATACAGATAAATCTCTTGTAAGACTTATAATTATAGAATATAAATTGTGAATGTAGGAGGATTAATTGCTTTGATTTATTGCGTATGTGTTTAATTATTGTTAAGGCAAAGTTTCAGGGTATAGTTGTGTCTAACAGCTAGAATCAAACTTCTGTAAATATTATTTTGAGATTTTCACCAGGACCTGAGCATATATATTATGTGGAGTTGGCTATCCAGCAAAGCCTGGGATCCTGCTTTCTGTCTCTGCCTTCCAAGTGTTTAAATTATAGGAACATGTCAAATTTTTTAATTTTATTGTCAACAAAAGCAGATAACTAAAAGCAAGTGAAACTGGGGCAAGAGGACTGTTATTCAGATTTTTACCAAGTTCCACCAGCTTCTATGTGAGCTCCACATATTTTATGGATACATAATCTGCAAGTTTTGATAGAAGTGATCTTCCTGAATGTAGCCGAAATTTCAGGACATGTTTAATCATGAGCAGACAGTCCATGACATGTTGCTACCAGACCAAAAATGTCACACATTAAAGAAATGAAGTGCATTGACAAAATATAGTAACTAATAATGATTTGAAAATATTTGTCTAGAGAAACAGGTTAATAAAACTGAATAGATGATACTTGTTTAAGAGAGGCAGTTTAACCAGAAGATACACAGACAAGGAGAGAACAGACAGTTTACCAAAGGTTGATAAAAGGTGGTAGAAGAGTTAAGGTGGGAATTTGAGATTGTATCTTGACTTGAGAAGAGAAGAAATAACGCAAAATGTTGATGATCAGCTTCAAATCCTCAAATCAAAGATTATTTTTATTGGCAAGCATGTAGAGTATATGTGAGGGGTTTGAGACAGTAAGTAAGTCCTGTGTGACTTATGTATACAGGAGAATCTGTGTACCTTCTTTCTGCTTCATGTGTAGGACTTCAAGAGACACCTATGAACACAGTTTTCATATTCCCTGGTATTTTATTTTTGAGGGGGTCCAAAAAGTATTAGTCTAAAATGCTGAGGTTTGGAGAGCTGCATGGAAATCCAGAGATAAAAATCAGAGCTAGATGGGATGGAAAATGATGGGTTCTAATTTAGAGGGTTCCTGAAGATGATGGACAAGTGAGTCAGGCAAAGATACCGAGTAGAGAAAAACTGTCTGTGACAACAGACCAGGAATTGAAAAAGGGCCAAATTTGCAACACGGCAGGGAACAACTCTCATAACTATGACAGGAGTAAGAAGAGCAAAGCTAGGCTACTGGACAGGTAAGAAGAAGATGGGTATGTATTTCCCAGAAGAACTGCTTCTTGTGTGGAAGAATTTTGTAATTTATTTATCATTGGGTTTATTTCTTAATTTGTCCCCTAGATCAAGACGTCTTGTTTGTGAGGGAAGCACACAAGGCTCTTATCTATGCTATTTCCTGGAGGGCTGTCTAGATTTAGGAAGGATATGAGTTGCATGGAAAGGTCTGCTGGGGATCTGGGCTAGCAGGCTTGGCAACAGTGATTTCTTCTGACCACATTTCTCTTCCTTTCACAGTTCATAAGGACTCCAAACTACTAGGTCAATAAGACCATGTTAGTTTTCTTAAACAAACAAACAAACAAACAAACAAACAAATAAAATTCAGGCTTAGATAAATTCCCTGAATCAGAAATTCAGATTCACAGCTCACATTGCCACCTAGTGTCCAGTAGGTGGAGGCTGCGAACAGCCTTCTGGGATGCTGAGAATGGGCAGGGTTTGCAGCTGCGCAGAGAATGAAATGGAGGGTCCAACACTGGCAAAGCCGACCATTCCACTCTATAAAAGCCTTGGCAGGAGGTAAGCTTTGAGGTCTTTGAACAGCGATGAGTGATGTGATGTGAATCCTTTGAAGAAGGATTCCTTGTAAAAGCGTGGGTGGAAAGGCACTGTGCTGGGTGCAGCCTTTCCTAGATTTTCAGAATTGGTACAGATCTTCCCTTGTCTGTCTCTGTCCCTTGCTTTGTTGTATGCACACAAACCATCATGATTTTACCATGTGCTTAAAATTATAACTTGTAATCTGACATTTTCTTTTCTTTTATATGACCCTCCTACGGTCCCTATCAAGCAATACTGTGGGTACCAGTGGTTTTTATTGGTTGATTATTCATAACGGATTTAAAAAAAAAAAAGGATTGAAGGGATTGCTACATAGTGGTTTCTTTTTATGTAATGGTCGCCAAAGAATAATATCTGGCCATTTTACGGGGTCCATTTCTGCTTTTCTAAAGTAAAGGTTCTGTTTGTGGTTTTGTGGTATCTTATTTTTGCATGTTTCTGTTGTGAGAATGGTTAAACAGAATTCCTTTGAAAATCTACATCATATTTACTTACTTTTGTTTCAAAAATATGTTATTTAAATTAAGTTATTCATTGAGAAGTTCATTTGTGTATACAGTGTGTTTTGATCATATCCATCCCCAAACACTCCTCAGTTCATCACTGTCACCACTGTGCCCCTCCCAATTCTTCCTTTCTTTCCCTCATAATACACTACTAAGGCTAATTAATGATCCTTGTATTCATATGGGTGTTGCTACATTGATTAGAACATGTGAAAGTTACCCGTAGCCACAAACCTGAAGAGACCTTACATTCCTTTTCCTAGCAGCATCAGTGGCCAGATTCACAGAGTCAAACAGCACATAGTAGCTCTCATATGTGGGCTGTAGCTTTGGATCTTTACATTGTGTATTTGACTTAGAGTTCTGGTAGAAAGCAGGAAATGGGGCTTTTAGAGGGGTTAAGGTGAGGGGGATAACATAACACAGGTGTTCTCCTAACTTCTTGGAGAATCATTAAAAGTTTATAACTTTTCCTACCTGCATGTCTTAATTGTATATAATCGGATATTTCCTCTTTGAATTCATGGGATGAAAAAAAAATAGACACTAATTTAGGTCTTCTTTCTTTTCTAACATTTACATGGGTACTTGCCTAAAAGTATAATTCTATAAGGGGACTTATGCTAATTGTATTGATTTTCTGACAAAGCCTAAAATCTGTCATTTCCTTACAGATTTCCCATTCCTTTCATTGAAGAGCTCAATAGAGAAAAAAATTTACACAAATTATATCCATTTTTGCAACCATTTACAATGTGACCACGTTTGTGATCAAATCCAATAGAACGTGAATAGTTTACTTCATTTTTTTTTTTTAATTTTATGTAGCCTCTGTATCAATGAGAAACTTGACTTCATTGATTTTGGAAATCAACCTAAAGATATATGCAAAATCAGAAGTTCGTAGTGAGAATCAATATTATCAGTTAAATTTTGTGTTTTCAGTGAACTCCATTTTCATTTTCTTTTTTTTTTATATGCATTTTTTTATTATTTTTATTATTTTTTTATTTTTATTTTTATCAGTTACATTTTATTAATTCTGTATCCCAGCCGTGCCCCGAATCCTCATTCCCTCCCAGTCCCCCCCTCCCTCACTCATCACCACTGTGCCCCTTTCCAAGTCCACTGATAAGGGGGGACCTCCCCCCATTCATCTGATCCTGTTTTATCAGGTATCTTCATTGAGTTCCTGTTAGACATAGTCCTTGT
>REGO01000681.1:268573-285581 GCA_010120015.1 Rhombomys opimus | reverse complement strand
TCCGTTGATGGACATCTGGGTTGTTTCCAGGTTCTGGCTATTACAAATAAAGCTGCTATAAACATGGTTGAACAAGTATCTCTTTTGTGTACTTGAGCAAGCTTTGGGTATATACCTAGCAGTGGTATAGCTGGGTCTTGAGGAAGCACTATTCCTAATTGTCTTACCTGGAAAGCTATCTGGCGCTTTCTAAGACCATTTTCATTTTCTAAGCTACCTGTGTCAGATCTCTTTCCTCATTACTTTCAGAAATCAGGGATATTTCCTACATTCAAAAAAGAGTTATACTGTTTTGTCCGTATTACTCTTTAGGTAAACTGAGCTATATACTGCTATATAGCTAAATATACTATAATATATATATATATATATATATACTGTTTACTATAATATATATATATACTGTTTACTATAAACAGCTAAATACTGTTTAATTTATACAGTGTAAGCCTATTAATTATAAAATTGTATACAATTTTCAAAACAAAATCATAAAATTATTTTCAATGCCATATAAAAATTATCTGTGGGTAGCTTTCCATGTATTCTTGTCATGGGTACAGATTCTCCAGTGTCACTGCATTTTGCTGTGTACTATGTGGTGTATTCAAAACATCATCTGCATCTCACCCATTCAACTTTCTCATGACCGAAGTGACACTGCAGTTATTATTATAAACTAACCTCTAACCCTTTTCACACTGTTACATCAATTCGGTTATTCAGTACTTTGTTTTTTTCTTTTTTTCTTTTTTTTATTATTAACTACACTTTTTCAGTTTGTAACCCCCCATAAGCCCCTCCTGCATCCCCTCCCGATCCCACCCTCCCTCTCTCTTCTTCACACATGCCCCTCCCCAAGTCCACTGAGAGGGGAGGTCCTCCTCTCTTTCCTTCTGATCTTAATCTATCAGATCACATCAGGAGTGGCTGATTTTCATCTTCTGTGGCCTGGTAAGGCTGCTCCCCCCTCAGGGGGAGGTGATCAAAGCGCAGGCCAATCAGTTTATGTCAGAGGCAGTCCCTCTTCCCATTACTATGGAACCCACTTGGACACTGAACTGTCATGTGCTACATCTGTGCACATGACAGGTTATCTCCATGAAAATTTGAACACAGGGAACTTCCCAGAGACTCGTACTCCAACTAAGGACTATTCATGGAATATTTTTTTTTAATTTTATTCCTTTATACTTTTCTATGCCTCATGTATCTAAAGTGCATTCCATGGCTATTTAGACATGGAATTGCCTGAGGAATAAAAGTATTGAGAAATTTAATATGCAAACAATATATTCTTTTAGCTACTATGGATAAATGCGTATTTAAATACTTATTTTTCTTAAGGTATTTTCTTGTAAATTTAGAGTTGCAATGTATTTTTATATCCTGGCGAACAAATGCTTGTCAGCTATTCAAGGAATATTCTTTATGCCATTGATTGAGCTGCATTTTCTATATTACATTATGTTTTCTTTCTATTATCATTTTTGTTTGTTTTTGCTGCTATTTAAGGTATTAATACTTTATTGTAATTTATAATCTATCACAGGGGAGGATGTGAAGAGACACAGAAAGTGTGTGACATTCTATAAGGTAAATTTACAGAAGCTGTGCATTATAAGTTCATCTGCCTTCTGGCTGTCCTCCAACAACATATTTTTCATTGGTAAAGACTGTTCCATAAAATTAAACTCTTATTATTCAGGCCCTTTCATATGCTTGACTTTATTTTGAATAACAGCCATTTAACTTGGATTTGTTTCATTATGTCCATTTTTTTTTCATTCACTTCAGGTTTGGCTTCACATCCAATAATTACAACTTAAGAAACTGAATAAAGATTGATCCTTATACTATTTTTATCAATCATTGATATTGTTTATAGTTTTAGAAACATGGCATATGGTCATTTTTGCTGTAATTATGTGTATGGTGTAAGCAGACTTAATTGTGTTTGACATTGAATTTGACCAACATTTTTTAAAATAAAATTCCCTATTACACATCATAAACATTTCTAAAATCAGTTGATTGTGAATATAAAGGTTAATTTTGAAGGCCAATTTTATTCCACTAAATATATATCTAAAAATATATGGAATTAAATGTTTTAACTGCTATCAATTTGTTATAAGTTCTAAAAGAAGGAGTATGTGATTCACATTTCTTTTGTTTTCAGGATTGCCCTGACTATACAGGATAGTTGTTTGCAGTTTCATATAAATTTAAGCACTGGTTTGTTAATTGTAGTGAAAAAAGTAAAATACCTGAGGTTTTTAACTAGACCTTTGCTTAATCTCTAAATCCCCAGGAAATATATTTCATCATGAAATATTAATTTTAGTTACTATTAATATTTAACTTATTTAAAATATGTACAGGCCTATTTTTATTTTTCCACAAAATTTAAATAGATTTAAGTACACATAGCCTATAATTATTCATTTATTTCCATTTTCTCTTATTTTTCTTCCTTCTTATCTCTTTTCCCCTGCTTTCCTTTAATTCAAAATATATTACTATCCAAAACAAGGCAAACAAACAAACAAAAACCAAACCAAACCAAACAAACAACAAACAAAAAAGCCAAAGCCTCACTATGTTGCTCTTGTTTGTCTCAGGCTCATGCACTGAGTGGATGTTCTTCTCATCCTGAAGTAGCGTGGACTCTAGACATGGATTGATGTACCTCAGTGAAGGTATTGTAATGTGAGTGATAACTAAGTTTCATTTTTCAACTATTAATTTTTGTTTATAAATTGAAATTTTGTGTTATTGCATATACTGATACTTTAATGAATGTGTTTTTATTTTTCTTTTCTTTTGTATTATTTTATTTATTTTTTAACTTTTATTAACTACACTTTATTTACTTTGTATCCCCCCATAAGCCCCTTCCTCCTCCCCTCCTAATCCCACCTTCCCTACCCTTTCTCCACCTATGCTCCTCAATATAAAACCAGATACAATAAATCAGTTAGAAGAAAAATTAGGGAAGAGCCTAGAGGTCATTAATTTCTTTCTTTATTTCTTCCTTAATGCAGCTGTCATTGAGCAGCAAGTTGTTCAGTTTCCATGTGCTTGTAGGCTTTTTGCTATTTCCGTTGTTGTTGAGGTCCAGTTTTAGTCCATGGTGGTCTGATAGGATACAAGGTATTATTTCAATCTTCTTGTATCTGTTGAGGCTTGCTTTGTGACCAACTATATGGTAAATTTTGGAGAAAGTTCCATGAGGTGCTGAAAAGAAGTATACTCTTTTGAGTTTGGTTGAATATTTCTGTAGACATCTATTAGATCCATTTGATTTAGGACCTTTGTAAGTACCTTTATTTCCCTATTTTTTTTCTGTCTAGATGATCTGTCCTTTGGTGATAGTGAGATGTTGAAGTTTCTCACTATTAAGGTGTTGGAATCGATATGTGATTTAAGCTTTAATAATGTTTCATTTACGAATGTAAACTTGTACAACCACTTTGGAAATCAGTTTGGCACTTTCTCAGAAAATTAGGCTTTTGCAGGCAAATGGTGGGATCTAGAAAAGATCATCCTGAGTGAGGCAACCCAGGAGCAGAAAGACACACATAGTATATACTCACTTATAAGTGGGTACTAGACCTATAAATAGGATAAACATACTAAAATTTGTACAGCTAAAGAAGATAAACAAGAAAGAAGACCTGGGGTAAGATGATCAATTCTCACTTAGAAAGACAAATAGATGGACATTGGATGTTGGAGAAAACAAGTAACAGGACAGGAGCCTACCACAGAGGGCCTCTGAAAGACTCTACCTAGCAGTGTATCAAAGCAGATGCCGAGACTTATAACTAAACCTTCAGCAGAGTGCAGGGAATCATATGAAAGAAGGGGGAGTTAGTATGATGTGGAGAGGATAGATGCTCCACAAGGACCAACTATATCATGGTACAGGGGTCTTTTATGAGACTGTTTCTCCAACCAAGGACCATGTATGTATATAACCTAGAACCTCTGCTTGGATATAGGCCATGGTAGCTCAGTATTCAAGTGCATACCATAGTAAGGGGAACAGGGACTATTTCTTACATGAACGTAACGGCTGCCTCTTTGACCTCCTCCCTGCTTTGAGAGAGGAACAGCCTTGCTAGGCCACAGAGGAGGACATTGCAACCATTCTTGAAGATACCTGCTAAGCTAGGGTGAGATGGAAAGAGAGAAGGACATCCCCTATCAGTGGACTTGGAAAGGGGCAGGGAGAAGATGAGGGAGGGAGGGTGGGATTGGGAGGGGTTGAGGAAAGGGGCTATGGCTGGGATACAAAATAAATAACCTGTGATTAATATAAAAAATAAAAATTATAAAAAAAGAAAATTAGGAATAGTGCTAACTTAAGATCCAGCTATACCACTCTTAGGCATACATCCAAAAGATGCTCAAGTATACAACCAAGGACAATTGCTCAACCATGTTTATAGCAGCTCTATTAGTAATCACCAGAATCTGGAAACAACCTAGATCTCCCTTAACTGAGGAATGCACACAGAAATTTGGTA
This sequence comes from Rhombomys opimus, assembly GCA_010120015.1. Lineage (NCBI taxonomy): Eukaryota > Metazoa > Chordata > Mammalia > Rodentia > Muridae > Rhombomys > Rhombomys opimus. The sequence goes on along the minus strand of REGO01000681.1, from coordinate 281,046 downwards.
CATTTACACAATCAAATATGTCTTCCTAGTTTTCTTAGTGTTTTTTTTTTTTTATTGTGATTTTGGCTTTGTGAAATATATCCCGTGCTTCCTATCAGATAAGCACTATGTATATAATGTAACATATTAACTATTGTTTTTTGTTTATTTTTTATTAATTACACTTTATTCACTTTGTGTCCCCCCTATAAGTTCCTCCTTTCTCCCCTCCCGATCACACCCTCCCTCACTCTTCTTCACAGATGTCTCTCTCCAAGTCCACTGATAGGGGAGGTCCTCCTCTCATTCCTTCTGATCTTAGTCTATCAGATCACATCAGGAGTGGCTGCATTGTTATCTTCTGTGGCCTGGTAAGGCTGCTCCCCCCTCAGGGGGAGGTGATCAAAGAGCAGGCCAATCAGATTATGTCAGAGGCAGTCCCTTTTCCCATACTATGGAACCCCCTTGGACATTAAACTGCCAGGGGCTACATCTGTACAGGGGTTCTAGGTTATCTCCATGCATGGTACTTTATTGGAGTATGAGTCTCTGGGAAGACACCTGTGTTCAAATTTCTGGTTCTGTTCCTCTCCTTGTGGAGTTCCTGTCCTCTCCAGATCTTCCTATTTCCTACTTCTTATATAAGATTCCATGCACACTGCCCAACAGTTGGCCATAAGTCTCAGAATCTACTTTGATAGTCTGCATGGCAGAGCCTTTCAGAGGCTCTCTGTGGCAGGTTCCTAGCTTGTTAACTGTTTTTTCTTCTTCTGATGTCCTTCTTATTTGCCTTTTGGGATGGGGAATGAGTATTTTAGTCAGGGTCTTCTCTCTTGACTATTTTAAAAGAAATATTAAATGAGTATTTGTTGCTATGGGATATTCACCAGAGAAGACCCCTCAGACATGGGGTTAAGCCAAAAGAAAATCTGTATTAGTTGATGTGTGATGACATTGGGTGTTTAGGATGCCAGTGAAGCACTGAGCAGTTTTCAGTATGAACTTTTAAGCATAAAAACCATGGTCTGGGTTGTCATATTTTAGTTGAGAAGAACAGTTAACCAGAAGCAGCACTACAAAATACAAAAAGCAAGCTTAGTGCCTTAAGAGACTTTCTTGAACTATGGACATCGATTGAATAGGTATTTGTTGTAGTTTTGGCAGGAGGCACTGTTTACATGCTGAGTTTTGTACTCTGAATGGTACTTCTATTATAGAAGTGTGCTAAGTCAGTTGTGTTAAGATTTTGGGGGCTACTAAATTCAGGGCTCTGTTACACTTGTAATTCATATAACCATTGTTTGTGTGTTTACCCTTGTTCCTCTTTTTGTCATCTTTGTTTCAAAAGTATTTTTTGGAGAAGTTTTCTTTTGTATATTTAAAATTTTGTTTTTATTATTTAAAGAAATTATTACAATATATTAAAATATAAGCATTTTATGCTCATTGATATGGTTAAGTGTTAGCTGACAGAATCTGAAATCAACTTGGAGGCAAGCTCTTAGGATAATTATCTGTGAGGACTCATCTTGGTCTTCTTAGATGATATTTTGAGAACCATTTTAATTGTAGATAGGAACTTCCTCTGTTTCTTAGATGATATTGTAAGAACCATCTTAATTGTAGACAGGAACATCCTCTGGGCAGGAGATCCTGGATTGTATACAATGGCAAGTGGCAGACCGAGCACTAATATGCATTCATTCATTTCACTCTGCTTTTTATATTGAGAATATATTCTGATCAGCACTTCCCCTCTTCCAACTTCTAGCTAACCATCCCCATCTCCCAAAACCCTGAACCTCATATCTTCTTTCTCTCTGTCAGTATAAAACAAGTGGAGAAGCTCTCTGCTTCTTGGCCATGGATGGATACTATATGGCCAGTTCTCTTAAGCCACTGCCACTGTGACCTCCCAATGAAACTGTAAGTAAAAGTTAACTCTAATGATTTTTTTCTAGTGACTCATTTCAGCTCAAGAAGGAATTAAACCCTAATTAAACCACCATAGGAGCCCGAAGATGACCTCACCAGCTGAGCCTTCAGGAAGGTATCCTCTATGGATCACAATTTATATTCCTTAACAGAGAAATATTTCAGTGGTGCATGAGTTAAATATTTGAGATAAGTATTGATATTAAGTGTTTCAGCCTCTAAAAACTGAAGAAGAGATAAAGATAGAGAGTTTAGGGCGCATCAGAGGAAGTAGGAGGCAGAGGAAGGGGTAGATACAATGTAAATATAGTACCCATTCATGAAATATTAATTAATTAATTAAATAATTAAATGTATCAGAAAGTTACAGAATACTGCTTAAACAAAGTTCACTGTACATTGCCATGTAACTTGATATTTCAATTCTTTTTTCCTTGATTGCTCTTATAAAAGATATTTTACAAATTTACGTATGCACTTACCTGTATTCCTCCTTAGTGTTCTGAAGTCTATCTCAAGAGGTGAGAGGGCTGAGAGAGAGAAGGAAAACTGAGGTGGGGTGCATCTCTTGGACAAACTAGAGACCTGCTACAGGTTAGACTCCTGGGAGTATATGGGGGTAACTCTAGCAGAGATTCCTAGTAGCAGGGATCATGTAGAATGAAGTACCCACCTCCTAGCCAGACAGGACTTCTAGTGGAAGGAGGGGGACACCAACTCATGTACAAAACTTTTTACCCCAAATTTACCCTTCCTGTAAGATGTGTGGGATAAAGATGAAGCAGAGATTGAAGGAATGTCTAACCAATGGCTACCCCATCCTGAGACCCATCCCATAGGACAGAGACAGTACTAATGAAACTTTGCAATGCTTGCAGACAGAAGCCTAGTGTAACTGCCCTCTGAGAGGCTACACCCAGCAGCAGATCAAAACAGATTATGAGACCTACAGCCAAACATTGAGTGAAGCTTGAGGAATCTTGTGGAAGGGTGAGGAGAAGAATAGAAGGACACACAGGTGACAAGAACTACACAAGAAGAGCAACAGAGTCAACAAACCTAGGCCCATGGGGCTTACAGAGACTGAAGCACCAACCAAAGAACATACATGGATTGGACCTAGGTTCCTGATACGTATGTAACTGATGGGTTGTTCCTCTTTTTGTTACAACTTGATATGCCATGTTTGGTTAATATTCCTGGGAGGCCTGCTCATATCTGAGGGGAAACAGATGAAGAGTGGATTTGGGCAAGAACAGAGGTGGGTAGGAGATGGGAGGAGTGGACTACAGGAAATTGCAGTGAGGATATAAGAGAAAAATACAAAAATGAAATGTACATATTTTACAATTACTATTTATTCCTAAACTTTTGTGTTTTTTTTTCCTTTATAATGCTGATGAAGAGTCTCACCATGCTGCTGATGTTGAACTCAGATTCTAAGGAGGTGCTTCTTGACTGCGTTCTGAGGAGCCTCTACTAAAGACAGAGACCCTACACCTAGCTGGTGGTATTGTAGATTGATGAGTTTTCTGCTTTTCATGTTCCGCTATTAGTTTCTTCCATGTAAATTCAATTGAAATCTTTTTTTAAACATATTTTTTAATTTTTATTTTTTACTATTAGTTACAGTTTGTTAACTTTGTATCCCTGCTGTATCCCACTCCCTCTTTCTCTCCCCATCTCACCCTCTCACCCTCATCTCCTTCCTGCCCCTTTCCAAGTCCACTGATAAGGGAGACCGTCCTCCCTTTACATCTGATACTGGTTTATCAGCTGTCTTCAGGACTGGCTCCACAGTCGTCCTCTGTGGCCTAGCAAGGCTGCTTCTCCCTGGGGGGGGGGGCGAGGAGGCAAAGAGCCTGCCATTGAGTTCATGTCAGAAACAGTCCCTGTTCCCCTTATTAGGGTACCCACTTGGATACTGAGCTACCAAGGGCTACATCTGAGCAGGTGTTCTAGGTTTTATCCATGCATGGCCCTTGGTTGGAGAATCAGTCTCATAAAAGACCCCTGTGCCCTGATATATTTGGGCATTTACCAATAACTCAAACCTAGGAGATTTCTCCTGACTGGCTCTGGAGTTTGTTTTAGATAACCATGGCTTACGTTAGGAAATTTATCTTCCCAATTTTATGTATTTCACACACACAAACAAACAAACAATTTGTGTGTGTGTCTATGTGAGTGAGAGTTAAATATATAATTCAGGAAAAATATACATGATTACCTTGTCATTTTTAATATCCTTACTGTTTTTATTTATTTTATAAAATTTACATCTCAATCACCAGAGAATTGTTTTGTAAAAATATCTATTCAGTAGGATATTTTATACTTCTTTGGTATTGGGCTTGTCTAATGTAATCTAAAAATACTTCTGATTCTGATTGTGTTTTCAGTTTTACTAAGTTATATCAGGCTGATCTGTTTTTTTTTTTTTATTTTTACTTCTCTTTTTGATTTTGTTTTGTTTTCTTTTTGTCTATTATATGTGGTAGTTGTTGTTTTCTATTGTCACTTTATTGGCTTTTATGATCCATGACAATTATTACATTGAGAAACTCATGTAGCAGATGAGTATATTTTTTCATTATTATTATTAATAATTCATTCACTTTGCATCTCAGTTGTAGCCCCCTCTCTCATCTCCTCCCAGTCCAAATCTCCCCCTCTTCCTTTCTTATCCCTCTTTTCTAGTCCACTAATAGATGAATATTTTTGTGTGTGTATTTTCAACTTCTGAAGTAGTCCTGTCTACTTCAGACATCCAGATGTCATTTCACAATAAGAGAAATGATTGTTTCTACTCTGCAGTCATTTTTTACTGAAGTCCTATAACAATCATATGATTTTGTTTATCATATTTCCTCATATCTGTGGGTACACCCATGTAGTTACCTAGGTTTGGAAAAGGAGAATAAATATTCCTCACTTGACCTGGAAAAACACATAATTACTCAGTAGAAAGGACTGTCAGATCCTCATATATAATGATGATTATAGTATGGGCTTTTTTTCCCACTGCAGATGCTACACAGACACATATGTGCTGTCACCTGCATCACAGAGTGAAATGACCTAAACAGTGTCAGTAAGAGGGTTCAGAGACCTCATATGGTACATACAAATCTCTGTCGCATGGCATCAGGGGCACAGAGTATTGGGCGATAAGTTCCCAGTTAGATCACAGGACCCACTGATAACATGAAATGTATGAACAGCCATAGCCTGTAGAAGCCCACCCAGGAGACAAATTTGCAGAAGGATTTGGACACCAAATTGTTATTAATATGCTATACAGTTTGCCTGCTTGAGGAAAGTTATAAACAAATGGCTGGTACAGCATATCTTCAGTAGATTGCAGAGGTCCAAGGGTTTAGAAAAATCATATATCAAAACTCTGAAAACTAGATTTGTATTCTCATCAGCTTTTGTTAATCATTCTAAATCATGAGCAAACTGTTTTCTCTCAGTGTGTTTTTCTGGAAATATCAAAGCTCATTCTTGTTTCCAAGCCTCAAAGAAGAGTTTTTGACAGAATCATGGCCAGACTCCAAACTTTCTGATGACCAAGACGATTTTATCCCGTTGTGTCAGAAATTAAAGTGATCTGTGTGATCACCATTCCTGAAACTGCACAAAACAGATTGAGCAAGGCAGCATTAGGCATAATTAGATTTCCAGTGCCGTTTCATATTTCTAGTGTAGTACAGATTTTGTTTATTTTTGTCTCTTGTTTTTTACACGGCTGCCAATCCAGCATGTGTATTCAGGTAGAAGTTGATTTTCTCTTTTTATTTTAAGTGAACATTTCATTCACAGAACCACCCTTGTTCTTGTGTATTAACATTTTATGTTTTATTAATTTTTCATGCAGTATAATTTAATTAATCTTTCCTTCTCCTAACTCTGTCCAGATCCCTCTTATACTCCATAAACACATACTTTTGTATTATCTTTCTCTCTATCTTTAAGAAAAAATGAAAAAAAGACAGGAAATATGACAAAACAAAGCACACAAAATGAAAATGAAAACAAACAGGAAATGTAACAAAACAAAACACACAATCAACCAATTAATCAAACAAACAACAAACAAAGAAACAAAACATGTATTTCATTTTGTTTTTGCCTACTACTCACGGAAATGAAACTAACTGTGAATTGTGTTTGATATTCTCAGTAACTCCATATTAGAAACACACTATATATAAAGGAGATCATTCCTCAGCTAGGAGTTATACCAGGTAAACTTCCAGTAACAGGAGTAGGTTGAATCATACTGTGTAATTGGTCAAAGAGTTTCCATACACCCCACATCAAACATAAATCAATATTACTAAAACTGTTATCCACATCTCTGATGGAAAGGCCTTCTTCCTAAATATATGACTTACTTATATAATCAAATATGGAGAAATGGAGTGTGTGCTCAAGAAGATACTTTCTCTATTAGCTAGATTTCATGCTTCCTATTCTACATGCAACTAAAAGGTAGAAGTATTTGTCAATGCCAAGCAGCTGCCTGCCACACTTTGAATTAGGATTGATTGTGATTTTTAATTATATCAACACCTCACCTTGTAATTCGTTATGAAAGGTGATGGAGGATATTTATCCATTTTGTGCTATACTTGTTTAAGGTGTTGGACCATTTTACTACTGAGTGCCTTTCCTTTGAAAGGCTGGTTCTCCTACAGGAGGCTTGTTGTATTAACAGATTATAATGTGTTCCTTGTATGACCTGTGTTCTACTTATTGTTCCTCTGTTTTCCTTCCCTAGGTGATCCATGGCAAGGGAAGAACATGAGGTCAGGACTGTTGGATCAACTGACAATTTTTTTAAAGACACTTCAAGTACCCAATACTGAAATGTATTTCTTTCTCTGAAAATCTGAGAGCAGCAGAGAATTTCATTATACAGTATTACACATTTAGCATGAAATGTGTACTCATAACTACTCAGAGTAGTTATGGTTTAGAAACTGGGATACTAATATCTTACTAGTGTCCATCTTATATGATACTTCCCTTTCAATGTGAGTCTAGCAGATGTATAAATTTTTCAGGTGATAATACTAAGGATTATATGGAGGGTATTTATATGCAGACAGTGTGGACAGAGATGCCTAATTATGTAACTCATGGGTTGTATTTGACTTTCTTTAGGGAGCTGTGCACTAAAGAATAGTTGAAAAGAATGGATAATTTGATGGACCACGATGAGGAAGATTGAGGAAGCAGAGAAATGACATCAGTTGTGAGTATAATATAATCATTTTTCAGTAAAGGGTAAGTTAGTATTCAAATACATGTGGAAAGAGTATACACTGGTGACAACAAAATTTATAATTGTAACATTCAAATAACCAGAAGGTATTAGTTGAATGATGTTATATTATTGATATTTCACTTAGGCATGTTTAATCAGTATAGGCCAGGATGTAATATTTGGGCTTTATGCTCTTAGCCATGAAATTCCAACTCATAGACAGAAATGCATACATATATTCACCGTTATGTCTATAATACATTTTGGCAATATAGTGTGTTTTCCCCAAAATAACTGAGTTTGTGGGTTATATCCTACTAAATTAAGTTTATAGTATCTATGTATAATTATTTTACTCAGTCCTAATATAGGAAAAGATCTACAATACTGTGTCTCTTGCTAAATCCTGGCTAAAAACCTCAAGGCAAGAAAGAAAGAAAAGAAAAGAAAAGAAAGAAAGAAAGTAAAAAAGAACTAGAACACAATTATTTCCACTTAATAGTTTTTGTAGCTTCTAATCTCATATCACCTATGAAGATTTTTAATGCCTTTTCCTTTGAGGTGAAACAGTCACACCTGTAAGAAGGAGGAAAGTTCAGGGCATTCAGACAACACAGTCATTTGTGAGTTTTATGAGCACACTTTGAATAGTTATTAACAGAGAATAATTGTGGAAAGTAGACTGTGGTGGAGCTGTCTGGTGTTAGGGTACTGATCCCTTTGTCCATTTTCTGAATCATCACCTACTCTGTGGTAAGTGTTTTAATGCAGCTGTCTTCATGTCATACATATCTGTTACTAAAAACTACTCAGGTCAATTTATTGATCTGGACTTTGAATTTTTTGTTGTTCTTGTTCTATCATTTGTCACATTAATTCATATCTTCCAAGGAAATATTACTCAACAGGAGCAAAAGACAGAGTTATTTCTTCCTTTTCATAGTTGATAAACTTGTTTCAAGTTAAATATTATATACTGTTGTCTGTCTATTTTCATGCATATATAACATTGATAATTTTGTGTGTAATGTTAAAATTATGTCAGAACATTTTGGCCCCTGCACCTGCATGAGTTTCATTTCCTGGAACATGTCTTGATGTTTTTTTTTTTTCTCCATTGCTTTCTTTTTTTAAATTTATTTATTGTTTTATTAATTACAGTTTATCCCAAAAACATAAGGACACACAGGATATATACTTACTTATAATTAGATATTAGACATATAATATCATACTAAACATATAAATGTACTAAAAATTTGTATACCTAAAAAAGCTATGCAAGAAGGAGGATCCTGGGTAAGATGCTCAGTCTTCATTCAAAAGGCAAATGGGATGAACATCAGAAGAGGAAGTAAACAGGGAATAGGATCCGAGTCTACTACAGAGGGTCTTGGGTAGACTCTACCCATCAGGGTATCAAAGCAGAGGCTGAGACTAATAGCCAAACTTTGGGCAGAGTGCAAGAATCTTATGAAAGAAGGGGGAGATAAAAAGATCTGGAGGAGACAGAAACTCCACAAGGAGAACAATTTAACCAAAAAATCTGGGCACAGGGATCCTTTCTTAGACTTATACTCCAACCAAGGACCATTCATAGAGATAACCTAGAACCCCTGCGCACATGTAGCCCATGGCAGCTCAGTGTCCAAGTAGGTTCCCTAGTAAAAGGAACAGGGAGTATCTCTGACATGAACTCAGTGGCTGCTCTTTGATCACCTCCCCCCGAGGGGGTGCAGCCTTACCAGGCCACAGAAGATAATGTAGCCAGACTTGTTGAGAACTGATATACTAGGATCAGAGGGAAGGGGAGGAGGAGCTTCCATATCAGTAGACTTAGGGAGGGGCATGGGAGAAGATGAGGGAGGTAGGGTGTGATTGGGAAGGAATTAGGTATTCTCACAGCTCAGATATAAAGTGAATAAACTGTAGTCTCCAATGGTTTCTATTGCTCCTTTCAGTCACATTCAACCCATTGTCTACTATTGTGGTCATTGCACCTTCAATATAAGATTCTGGAACCTCCTTAGAGGATCAGAATTTGCTTCATATGTAAAAAATGTTACTAAAAATTCCTGGAACATGGCTATATTTGTTTTCTTTTCTCCATTTGTGTCTATTATAATTACTGGGCTTTTCCTGGCAGGGTGTTCCTTTCGGCCATGTTCAAGGCATCATTTGCTCTTACAGTCATGATACCTTCATGTAAGACTCTGGGATCTCCTTATAGTTTCAGAATTTGTTTCAGATGTTAAAACAAAAAGTGTTGTCAATAGTTTCATAAATGCTATTGGAACATTAGTGATGGTGTCTTTTATAATTAATTAATTCACTCTCCATATCAATCACAGTCCCTTCCTTCCTCTACTCCTGATCCCACCTTACCTTTTATTTCCTCAATCTCCCTCTCCTATTCCTCAGAAAGGTGGAGCCCCAATCACTAACCCATGCCAACTCGTGAAGTCACATCAACACGGAGCCTGTCCTCTTCCCTTGTGCGTTTTCTAGGCAATCCCACAAGGAGGACATTATCAAAATGCAGGCAATAGAGTTTATGTTTGAGACAGTCCACATTCCCCTTACTAGGAAACCCACATGAAGCTCAAGCTGTGCACTGGCTACATCTGTGTAGGGAGCCTAGGTACATGCCATACATGTTCCTTGGTTGTGTGCTTGAGTCTATGTAAGCCCTTCTGGGTCCTTTGGTCCTTCTGAGTCAGGCTCTAGTGAGCTTTGACCACCTTAACACCACCAAGCTTTTACATATATTACTTTAATGTATTTGATTTATGATACGAAGTCTCAATGTGCTTCTCACTATGATTTGAATACCATTAATGAGGTTGTGCTTGCTCCTCAGGAACTCACATTGCAGATGTAGGCTACCACACTCACTTACTTATGATTTTGTAAGAGCAACTGATTTTTTTAACCTTCAGTTTTGAGTGTCAATTGCTTGTATATAAAATACATTGAGGAGTCTACTGAGCACATCTGAAAGACTCTAACTAGCAGTGTTTTCAAAGCAAAGACTCATGACCAAACCTTTGGCAGAGTACAGGGAATCATAAGAAAGAAGGGGAGTTAGTCTGATGGGGAAAGGATAAGAGCTCCACAAGGACCAAATATATCTGGGCACAGGGTCTTTTCTGAGACTGACATTCAACCAAGGGCCATGTATGGATATAACCTAGAACCTCTGCTCAAATGTAGCCTATGGTAGTTCAGTAACTAATTGGTTTCTCAAAGTGAGGGGAACAAGGACTAGGTCTAACAGGAACTCAATGAATGGCTCTTTGGCCTCCCCACCACCCAAGGGAGGAGCAGTCCTGTTAGGCCACAGAGGAGGACTTTGCAGCCAGTCCTGAAGATACCTGATAAAACAGAATCAGATGAATGGGGAGGAGGTGCCCCCCTATCAGTGGACTTGGAAAGGGGCACGGTGGAGATGAGGGAGGGAGGGAGGGACTGGGAAGGAATGAGGGAGCAGGACACAGCTGGGATACGGAGTTAATAAAATGTAACTGATAAGAAAAAAATAAAATTAAAAAATTACGTTGAAATTTTTGTATACCCTGCTAATTAACTAAAATTATTTTTGACCTAAAAATGTAAATATTTTTCTAGTTACAAGGTAATGTCCTTCATAAAAGTTTTAGATTATTTTTATTGTCATAGGATCAGATATTTTTAAAAATGCCCAAAGTTCATTTCCCTATAACTACTATGAGGATGTCCTCTAGGACTATGTCCAATGCAAAGTGCCAACAGCGGATATAATTGATTTCTTTTTAAAACTGCAGAAATACTGGATCTTGACATGCGTAACAGCCTCTTAAGCTTAAGGGAATTTATTTTACTGTTTTTTTTTTAAAAACCATGGAGATGTTTAGGAGTTCTTAAAGACTGCTTGCTATGTGCTTTGAGCTGACCATGTGGTCCTGTTTATTCTTGTAGGAAGGCAGAATGTTACAAGAAACATTTAAGTATGTCATACTAAATCTACATACTTTGTTCAATTTCATTAGGCATATTATAAATTATTTTTATGGACTGGATATTCTTAGAAATTTTACCAAATATATATCTTTCAAGTTTCCTTTATTTTTTCATATAATATTGCCCATTTCAATTCCTCTGAAATTATCCTACTTCCATCCTACTTCTCCCCTTTCTCTCTGTTCAAGTATCACATATTTTCTAAGAGTTAAAATAAGGAAAATCAAATGAAACTAAGAAACAAACTAAACCTTATAAGTCAAAATCTACCCCCAAAAAGCAAAAAGTTCACACAAAACGCTAAAACAAAACATGGAGTCCTTTCTGTGTTAACTAACTACTTGTGGTCAAAGTGCCTACCCTGGACTCAGTGACAATCCATTAGAGAAAACTTACCTCTTCTTTACCAGGAAGCACTCATTGCAAATTGCATCACAATAGTTATGGGACTTTATTTCAGCATCCCTTCTCAATGCAAGGATTTTTGTGTGGTTCAAACATTTGAAGGTCTTATGTGTGCTTCCAGTCTCTGTGCATTGCTATATTTATTTTTCTTGTTGTGTACAGAAGAGGATTTTTCCTTGGCGATATCTGTTACCTCTGACTTTTATAATCTATCTTCCCCCCTCTTCTGCACAGATCCATGAGTCTTGAGGAATGAGGTTTGAGGAAGACTTCCCATTCAGGACTAAGTGATCCAAAATCCATTCACATTGTCCACTTTTGGGCCTATGGGTTATTTCTCACTACAAAAATAAGCTTTTCTGACAAAGGTTAAGTGAGTCACTGCTCTATGTCATTAGATATAATCTTATTGATATTTTCCTTTAGTAGAACAACAATATTAAGTTTAACACTAAGCATAGTACCTATCTAGTTTCAGATTCTTGCCCACTTTCACAGTATCATATACGTGTTCCAACTTAAGGAATGGCTCCTAAATCCAAATACGAGGTTCTTGGTTGCTACCATAATATATAATATATATGTTTGGTAATATATATTAGCAAGCTTCTAAGCATTTTTGAAATGTTCATATAAAGTTAATGCATTTAGATTATTTCCACCCTTCTTTCACTTGAAGCTTCTTTCTTTTTTTTCTCAAAATTTTTATTTAACTTTTATTAATTACACTTTATTCCTTTTGTATCCCCCCATAAACCCCTCCCTCATCCCCTCCTGGTCCCACCCTCCCCCCTTTCTGTATGCATGCCTCTCTCCACTGATAGGGGAGGTCCTCCTCTCCTTCTTTCTGATCTTTTTTTCTTTCTTTTTTTTTTTTTTT
>REGO01000681.1:235000-268545 GCA_010120015.1 Rhombomys opimus | reverse complement strand
ACAATCTTCTGACCCTGGGGAAAGCCAGCCCACAGCTTAAAATAGCCTCTGGATAGCCTACCCCAACCTGCCTCATGGGCAATGCAGATAGGTCCACATACACGGAAGCAAGCCAGATCCTCAGCCTTAGCCAAATATGGAGTTGTTTGTTACAGAGAGCACTCACCATCAGGAAGGTGGAAGGCAGAAACCAGCTCCATCTTTAAGGCGCGGCATTACGCAGCTCTCTACAGTTCTCCCTTTTTGTTTTAGACGCTTCAGGCAAGAGTAGAGGTCTGATCTCTGATATTAGAAATATATTGGGACTTTGTACCAATGTTCATTTAGGTGTCATCCACCCAAAGAGCATCAGACCCATCTGATACCTTTTTCCCAGAGGCGGGACCTGGGGCATCAACCTGCATGCAATCAGACATGCTCTTTTCTGTGTCAAAAGCGGCTGACCCTGAGTGCAGTGCTTAGCCTCACATCCTGAGCGTAACATTTTAGCTTTTTATGGTAGCCAACCATGCTTGGGGAGACTGTCCTGCTTCAATGGCTGTAAGGCCTGAATGATCATGGCTGCATTACACTGTTGTGAGACTCTAATCTTGCATATACACCACAGGCAAACCAAGGCAACCAATACCAGAAGGCCTGCTAATGCTCCCATGCCCGCCCATTCCTTCAGATGATTCATGGCTGCAGCAATCCATGATGATAATCCTGTGGCTAGTCCTGAGTCCACTCTGGTAGAATTTACAGTAACAATGGCCACTCTCAGCTGCTCCATCATAGTATCGAATTCTTCGGTCCAATTACCTAAAATATAGCTAGACAATTGTTTAGACAGATTTGCAGCATGGGGAAAATTCTCATATTGTATGCTAGTGACACAAAGTCCAGCATACTTCCATTGACAGCCACGTTGAGCGATTTGCCATAGGGTATCAATTTGCTCCGGCATGAGGTCAGTCCTCTGATTGAACACCATCAAGTCTCCTTTTAGTTGAGCATTAATTCCTTTTTGTACATCTAGAGCATGAGCTGCATTGGTTAAAAGATTATTTAGGGTCTGAGCAGTCTGCATAGTATGACTCATGGCTAATGCCGCGGTGGTAGCTCCAACAGCCACCAATGAGATGGCAGTAACAATGGAGGCTGTAATTCCAAGATCCCTTTTCTGTCTGAAGAGAGTCATAGTGTGAGGGGCATCAACAGGCACAGGCACCCAGCGAGGCATGTGAGTAATCAGGGCATATCTAAATTCACTAGCATTCCGGCATTGGGCAAAAAAGCAAGTATCATTACCACAATTACTTGGCTCTATCTGGCTAACAATGAATAGAAATGGGGGTTATAAACAAAGTTATGGACTTATAGGAAATATTATGAGAAGCCTTAACCCCCTCGTTGGAATATCCTGCATCAGTTCTAGAACTAGCAGTTGTGGTGTCCGAGGTCTGAGTAGGTTCAGGAGACCATTGCCCCCAGGGGCGAGACGTGCTCCATGTAAATTGACTTCTTTCTTGTGACCTCCATTAGCTCCCAAATTTTTCACTTATTCTCATACAATACAGTCATATAATTTAACTACCAATTACCAAGTCCATTAGGTATTGCTTATATGTGTGTGTGCTTCAGGTTGATTTTTTTTTGAGACTTATAACTTATCAAGGGACTTTTTCCAGGAGAAATTTCATTCTCTCTTAATTACTTGTAGGTCTTCAGTTAGCAGTGTGGTCTATAACATTTTTCCATCCACCTTCACACAAGAATTTGTACTTTCATTTTTAAATGTTCTTTAGGTGTCTCTATTATTAGATATATTATTTGGGTGCAACTTGCCTGTCATAAATAGGAGGCACTTTATCACAGCAGACATCTTATTTCTCTGGATCGTACATCCTTTCTGCTACCTCTTTCACAATGTCTCTAAGTCTTGCATGTAGAATGATTTTCCTCTTCCTTCCTTCCTTCCTTCCTTCCTTCCTTCCTTCCTTCCTTCCTTCCTTCCTTCCTTCCTTCCTCCTTCCCTCTTTCTTTCTTTCTTTCTTTCTTTCTTTCTTTCTTTCTTTCTTTCTTTCTTTCTTTCTTTTTTCTTTCTTTCTTTCTTCTTTTATAATTTTTGTGTTGTAACAGGAATTTATCAATTGGTGTTGGGAATACCACTTGCTTTTAATTCTTTGCATTTTGACTAATCGAGTAATTCTCAGCTAGTCTTCATCTGCTTTGAAATGAAGCTGCTTTGTTGATGGTGAGAGTTACAAAAATCTCTGTGTAAAAAGACAGATATTTGAAATGTATATATTATACTGGTTCAAAAATGTAGCTGTGGTACACTTTCCTGTAGTATCCATAACCTCACCAGGTATGGACTATTGTCTAGGTATACAGTCTCCAGGTTTTTTTTTTTTTCTTGGCCATGATATAAGGCAGCTCAGTGTCCAAGTGGATTCCCTAGTAAGGGGAGTAATGGCTATCTCTGACATGAACTAAGTCATCTGCTATTTAATTACTTCTCCTGGGGCGTACACCCTTACAGCCAGCCCTGATGATACCTGATAAGCTAGGGTAAGTTAGAAAGGGAGGAGTTCCTCCCTAGTAGTAGACTAAGGATGGGGCATAGAGGGAGAAGAGGTAGGGTAGGACTTGGAGGAGATGAGGGAAGGGCTATAGTCAGGATACAAAGTGAACAAATAAATAAATAAATATTATATGAGTCTACTTTACTTACAAGAAATAGTGTCTTATTAAGGTGTAGCTTTGAAGCACCAAGCCTCCAATGCCCTGGTAAAGATTAAGGGATTGGAAATGATGACACTTAGGGAAAGATGGTCAAATCATGAAGTTTATGTAGAGCTTTTATAGTAGCGTTATCTGTAGTGTTTACATAAACATAGCATGGCGGTAAGGAATAGACCAAATGTAAAACTGAATGATATAGGTGACTCTCTTATCATTTTAATATTGCTATAAATTTAAAAAGCTGACTTATTCAAAAGTAGATTTTATGCACTTTATGTTTTTGACCAATATATGTGCCATGTGTTCATGGAATGTCCACCAGTCTCCTGTGCTTCTTTTGTTCTACTACATATTTGGGGCTCACAGTAGGAAGAATAAAGACAGTTTCCTCTTTTCTAAGATTTTAGTCTAGCATTCAGAAAAATAAAATTGAAACTTGAAGATGATCTCAGGAGAAACCTTCAGAGAATAGGTACAAAACTGTTAAACATTTTTATACAGGGGGTAACCTTGTGGCTCTTACATAACATTCAATGTGTTACTTTTCCTTTCTAGATGAAAATATGCAGGGCGGTGAGGTGGCTTAGTTAGCAATATATTTGCCTTACAGATATGAGCACCTAACATTTCTTCGTAGAATACGTATGGAAAAATCACACGTGTTGTGCGTTGTGAGCTACCAATCCCAGGTCATGAATGGAAGAGAAAAATTTTTGTTTGCTCTTCCAGCCTAGACTGCTTGGCATATCCTTGTCTACTGACAGAACAGTTGAATACATGAACTCCCAACAGCTAAGAGTGCATGCAAAAGATTGGCATCAGTTCAAGCCAGAAAATATTCCACTATAGGTGGGGGAGGGACTTAAAAATTTCCACTCCTATCTGACTGTCTATTGGCATTAGATGGGCTGTGGGGTAGAGGTGAGTAATTTCCCTTCATAGATGTTTGCCTTGAGAGGATAGTTGTTCTCTAGTAGATCCTTCTACACCTGTGCACATGCAGACAGCAAGAAATCAACTCATTTAGAATAAAGAAGAATGAGATAGACAGAGAGACCGAGAGAGACACAGAGACACAGAGAGGTAGAGAGAGAGTGAGAGAACAAAAATTTGAGATAGAATATTGATTGTAAGGGTAGTGGAGGAATTTTAAAAACATTACAGATTGACATTGAATAAAATATTTTAATTGAAAATATTTTTCATACAATGTTTTGTGATCATGGCTTCCATCTCACCTCCTCCAAATCCCCCTTACCTCTCAACCCACCTAACTCTTTGCTTTCTTTAATAGCACTTGGGGGAATTGACCCAAGGAAATTTAAAAGAGTCAACAGCATGCTGCACTTGGGCACCCAGAGTTACAATTAGGAAGGCCCAGACAGAAAGAGAAAGAGGCTTTCTTATAGAATACCACGCTGATACCATAATTAGCAGATATACACTCAGCCCCAAAGCACCATTGGCTGTATTATCTTTTGTCATTTGAAGCTGGAGCCCCAGATACATTATCTTTTTCCTGTCTTTTTTGTTGCATTTTCCCTATTTCTGCTGAAATACATTGCAAGTCTAGATAGCTGCTTGAAACAGTACTTCTAATTGAGATATCCCCTGGTAAAATTTGATTTCCCTTCCTTAGTTTGATCTGTCTCTCTCTCCTCTGCCTCTCTCTTGCTGATACTACTTTCAGGTATGTCATTCATAACTCGGTGTTTAATTGAAGATTTGTCTAAGAAAAATATGTTTCACTTCATCTTTCAGAAACTGGCAGGAACAGATGTTTGTGCCTTATACTTCCTTGGTGTGTAAAAAATATTATTTTAAAATTAAAGAAAATGATGACATGATTGATCCTATGAAGTTGAGGTTCTTATTGTAGATATAATGGAGAGCACAGGCAGCGGCACCTGGGATGGTCCAGCCTAAATAATGCCATGAGAGGAAAGAGAGGGCAGGAGAGAGCAAGAGAGGATGAAAGAGGGCTCTGAAGCAAAGATGTTAGGAACTAGCTAGGATACCAGTAGACCAAGAGTCTGGTGTAACCAAAATGGTTATGTTGTATAGGAATCAGAGAAACTGGGGGAAGTGAAAACAAAATCGGTTCTGGGATTGAGGGTTTGGGATAGGAACAGGGTATATCAGCCAGAATGTCTCTGAAATAGGTCCTGGTGCTGTGAGAAACTAGCCTGAAGTGTGTGCTTTGATATGTGATATGTGAATAGACACTTCGCATATTAGCCATTTGTCCCTTGTTGGAGACCTAACACTATT
Source organism: Rhombomys opimus (assembly GCA_010120015.1). Taxonomy (NCBI): domain Eukaryota; kingdom Metazoa; phylum Chordata; class Mammalia; order Rodentia; family Muridae; genus Rhombomys; species Rhombomys opimus. Next base: position 263,547 of record REGO01000681.1, on the reverse strand, counting down.
CAGTACAATTACACCTCTAGATTACACAGGGCTTCTTCTCTCTCCTGAAAAAATGTTATAGGTGGGCATTATTTGTACATCCCAGACTCTCACCAGCATTCTGATGTGGTAGATGGCAGGCAAGAATTGGAACTAAAGTCATCGTACAGAGAAGAGTCACTGTGATGTCCCAGGGAATCAGCCTAAACACCAGATACAGCATTATAGAGCAGGATGTCACTTGACTTTTGTCCTGAGCAGGACAGAACATCAGGATTCAGATCAACCAGTGCAATCACTGGTGTTAAATTAAGATATTTTTCCATAAAAGATGTATTACCTCTTCCATGCTATTGTACTCAAAACTGATGTGTAGAAAAATAATTGGTGCAAATATTCTACCTATTATCCGTATAACATTTTATTCTATCTAAACTGCATAGTACTAATCTTTTTAGAGAGAGGTACTGATGTTTTCAGAGAAGGTCCCATGACATATATAGTTGTAACTACAAACATTATCTTTCAGGGTGAGAAGCAGAAGACGTTAATTACTAGGATTTTTTCAGTTAGATTGCTATATTATGAGCACTTGTAATTTTCTTTCTACGTTTTGGATTCTCGTGGCTAAATAGAATGTATAGTGTTTAGTTTCACTTTTCTATTTTCCTTGACACAATTTTTCCACTTTAGAAACAATCATCTCCGCCTCCCTCTTTCATGTTCTAAAGAAGTAGAAAGTCTCCAGAAGTGAAAAGCTATTATGTAGTGAGAGAATGGCAATGATCGTATGTGCATAACCTACCATGGATCCTGATGATCCTTGATACTAGAAACATTTTCTCTCTGCTTAGATACTTCTCTCCTTGATGGCTTTAGGTCTCCTCTTAGTGATGATCCACCTTTTATTTATACAAGTGCTACTGGTTCAATCCTAGAACCTTTATCCTCACAACTGTGTAATGAATTGTGATTGGGAAGGCAAAAAATAATTAGCGGGTCATGTTGAAAAGCATGTAGAAAAGTCAGCAAATACCTATAACCTGAATGCAGATTGAGCACATCTTTGAAACTCTACTGGATGAGTTTGAAAGAACCAGTGAGTTGCATGTAACTCGTTTGTTTGTTCTTTGACTGGCCTTACACTCAATGCCAAGACATAGGTGTGAATTTCACATAGGCAGCAGTTGGCTATTGGGAAGTCCTCCAAACTGCACATTTGGAGAACAGGCATGACTGTTATGAGCAATAAATACTAACCTTTGCTAAGGACACCACTTAGATTTCACTAATAATGGACAAACAATCATAATTGTTTCCTTTCAGTTTCTGATAATTACCATGTTGCACATACATAAACATACAATTTATGGCCTGAGAATGTAGCTATACTAGTTTTAGAATATCATCCCATCTTGGCTTGTAGACTATTTTTCTCCCCTCATAGAAGAGCAAGCAGGTTTTGGAGACTGCCATATGATTATCCAGCCCATTACTCACATCTATTTTTTACAGTTTTACTCAGTGAACAGGTGATCAGAGAAAGGCTAGAGTTTATATTCCAGGTAAAAACTAAGTTGGGTGCCTTCACTTATGCAGCTTAAGGAAAGCTGTAATCTTTTCTGGGAACACATTCTGGTGCATTATTTGAATGAGATGACCCAAAGTTTGGTATTTAACCTGTTATCTACTCAAAGTAATGAAGCAGAATAACATCATTAATTTCCAATGTTTATATTGAGGGATTAGTAAATTGATTTGTTCTTTGGAGCTTATGAAAAGTGTGAAATATAGTTTAAATTTTTCTCCAATGAAGGAATCTTTGGCTCACTTGCGGTAGTTGAGAGAACACCAAACCAGGAGTTTGAGTTTGAGTTCAGGAAGTCAGTGATATTTTTCTTGATACATGGAATGAGACAAATAACTGAAATGAAGAGGCATGAGCGAGAAATAATTGCATAGGAAAATTTTACATTGTTGTTTGTCTCTATAGTACTTGAGGGAAATGTTACAAGGATGGGTAGAGTAAGCCTTTGGGATAGCCCAGCTGGGGCATAATTCTTAGGAACAGTTGTCAGAGCAACATAGCTACTTCTGCAGGCAATGTGAAGTGTATACTGCTGTGAATTGGCAGTGTATACTGCTGTGAATAATGCTTACACATACACTTACACTGCTGTAAGTGTAAGGCAGGGGTTTTTGCAAGACAGGGATATGAGGATGGGGGTTGGTATTGACTTCTGACATAGTGAGATAAATGGTGGTATTGGGTTTTTTTAATGGTTAGGGGGATAGTAGGAGAAGAGGGCACAGAATACATCAGTAATGTACAGCACCGCCACGAATCCTCAAACCTGGGACCAATGGAATCAGCGATGTAGTAATTAGGAAGCAAGTGTCTATGGAAAAGCAAAATGATATTATTTGAGTCCTCAATTAGATACAGAGAAGGGAGGAAATCAATGAGGCAGTAGCATTTAGACATCAGTCTTATTTTTGATCAGGTATGTTTGTCAGTGTTAACCAAAGATAATTCAACATAGAAAAGCCTGGAATTATGAAAAATTAAAAAGACTCTCATATAACCTCACTTGTGTGGCTTTGGCCTGTGAGCACACAGAATCAGTTTCAAGGCTGTGGAAACAGATGAATTGAGCAATATAATTATTTATTCCTCCTGGAGCCAAGAGAGATAGAAACTGAAGTCACAAAAAGGGATATTAGTCTCAGATAGACCCATGCTAGGCAATATAGATACTGGTCTTTCATCAGTGAAGTCCTGAGGGAATTCAGAAACTAGAGGACAGTAGAGGTAGAGCCGGTAATTCTGAGAGAACTAAGGGTAAGTAAGGCTATGTGTGAGGCCTGGTTGATTAGGGTTTCCAATATTGTGCCCATAGAAAAAGTCTGAGACTCTCAAGGACATTTAGTATCTTTGCTGAGCTCTTTGATTAGCAAAATATGTAAAAGATTGAGGGCCCTTGGTAGAATCATGTGACATATACCAGCATATAAAGAGAGTCAATAAAGTGGTAATGCACCCTGGAAAAAAATAAATGGGTAAACAGAGAAAGAGGTCTATCTTGTATACTGAAAGGCAAAATTGTCAAGATTTTTTTGTTAAGCCGTGTTTTCTAATGAAAAAAAAATACTGAAACATAGCACAATTCTTTGGTAAAATTTTTCTGGGACACTTGTAAGCCTTATGAAAACTTTACAAATAGCATCCTTAATAAAGCACTATAGGTGAAGACAATCAAGTCTATCCTTCAGGTACACAATTATTCTTCTGAATTAGTGAGGTTTTCTCTGTTTTCAGTAAAAAAGTATGTAGGGGAGTGGATGATTTGCACAGCCTAGGATTTAACAGCAGCCACGTGAGCTGGGTGGAGAGGCACTAGCTACTGCCACAGCCAAAGTGCCAAGCACGAAACTCTGAGAGCCCAGGTCATATACAAATGTCCTTTACTTGTTGTGTACTATATTTTTTTTGTAATTAGGAAAGGCATGCTAGTGATAAAGTAGTATTAATGTTACTATTTTTATGTACTTATGCATATTCTTGCTTAAAATAATCTCCCATCACCCCCTTGAATGACTGCATCACTATAACATCTTGTGTCGGAACTTTTATAGTTTTGAAAAGTTATTGCTAGATGATCTGCTGGACTCTCTGAAAAAGTTTTACAGCACTAAACCATGAGATGTCAGTGTGGAGAATTGGTGGGAAAAATGATAAGAAGCCTTTTGCAGAGTTGAATCTGAAAGTGAGAATATACATATACATATACATATGTGTGTGTGTGTGTGTGTGTGTGTGTGTGTAGTTTTCCATCACTTGATCATGGTATTGTATTTACTGATAAATGTTTATAATTGCAAGAATTAAAGTGGTAAGTGTATGTTTTGTTAGTGGATGTTTTCTTTGTTATGCAAATGAGGAACTGATTATTAAATTATATAGATATTTTCTTGTCTTTCTTTTTATATTTTATTTCAGTTTATTTACTTTACATCCCAAGGGTGACCCCTCCCTTCTCTCCTCCCAATTCCCCTCTTTACCTCCTTCCCCCTACCTCTTTATCTTTCTCCCCAGATAAGAGAAGCCCACCTGAGGATGTACTCAGAACTGAGCATATCCTCATCTCCTGAGGCCAGGCAAGGCAAGGAGAACTGTTCTAAAAGCAGCCAATAGAGTCCATGTTAGAAACCGCCCCCTCCTCCACTTATCAAGCACCCCATATGAAGACCAAGCCACCCATCAGCCACATATGTGCAGGGTGTCTAGGTCCAGATCATAGATGCTTCCTAGTTCAAGTCTCAGTCTCAGTAATACCCTATGGGACCGGGTTAGTTGTCTCTGTTTGTCTTCTTTTGAGGCTCCTGTCCCCTCCACATCCTTCCATTTTCCCCCCAGCACTACCACAGGAACTCTGGAGCTCAGCCTTATGCTTGGTCCAAGTCCCAGGATCTGTTTAAATCTGCTGCTGGCTGGAACCTCCCAGACTACACTCAAGTTAGGCTCATGTCTGCAAGCATAGCAATGCATCATTAACAGAGTCAGCTTTCTACCATGGGGTGGGTCTCATGTTGGGCCAGTTATTGGTTGTATATTCCGTCAATCTTTGCTCCCTCCTTATCCCTCTACTTCATGTAGGCAGGGTAATTTTTAATTTTTGTTTTATTTTTAATATAATTTTTTTTTCTTTACTACAATTTATTCACTTTGTATCTCAGCTGTAGCTCCACCTTCATCTCCTCCCAATTCTGCCCTTCCTCCCTCAGGGTAATTTTTGAATCAAAGATTTTGTGAGTGGGTTGTTTCTCCCATTAGTCCTGCCTGACTAGGCAGTGGTCACTTCATCTTCATGTCCTCCCTTTTAGGAGTCTCAGGTAGAGTCACAACCATATCCTTCCAGGAGCCTACCCCATCACAGGCTTCCAGCTTGACAAAGAGATGCCCTCCACCTCAGTTTCCCTTCATGTTCCTAGCCCTCTCATTTCCCACTCCTGTTCTCCCCACATCTGAGCCTCATACTTGTTTCCCTCCCCATTCCATCTCTTGCTCAGGTTCCTCTCTTCATCCACTTCTGTCTATTCTATTTCCCTTTCTGAGTGACATCCTGGCACCTTCCCTTGGGTTCCCCTTGTTGCTTAGCTTCCTTAGGTCTGTGGATATAATTTTTATATAAAATAATTACCATTAGAAAACATTACCAGCAATTTGTACAGATATGTGGCTAATTTCTTTATTTTGCATTGTGAGTTCATTCAATCCTTACATTACACCAAGAATAAGACTCTTTCTCCCCCATTGCTTCATTCTCAGTCTTGGATGAATTGAAGAATGAGTAGAAGAACTTTGAGGGTGCTGCTTTTGTTCCCATATTCTTTCCTCACATGATCCAGGTTAGGCCATTTTCTCATTTGTGAATGTATTTTATTTGTAGTTGCTAGTACATATCTATTTGATTTTATTGATTTTTTAAAATGTTTCTACCTCTCTTGTAACCCCTCAACCCTAGGCAGGAAAAAATGATAGGAGGGAAAGGGTAGATAGATGTCTGTAAACTTAGTTCCAGCTAGTTAGGGTCAAAAGATTTTTTGGAAAAATACCAATCTCAGTCATATGGATATCTAGCAGTCCAGCAACAACAAATGGCAAATGCAGCAGGAAGAACAAGCAGCCTTCTTCCTCTACCATCTGTCTCCTTGAAGCCCTGGTACATTCTCTCTGTGGGCTCTCATATTTTTCAGAATTAAACTGCTTTCAGCTGGGAAAGACCACGCACCTGTCTGAGAACATGAGGCAATTATTAGCTGTAGATAAACTAAAGCAGGCCCGTATGCAACACTTGAGATTAACAAAAAACAAAAACAAACAAACAAAAAAACATATTTACCCTGACTAAAATGCTCAATCCCCATCCCGAAAGGCAAAGAGGAAGGGCATCAGAAGAAGAAGAAAACAGGAAACAAGCTAGAAACCCGCCACAGAGGGCCTCAGCAGATGCTGAGACTTATGGCCAACTGTGGGGCAGTGTGCATGGAATCTTATGTAAGAAGTAGAAAATAGTAAGATCTGAGAAGGACAGGAACTCTACAAGGAGAGCAACAGAACCAGAAATTTGAACACAGGGTCTTCCCAGAGACTCATATTCCAACCAAGTACCATGCATGGAGATACCCTAGAACCACTGCACACATGTAGCCGATGGCAGTTTAATGTCCAAGTGGGTTCCATAGTAATGGGAAGAGGGACTGCCTCTGACATAATCTGATTGGCCTGCTCTTTGATCACCTCCCCCTGAGTGGGGAGCAGCCTTACCAGGCCACAGAAGATGACAATGCAGCCACTCCTGATGAGATCTGATAGACTAAGATCAGAAGGAAGGAGAAGAGGACCTCCCCTATCAGTGGACTTGGGGAGGGGCATGCCTGAAGAAGGGGGAGGGAGGGTGGTTTCAGGAGGGGAGAAAGGAGGGGCTTATGGGGGGGGATACAAGGTGAATAAAGTGTAATTAATAAAAATAAAAAACCTATTTACATAACATAACTGAATTGTTAAAGAAACCAAAACTTCTACTACTCTTTATCAAATTTGAAGCAATTTCCAGAATTAGGGCCTCTGCATTCACTACACTGTTAAAGAAGCTCATAAAATCATTAGTTTGGAATGGCTTCTTCCACATGCCTCATTTATATAAATGGTAAATAATTTTATATTAGTTCCAGCTGTTCTTTTTTTCCCCAGCTGTTCTTTTGAGTCACTGGCAGGAAAGTGCCAGCCTTGTAGCTTTCCCAAGTCATCATCATTGCTCATTTGTGTTTCTTGATGATGCCTCTGCCTGAATTCCATCTATAAACCGAGTAAACCCATTGGCTCACCAAGCAGAAGTTTAGTGGGATGTCTATTAAAAATTTATGGATTCCTTGTCCTGTATGAATGAACCTTTCTTCATGTTTCTCTAGGAAAAGAAAGATAGCAGGAAAGTATGTCTAAGTACAGTTTAATTATTTTATCTTTTCATGGCATCCTTGATTTCTTGTATATTTTGTGTTTGGGACTTTTCTGATTTTATTTATTTTATTTTAGTTTTTGAGAGAAGTATCAGTTTCTGCGAGTGTATCTTTAGCACCAGAGATTCTCTCTTCCATCTCTTGTATTCTGCTGGTGATGCTTACCTTTGTGGTTCCTGATCTTTTCTCCAGTTCTCCAGCTCCAGGGTTTTCTCAGTTTGTGTTTTCTTTATTGATTCTAATTCTGTTTTCATGCCTTGCACCATTTCCTTCATCTGTTTGAATGTGGATTCCTGTCTCTCTATGATGGTCTCTATTTTTTTGTTTATTTCCTCTCTATATGCAACTAATTGTATCTCTATTTGTACCTCAATTTTTTGGCTATATATGTCTGTGTTTCTTTGAGAATTTTGTTCATTTCCTCTTTTTTTTTTGCCTCCACTTGGTTGGCCAAATCTTTGATAGATTTGTTCATTTCCTCTTTAGTATTTGTCAGTATTTGTATGGCTATTGCCCTGAGATTTGTTTGTTTCCTCTTTATGTGCCTCAAATAATCGGGTAAGCATAGCTTTAAAGTAATTTTCCTGTGCTTCCAAGGAATTGGAGTATCCATCAGTTTTGGGGGTTGCTGGTGAAGCCATGATGTCCTGATTTATGTTGAATGTGTTCTTTCACCTACTCCTGGCCATTGGTTTATCCATAACCTTCTCTGTTTGTTCCTGGATTCTGCAGTTCAGACTGTACCATCTCTCTCCAGCATCTAGTGAATTCTTCAGGAAGCTGAAAGTGGTCCTGTGGCCTCATTGTGTGTGTTGGTGCTTCACCTGTGGGAGGAAAGTCCACTGGAGCAGAAGGGCAAATGTGGGGGCGAATGCGTGCATGCATGTGTGGAAATGTGTGTAGAAGTGTTGTCTCAAGGGACAGAGGGATAGAGAGTGTTGAACCCTTGCAGGCTTCTAAGGGATTACTTGTGCATGTGCTGTAGATGTAGTGGGCACTGGTGATAGTTGCAGCACAATTTCCTTATGCAAATTCCTTGAATACCTCAGTGGTCTACAGGCCCCTGGTATTTGGCTCTGTCTGAGCTCCAGGTGTTATCTGTCTTAACTCCACTGTTGGACCCCCAGTGCAGGGGCTTCGATGTCCCAAGAGTCCCTCTATTTCCCACAATGGGTATGTGGGTGGGAGGGGTCCAATGCCTGGTCGCTAGTTTAGAAGCACCCTGGATCTGGGGCTCTGTAGACACTCAAGGGCTCACTCACTCTCAAGCAGGTCACATCAGCAGGGATGGGGGTATCTGGGCTCTCTGCTCTCTGGTTTTGCCCTGCTTGGTCTTATGCAGGAGGACTGACACACTCTGCCAGCTCAGTGCTGCTGCAGCCACCAGGTTAGGAAGTCCAGCCACTCCAGATGCCTTCTGGGAAGTCCTGGGGGCCCTCCACTGTGCTCTCCAGACCTGGGAGGCCCAGCGCCTGGAGTGTCTAGCTTGTTTGGTGGGTCTGATGGACTATGGTGGCTACATAGCATATTATCTGTCACAAGGGTTTGGACGGGACATACAGTCAGTGGTTGGGAGACCCTGCAGAGTCAGTATAGCCACTTGCAGCCCTGAGACACATGGAGGATAGTGCCATGGATCTGAGACCCCTAGGCAGGTACAGCTGGCATCTGCAGTTCAGGGGCCAGGAGCCCCTGTAGTCCCCAGGCAGTGAGCGCTGAGCTGAGAATCTAGGGCTGGTGTGCTGGTTGTGCCAAGGAGGAGGGAGGCCCAAAAAAGGGGAGTGCCGGGAGATCAAATGATCGTTTCTCTCCTTCCCCAAACAAGTCTGCTGGTTACCCAAGAACAAAGTTCTCAGCTCTTGCAATGTTCCCTCTTTTAGAAAGCCCCACCGTTGTTTCCCTGGGCTCAGTAGTCCTTCCACTCACCAACTCCAGCTCTTCAGCTCCTCTGCAACTCAGAAACTGTGCGCACTCATTGCCATCTTGGATCTGCCCCTTTTTTTTCTTTTTTAATATATTTTTTATTTATTATAATTTATTCACTTTTTATCCCAGTTGTAGCCACACCCTTGTCCCCTACCAATCCTATCCTCCCTCTTTCATTTCCTTCCATGCCCCTTCCCCAGTCCACTGATTGTGGATGACCTCCTCCCCTTCCAACTGACCCTCGCCTATCAGGTCTCATCAGGACTGGCTGCATTGTTTTCCTCTGTAGCCTGGTCCAGCTGCTCCCCCTTCAGGGGAAGGTGATCAAAGATGCAACCACTGAGTTCATGTCAGAGACAACCCCTGTTCCCCTTACTAGGAAACCCACTGGGAGACTGAGCTGCCACTGGCTATTACCTGGGGTCTAGGTTACCTCCATGGATGATCCTTGGTTGTAGTATCAGTCTCAGAAAGAACCCCTAGGCCCAGATGCTTTGGTTCTGTTGTTCTGTTAGTGGAGTTTCAGACCCTTCCAGGTCTTTCTTTCTCCCCTTTCTTTCCCCACACTCTGCCCAAAGTTTGGCTATGAGTCTTAGCATCTGCTTTAATATCCTGATGAGTATTTTAGCTGATTTATTACAGCAAGCCTTTTCTTATTCTTCCTCTACTTCCTTTATCCTTAGGAAATTTGCATTTCTCCAGCATCACATACCAGGGTAGAATCCTGTGGAAAGATGCCAAGATAGTCCTAAGCACCAATAAAGAAATAGAAGACATTTATCCTCTTTTTTGAGAAGTCTGTGCCAGCAAGACTTAGGAACTTGTTTTTTGATGAAAAAAAAAAAGAGCTTAATCTGTGAGATTTATGATCGTTCGTTACTCTTTAAATTGTGGCTCCTTTTTGAGCATTATTAGCTTTTGTAATTCTTTTGTAATTATTAAATTTTTGGAGATTTAAATTAATTGCATTATTTTCTCCTTACTTTTCTTTTTCTAAGTCAAGTATATAATCCTGCTTGTTTACTTTCTAATTAATTCATTAGGAGTTTAATTTCAAAATGACATTAGAAGTTATTTATCACTATGTCCCTTTTGCAGAATAATAGTGGTTTTCTACTAGGTCCATGACCTATGTATTCTCAGGTTCTTTATCACATTAGCAATATCAGGTATACTTCAAGGACTTGTCCATAAATCCAATCAAAAGTAGATGAATATTTCAGTAACGTTTGTGCCATAATTACAGCAGTATATTCTGCAGCCATGCCACTATTGTAGTTTTCAAAGTTTGTAGCTAAGTTGTAATGACTTTTTTTTTCTCCAGTAGAATGTGGAGTACCTTCCAGCCCCATGGACACTAGGAGTGAAGCTGCAACTGAAGCTTCTTCAATATTAGCTATGATTGAACAACTTTCTATTGTTGTCAATTATGCTTCAGCAATTAATTTGTAATATATACAATATTTGATTATTTCTTAAATTATTGTTACATTTTGTTATAGGATTTTCCTTTTATTTAACTGTATTTAAAAACATGAGGTTATAATATAATCACATCATTGCCCTTTTTTATTTTTTCTATAGATTCTCTCCCACAAATAAGTAAACCTCCCTTGTTCACTTTCAGATTCATGGCTTTTTTCACTTTTTTCCTTACACCCTTGTTTTTACACACACACACACACACACACACACACACACACACACACACACACACACTACTAAACATGAAAATAGAAGAAGCAATTATGTTTGCCATGTGTGTTAAAATCAAATTTTCCTTTAATACCTACTTATCCTAGAACATTTGTACAACTTTTAGCAGGTTCTAACATGAGTGAAATGATAATTACTAAATGCTATGTTAAGCCCTCAAATTATCTCAAATAATTTTTATTTATATGAATGTGTGTGTGTGTGTGTGTGTGTGTGTGTGTGTGTGTATGTGTGTGCTTCTCTGTGTGATTGTGTTTGGTGTCAAACTGTCATAAATTCTGAAAAAAGATAAGTGCCTTGTCAAGTCATCATCAGAAAGGCTTTCTCTAACAACAGATGGGAGAAGGTGAATTTACAGACAGTCAGACATTATGTGAAGAAATAATCTAAATTGGGAGTTCATGTTGGTCCCTTAACTTGGAGCTCTGTGAAAGTCACAGAAAACAGGGGAGTATTGATTGTAGGAGTTAGGTGGGATGGAGGACACCAGGAGAACATGGCTCACCGAGTCAACTAAGCTGGGCTCATATGGCCTCACAAAAACTGAAGTGGCAACTATGGGGCCTTCAAGGTTCTGCATCAGGTCCTCTGAGTAAGTGTTATGACTGTTAGGTTGGTGTTCTTGTTGTACTTCTAAAAGGGGGAGCAGGTGTGTCTTGGACTTTGCTGCCTGTTCTTATAATTCTTTTCCTAAAATTGATATGAGGGCTTTTACCTCAACTTACTGTATCTTGGTTTGTATGGTTTGGTTGTTGTTTCTTGGAGCTCTGTGCTTTTATGAAGGGAAATGTAAGTGGGGTGAATTTGGGGCACAGAGTATATGAAGAGGAGCTGTGAGGAGTCTAAAGAGGTGAAGCTGTGGTCAGAATTATTGTTTGAGAAAAGAAAAAAAAAGAAGAAATGAATTATGAGTGAAGAGTTCTGATTTTATATTATTTTCAGAGTAATTTCATTAATACTGGATTTCTTGTGCTTCTGTATATTTTTGAACTATTTTTCTCATTTGGACAAAGTAATAACGTATATGAGTACATATATGTTCTCTGCAACAATTTTCTACATTGCAAGTTAATACTGCATTCATAAAAGTGGTAAAACTTCTTGTCTGTGAATTTTGGACATTTAAACCTTATATAATTTTTTGTTGTTGTTCAGGTGTGCATGTATTGTAACTGCATCTTTAACTCTTTTTTTCTTTATTAATTACACTTTTTTTTCACTTTATATCCGCCCCCCGTGGTTCCCTCCTTCCTCCCGTCCCAATCCCTCCCATCCTCCATCCTCTGCATGCATGCCCCTCCTCAAGTCCACTGATAGGGGAGGACTTCTTTTCCTTCCTTCTGATCCTAGTCGATTATGTCTCATTAGGAGTAGCTGCGTTGTCTTCTTCTGTGGCCTGGTAATGCTGCTTCCCCCTCAGGGGGAGGTAATTAAAGAGCAGGCCAATCAGTTCATATCAGAGACAGTCCTTGTTCCTATTACAATGGAACCCACTTGGATACTGAACTGCCATGTGCTACATCTGTGCAGGGGTTTTAGGTTATCTCCATGCATCGTCCTTGGTTGGAATAGCAGTCTCAGGAAAGACCCCTGTGCTCAGATTTTTTTGCAGGTAAATGGTGGGATCTGGAAAAAGATCATCCTGAGTGAGCTATCCCAGAAGCAGAAAGATGCACATGGTATATATTTACTTATATAGACATATAATATAGGATAAACCTACTAAAATCTGTACACCTAAAGAAACTAATCAAGAGGGAGGACTCTTGCTAAAATGCTCAATTCCTATCCAGAAAGGCAAAGAGGATGGACATCAGAAGAAGGAGAAAGGAGGGAACAAGTCAGGAGCCTGACACAGAGGAACTCTGAAAAGCTCTGCCCTGAAGACTATCAATGTAGATGCGGAGACTTATGGGCAACCTTTGGGCAGAGTGCAGAGAATCTTAGGAAAGAAGTGGGAAACAGTATAATTTTTAATACTAATATAAAAAACGATAATTTGCTTGATGATATATTGGTGGGGTTTGGTTCACCCTACTGAAATGGTGAAAACAGACTGTTGGACATCAGAACATGGAGCTTACGGACATCAGAACATGGATAACTAAATCAACTAGCAAGACTCATAGCTCACAGAGACTTAAGCAACAATCACAGAGCCTGTATGCAATGAGCTAGGTCCTCTTCATATATGTTGTGGTTCCGTAGCTTGATGTTCTTGTGGGACTGCTAAAAATGGGAATGGGATTTGTCTAAATCTTTTGCGTACTCTTGATTCCCTTTTTCCTACTGGGTTGCTTCATCCTGCCTTGATATGAAGGTTTTTTCTTGGTCTTATTGAACTTTAGATGCCGCTTTTTGTTAATATTCCTGGATAGCCTGTTCCTGTTTGAATGGAAACAGAGGAGGAGTTGTATCTGAGAAAGAGCAGAGGTAGATGGGAGGGTGGGAGGAATGGAGGAAGGGAAACTGTGGTCAGGATGTAATGTATGAAAGAAAAGAAAATGAGATGTACATATTTTACAATTAGTATTAATTTCTAAACATTTTGTTTTTATTTTTCTGATGCTGTTGCATCACGAACACAAATACACACACACACACATGCACGTACACACACACACACAAACACCTGGCCCACTCCTAGATATCAAGTGTGTTTGTCATGTGAGGTAAACCCAATCTTCCTTTGATACCTACTTGTCCTAGAACTTTTGAGAAACAATTTACCTCATATGACTTTTTTTAGTTTCAAGCATTCATTAAATGATAATTAGTAAATGATATTTTTGAGCCCTCAAGTTATCTCAAGTAATTTTATATTTATCTGAATATGCAATTATATGTGTGTGTATGTTTCTATGGGTATGTTTGGTCTCACACTCCCATAAATTATAAAACAAGATAAGTGCTTTGCTAAGTCATCATCAGAGAGGCTTCCTCCAACAGCAGATGGGAGAGGGTGCAGATGCACACAGTAAGACATTATGTGGAAATAAAATCTAAATGATAAGTTTCTGTTAGTTTCTTACCTTGGAGCTCTGGGAACCTCACGGAAAACTAGGGAGTAGAGATTATAGAAGTCAGAAGGGAAGGAGCACACCAAGAGAACATGGCTCACTGAATCAACTAAGCTGGGTTCATATGTGCTTAAAGAGAGTCAAGTGACAAGCACTGAGCCTTCAAGTAGCTGCACCAGGTCTTCTGAATATATGTTATAGCTTTTAGCTCGGTGTTTTTGTTAGTGTCCTAACAATGGGAGAGGTGTGTCTTGGATTTTTTTCTTAGGACTTTTTTCCTAAAATTGGGTTGCCTTGTCAGTCTTGATATGAGTGCTTTTAATTGTCTTACTATATCTTGTTTTGCTGTGTTTGGTTATTGTTTCTTTAGCCCTGCTTTTATTCTGAAGGAAAATGGAAGGGGAGGTAGATTTGGGTGAAGGAAGGGAGGAGCTCATAGGAATACAAGGACCTCTGCTTAGAAACTATTGTATGAGAGAAAAATCTATTTACAAAAAAAGAAGAAAATGAATTATGAGTGGAGTGTTCTGATTTTATTTTCGTATTCTGGAAATTTTCATGCCATTCCTTGTGCTTCTGTTACAAACTTTAGAATTTATTTTAGGATTGTATTAATTACAGTTTTTTCACTTTTTATTCCAGCTGTAGCCCCCCTACCTTGTCCCCTCCCAACCCCACCCTCCCTCCCTCTTCTCCTTTCTCCTTCCTTGCATCTCCACCAGTCCACTGATGAGGCAGTCCTCCTCCCCTTCTATAGGACCCTAGCCTATCAGGTCTCATCAGAACAGGCTGCACAATCTTCCTCTGTGGCCTGGTAAGGCTGCCCACCCCTAGAATGAGGTGAGCAACAAGCCACTGAGTTTATGTCAGAGACAGCCCTTACCCCCCTTACTATGGAACCCACTTGGATACTGAGCTGCCATGGGCTACATCTGAGCAGGGGCTCTAGGTTATCTCCATGCATGGTCATTGGTTGGAATACTGGTCTCTGCAATGACCCCTGTACCCAGATATTTTGATTCTATTGCTCTCCTTGTGGAACTCCTGTCTCCTCCAGGTATTTCTGTCTCTCACTTCTTTCATAAGATTCCCTGAACTCTGTCCAAAGTTTGCTTATGAGTCTCACCTTCTGCTTTGATACCCTAATGGGTAGAGTTTTTCAGAGGCCCTCTGTGGTAGGCTCCTGTTCTGTTTCCTATTTTCTCTTGCTTCAGATGTCTATCCCATTTGCCTTTCTGTTTGAGGATTGAGCAAGTTTCCTAGCATCTTCCTGCTTGCTTAGCTTCTTTTATTTTGGTCATTAGAGCAAAATAATAACATGTATGAGTACATGGATGGCAACTGCAAACAATTTCTATATTCTTTATGAATACTTCATTTATAATAGTGCTCTAAACCTCTTCTTTATGAATTTTGGACTTTCGAAGAAATAATAAGAAAATGATAGTTTGCTTTGTTGTGCTTTGGTGAAGCTCAGTTCACCATACAGAAGAACTTGGCATAGGATTGTAGGGAACAGAGGAGTTGAGGGCATTACAAGTACACAGCCCACTGTCTCAACTAAGCAAGACACATAGGGGCTCACAGAAAATTAAGCTATAATCACAGAGTCAATATGGACTGAGGTAGGTCCTTTTCGCATATGCTATGGTGTGTGCCATGACCTTCCTGAGGAACTGCTCACAATGGGAGTGCGGTTTGTCTGATTCTTTTGCCTGCTCTTGAGACCCATTATGTGATACTATGTTCTTATTCAGCCTTGATATCAGGGTTGTTCCTCTTCTTATTGCAACTTGATAGGCCATATTTTGTCAAGATCCCTAGGAGACCTGCTCCTACTTGAGGGGACACAGAGGAGGAGTGAATCTTAGAAAGAGCAGAGATGTATGGGAAGAGTGGAGTTAGGGGAACTGCAGTAAGGATGCAATGTATGACAGAAAAATACAAAAATAAAATGTACATTTTACTATTACTAACCATTCCTAAACATTTTTTATGATACTGATGCATGGTCTGACCATACTGTTAATGTTGATCAAAGATTCTGAGAAGATGCTTCATGACTGTTTCCTGAGGAGAATTTTCTAAAGATAGAGACATAACACCAAGCTTGTGATTGTGACTTGGCTGTCCAGAGTCACAATCACAAGAGCTCAGTTAAAATTCAAGGGACTCTAGTAAATAGCCAGGGTCTAAGTCCAAGCAGCCAGATATATGATCAGACCCAAGAGCACTGGCTAGTTTGGTCTGTTGTCATTTGGAGCCACAGCACAGCAGAAACTGTGTTTTTCTCATCTTTATCCTTTTATTGTCCTTGTTTCTACAGCAGCATACAGGAAGAGGGAGTGACAGATGAAATAGCATCTTAGAAGAAAATCTCCCAGGTTAAAACAGGCTTTTGGTATCCATTGCTAGGTTTGAGATCACTCTCTTGATTGGCTCTAAATGTGTTCTCTTTATGCATGTACACACTCAGCCAATCAGAGGCAATCAGAGGTAATATAAGTCTATGTGGCCAGGATATTTGCTAGTCAGGTTCCTGGCTGGAGTACAGCTCTCAGCTGGTTCCAGGCACTAGCCATGGCTTGACTAAAATATGCTACTCACAAAAGGAGGACTGCTTCTGAGACCTACAGGAGACAGAGCTTTTAGTAACCCAGTAAAAGCATTGTGGGGTGGCATGTAGGGATACCTTACAGTTATCCTTAGTGTGATTCTGTACCTGTTTTCATCTATTGGAAATTTGTTTCTGCATCTGAGGCCATTGTTTAAGAGATATTGTTCTTACTGAGTTTTGTATTATGTCTATATCTAGAAGAATGGTGATTCATTTCAGTCACCAGAATCTAATAGAGATAGAAGATGTGTTTTCTCCTCACATTTCCTTCATGGACCTACTATTTTTTAATAAAATAAATAAAATTCTCACCCAGTGCACAGAAACACTGAAAGCTTAATGATAAAACATTTGATGACACTCTTTGTGTGTGTGTTTCATTTTTATTTAAGTAGTTAAATTCATACAACATATTATGATTATGGTTTTCCAGCTCTCATCTCCTTCCAGATCATCTCCTCTTAAGTACTCACCTAAATCTACACTCTTTCTTTCTCTATTTTTCCATAGACTATAAACAGGTTTTTGTTAACAAAATAATAATTAATTATAGCTAGATAAGTAAAATGACAGCAGGGTAAAACAAATAATTAAATAAACAGAAGAAAATTAGCTAAGGAAACATATAAGTGGAGATAAACATATGTTATAACCTTAGTATATCATAAAAACACTGATGTATAGTAAAGTATAGATCATGGCAATTAAAAAGTCCCTGAGAAAGTATTATAATACAATTAACCTGCAAAATGCCACTGAGTGCTTTCTGTGGAGGCCATCTGCTGCTGGGCCCTGTCCTTAAAACAGGTTTGTAGATGTGGCAGTTTAGTGTCCAAGTGGGTTACCTAGTAATGGGAAGAGGGACTGTCTGACATAATCTGATTGGCCTGCTCTTTGATCACCTCCCCCTGAGGGGGGAGCAGCCTTAGCAAGCAACAGAAAATGACAATGCAGCCCCTCCCGATGAGATCTGATAGACTAAGATCAGAAGGAAAGAGAGGAGGACCTTCCTTATCACTGGACTTGGGGAGGGGCATGCATGAAGAAAGGAGTGGGTGGTGTCTGGAGGGGAGGAGGGAGGGACTTTTTGGGGATACAAAGTGAATAAAGTGTAATTAATTAAAAAAAGAGTTGTGTATATACAGCGAAACTCCATTGGAGAATATTAATTTATCAGTTGCTTGCAGTTATCAATTGTAGCTAAACTTCTGCTTTTGGAATGAGGTTTGTGCTATCACTTACTTGCCTGGTATCCATTAGCCATCTGGAAGTGGAGACTATAATAATGGCATTTGCTGTGTTTATGTCCTGTTGCTATCAGGGTGTCATAGACTCTGCTTTCAAAACCAGGTTTTCTTGACAGGAGTATATTGTTACTGATGTGGCAAATACATTTTCTATTATTTCCTGACAGAACACTATATAATTTTAGACCAGTCATGGTAAGACTGTTGTCCATACCCCCATGGAAAGAACTTTTCTATTAACAATAATATATATTTCTAATTTTAAGATTATGGTTTAATTACACTATTTTCCTTTACTTTTCCTCCAAGACATTCCATATACTCACTCCCACTTCTTTCAAATTTATGGCTTCTTTTTCCATTAATTCATATTGCATGCAAACACACACATATTTTCATAAATGTAGCCTTTTCAGTCTTTAAAACCTCACTTGCTTATTTGTTATCAGGAATGACTGCTTTAGCTTGTAACTCCTTTTAGTCTCTAGTGCCTGTTTATTTTAGGATTCTGTTCTCATCAATGTTTTCAGTGTTATGAGGTAATTATATTAATGCACTGGCTTTACTTTGTCTGAGTTGCTTCTTGACATCCTACCCTATTTTTAAACATTTTTATTGCATACCATTTTTTCAGAATACATACATAAATACACACACACACAAGATGGGATATAGGTTTTTTTTTTTTTAATTTTATCCTATTGTGTGACTTCCATTAATTTTATTCCCTTCAAATTTTACTTTTTGTTGAGCATTTTGAGAGAGCATGAATTCAGGTTCAGGAGTGATTGTCAAAGGATAAACAGTAGAGACAACTTCACAAACACATGCAAAAAATGGAAGTTTTTTAAAATTTCATTATTATCTATCTATTTGTTTATTTAGACATAATTCTGTCTGCATGCGGGCCTAAACACCAGAAGAGGCCACCAGATCTCATTTGTAGATGGTTGTGAGCCACTCATGGTTGATGGGAATTGAACTCAGGATCTTTGGAAGAGCAGAGAGTGCTCTCAACCAGTGCTCAGTGGCAGCTCACAATTGTCTGCAATGCTGATTCCAAGGGATCTGACACCTTCACAAAAATGGAATTATTCTATCATGTAGAGATCTCAGAAGAAAATTCTTCATGCCTCAAACTTCATGGAATGGTGGAATAGTAGGAACAGATGGGTGGCATAAGGTTATTATTGGATAGAGATTCTTGTAGCTTAGTAGTGAAATAGGATGAGGGGGTCATACCTACACACATGAGGGAGTCATAATCTTTTATTGTGTACATCATTATTTAAAAAGGCTTTTCTTCCATCATGGGTATGGAGTAAGC
Source organism: Rhombomys opimus (assembly GCA_010120015.1). Classification (NCBI taxonomy): domain Eukaryota; kingdom Metazoa; phylum Chordata; class Mammalia; order Rodentia; family Muridae; genus Rhombomys; species Rhombomys opimus. The sequence continues at coordinate 244,695 of REGO01000681.1, read as the reverse complement.
TAGCGGGTTTCCAGGAAGTATCAAGGTATCTAAACAGGATTTGCTGTGCTCTCTGCATGAGTAGTGTGAGCAGGCAGGATCACTGGAGCATCTCAACGGTTGATTTGACTTTCTATTAAGAATTTTACATTTGGCCCAGGAGTAGGTGTCTGAGGCCTACTCAGACCTCAAATTTTAGGAAGTTTGGGGAGGAAGAGACTACAAAATATAGTCAAAGTAGTCAAAGGTACAGTCACCATTTTTGTTTTACAAAAATAAAAAAATAAGCAATAATAGGGTAACCTGAAACTCAAACAGATGCTTATCTACTCTTCCTGACAGTATGACTCCACTTTAGACACTATCATTTCAGCCTACTCCTGGCCTAGTCTAAAGAGCTAGACAATCTCCAGAATTGGAATAGCTATTATTATTTAGTGACAGAATGTCATTGATAATATGTGCATGACATGCTATTTTTCTTTCTATACTGATGATGTTTGTCACTGAGAACACTTTCACACAGATCAGATACCTATCTCCTTGATGGATTTAAAGCTCCTGTTGATTATTTACCTGTTATATATACAAGTGACACTTGTTCAAATGTAGAACCCTTAAACTCACAGTTCTGTAGTGAAATGTAATTGGAAAGGTAAGTACTGATAGGAAATCATGTTAAAAAAAAAACTTGTGGAACAGTGAGCAAATAACTGTAGCCTGAATGTAGGTTTAGCACATCTTTGAAACTTTGCTGGATGAGATCGAAAGATCCAGTGAGTTGTGTGTATGTAATCAGTTTTGATGTCTGGGCCTACACTCAGTGCCAAGACATGGGTGTCAATTTCACATAGGCAGCAGTTGTCTATTGGGAAAGACTCCAAACTGAGCATTTGGGGACCAGACAGGTATATGATGAGCACTAAATGCTAAACTTTGCCAGGGAGGCCAACACTGCCTCTTAGCTTTGTTTAACAATTATAATAGTTTCCTTTCAATTATCCATAATGGCTATGTTGCCTATACATACTCATACAACTTACAGTTTGAGAAATATAACTGGGCATGTTCTAAAAGGTCACCCCATCTTGGGTTATTGACTATTTCTCTGCCCACATGAAGAATAAGCAGGGTTTGGGGCTCATGTGATTAACAAGCCTTTCCCTCCCACCTATTTATTGCAGTTCTGCTGTAAGTGAAAAAGGGATCAGACACAGTCATGAGTATATAGTTCATGTATAACCTAAGTTGGGTTTTTCCATCTATTCATGTATAGGAAAGCTGTTATCATTTCCAGGAACACATTCTTCTGCAGTATTTGAATGAGAGGACCCAAACTTTGGTATTTAGCTTTTTATCTATTCAATTAAACTAAGCAGAATAGCATCATTAGTATCCAATATTTATTTTGGAGGAATTGTAAATAGGTTTGCTCTTTGGAACATAGGAGGACTGTGAGACATAGTTTACATTTTTTTTTCAAAGTGAAGGAGTGTCTATTCCATTTATGGTAGTTGGGAAAACACCAAACTCGGAGATTATTTCAGAAAATCAGTGATATTTTTCTTGATATATGGAATGAGACAAGTAACTGAAGTGAAATGGCATGAATAAGAAGTGCTTGTGCAGGAAAAAAAAATTACATTGTGTCTACACTGCTTGAGGGAAGAGTTTCACAGTCATAAACATTACAAGGCTGGGTAGATGAGATTTAGGAATAGCCTAGTTGGGGCATAACTCTCAGGGAATAGTTGCAGAAGCAACACTGCTATTATGCTGGCAATGAGAGATGTATACCACTGAGAATTGGCATATATAGAAGAGACTATATGTGTAAGGCAGGAATTGTAGCAAGACAGGGGTATGAGTATGGGATTTTGGCACTGGCTTCTGCCATAGTGAGTTAATTTATGGTGTTAGATATTTTTTTATGTTTGGTGGACAAGAGCCAAGTAGTAATTAAGAAGCAAGTGATTGTGGAAAGGCAAAAAGATACTGTTTGATTCCTCATTTAGATAGAGAAGGGGGAAAGCAATGAGGCAGTAACATTTAGACATTAGTCTTAGTTTTGTTCAAATATGTTTATCAATGTTATCCAAAGATAATTCAACATAGAAAATCCTGGTATTATGAAAAGTTAAAAAGACATAGATAACCTCATTTGCATGGATTTGGTCTATAGGCACATAGAAATACTTTCATGGCTGTGGAAGCACATAAATTGAACAATATAATTATTTATTCCTCCTTGAGCCAATAGAGGTATAAACTGAGGTTTTACAAGGGGTATTAGTCTTGAAAGTTATCATATGAGTCATTAGATTCTTCTCCATCAACAGTGAAGTCCCCAAGGAAATCATAAGTTAGAGGACAGAAGAGGGGAAGTGAACACTTGTTAGAGAACTAGAACTAATGATAAGGAAGACTATGTATGAGGCTAAGTTGATTAGTACTGATAGTACAACAAAGCTTGAGAGTGTCATCAACATTTAGCATCTTTGCTGAACCCTTTGTTTAGCAAAATCTGTAAAATATTGAAGGCTCTTGGCAAAATCAAGTGACACTGACCAGCATGTAAGGAGTGTCTATAAAGTGGTACCGCATCCTGGGTAGATAAAAGAATGGGTAAGCAGAGAAAAAGATTTTTCTTGTATACTGAAAGGCGAAGTTGCAAAGATTTTTGTTGAGTCAGAAAAGAAATCATTTTTTTTTCTACTGAGAAATACTAAACAAAAGCGTAATTCTATGGGGCAGAACTTCTGGGATATTAAGGCCACATTAAACTTCACAGAGCACATCCGTGAATAAAAAAAAAAAAAAATACAGGTGAAATCAATTAAGTCTGTTCTTGATTCTGGATATTATGCTGATAGAATAGTGACTCTGTTTCTGTTTTCAGTGAAAAAATATATCTGGGAGAGGCTGATTTACACAGTCTGGGTTTTCACAAGCAGCTCTATGTTTTGGTTGGAGAGGCAACAGCTGCTACCACAGCCAGTGTGCCAAGCCTGAGGTGAGCCTCTCTGATGACCCAGGACATACATAAACAGAGTTTACTTTACTAGTGTAGTATATTGTTTGTCATTAGAAAAGATATGTTACAGAGAATGCAGTTTTAATGTAACTATTCTTACGTATTCACATATCTTCTTGCTTAAAATCTCTCATCAGCCAATTTGAATGACTCCATCAATGTAACTACTGTTAGTGTGGCTCTTAAAAGTTATAAAAGCAATTGCTAGAGGAGCCTGTGGACTTTCTGAAAAAAATATACATACATATATATATATATATATATATATATATATATATATATATATATATATACATATATATAACAGCACTAAACCATGAGATTGCAGTGTAGGGAAATGATGGACAAGATGATAAGAAAGCCTTTTACAGAGTTGAATCTGAAATGAAAAATGTTTATTTTTCTTTAGTTTTCCATTATTTAAGCATTATATTATATTTACTGATAAATGTTTATAAGAATTAAATTGGTAAGTTGATGTTTTGTTAGAGGAAGTTTTTATTGTTATGCAAAATGAGGAACTGATTATTGAATCATATATTTTTATTAAATATTACCATTAGAAAACATTACCAGTAAGTAGTTCATACAGACCTGTGACTAATTCCTGTACTATGCATTGTGACTTTATTTAGTCCTCACATGACACCAAGAATCAGCGCTACTTTTTCCTCCTTTGCCTTATTCTCAAACTGAGATGTGAGTGTGAGCAGAAGAATGTTGAGTGTGATGATTTTGTTCCCATGTTCTTTCCTCACATGACTCAGACTAGTCCATTTTCTCTATGATGTATATATTTTATCTGTAGGCACTACTTTATTTTGGGGGATTTCTTTATGCTTCTACCTCCCATCTAATACCCCAGCCCTAGGTAGGAGAGAAAGTAGATTAGAAGGAAAGGCTACATAGACCATTTTAGATTTCCTTCCAGCTGGATAGGATCATCAGTTTCTTTGGGAAAATACCGATTTCAGTTTCAGGATACCTATCAGTCCAGCAGCAGCAAACAGCAAATGCAGAAGGAAGAGCAAACAACATTCTTCCTCTTCTGTCCATCTCCTTGAAGGCCTCATGCCTTCTCTCTGTGGGATCTCATATATATGCACTTTTACAGTCCCCAGAATTAAACTGTTTCCAGCTGGCAAAGACCACGCACCTGTCTCAGAACATGAGGTAATGATTAGCTGTGAATAAACTAAGGCAGGCCCATATCCCACACTTGAGTTTAAAACAAAAACATATTTGCTTACCATAACTGAGCCGTAAAAGAAACCAAAACTTCTACTACATTTTATAAAAATTGAAGCAATTCTCCTTGAGAGGATATTTTCTGAACTAGGGCCTCTGCATTCACTACACTGTTTTTTTTTAAGAAATATTTTTTATTGTTTATTATTATTAGTTACATTTCATTAACTCTGTATCCCAGCTGTATCCCGTTCCCTATTCCCTCCCAACCTCACCCTCCCTCCCTCAGTTTCTCCCTGCCCCTTTCTGAGTCCACAAATTGGTGAGGACCTCCTCCCCTTTCATCTGGCCCTGTTTTATCAGGTATCATCAGGACTGGCTGCAAAGTCCTCCTCTGTGGCCTAGCAGAACTTCTCCTCCCTTTGGGGGGTGGGGAGTCAAAGAGCCTGCCATTGAGTTCTTGTCAGAGATAGTCCCTGTTCCCCTTACTATGGGAAACTAATTGGTTATTGAGCTACCACGAGCTTCATCCTAGTAAAGGTTCTAGGTTATATCCATACATGGTCCTTGGTTGGAGAAACAGTTTCAGAAAAAAACCCTGTGCCCAGATATATTTGGTCCTTGTGGGGCTCCTATCCTTTCCCCGTCATACTAACTCCCCTTCTGCTGAAGGTTTGGTTATGAGTCTTAGTATCTGTTTTTGAAACTCTGCTTGGTAGGGTCTTTCAGATGCCTTCTGCAGTAGACTCCTGTCATACATCCTATGCACATCTCATTTGTCTTTCTAAGTGAGGATTGACCATCTTACCTTATATCTGCTTTCTTGTTTATCTCCTTTAGGTGTATAGACTTCATTATGTTTATCAAATCTTGTAGGTCTATATAAGCAGTATATACCATGTTTGTCTTTCTCCTTCGGGGATACTTCACTCAGAATGATCTTTTCTAGATCCCAACACGTGCCTGCAAATTTCATGATTTCCTCATTTTTGATTGCTGAGTAGTATTCCATTGTGTAAAACCACCACAATTTCTGTATCCATTCCTCCATTGATGGACATCTGGGTTGTTTCCAAGTTCTGGCTATTACAAATAAAGCTACTACAAACATGGTTTAGCAAATGTCCTTGTTGTGTACTTGAGCTAGTTTTGGGTATATACCTAGCAGTGGCATAGCTGGGTCTTGAGGAAGTGTTATTCCTAATTGTCTGAGTAAGTGCCAGATTGACTTCCAAAGTGGTTGTACCAGTTTACATTCCCACCAGCAATGGAGGAGGGTTCCCCTTTCTCCACAACTTCTCCAGCTTGTGTTGTCACTTGAGGTTTTCATCTTGGTCATTGTGATGGGTGTAAGGTGAAATCTCAGGGTTGTTTGGATTTGCATTTCTGTAATGGCTAATGAGGTTGAGCATTTATTTAAGTATTTCTCTGCTATTCGATATTCCTCTATCGAGAATTCTCGGTTTAGCTCTCTTCCCCATTTTTTTAAATTGGATTCCTTGGTTTGTTGCTTTTCAGCTTCTTTAGTTCTTTATATATACTGGATATTAGCCCTCTGTCAGATAAAGGGTTGGTAAAGATTCTTTCCCAAGCTGTAGGCAGTCGTTTTGTTTTGATGACGGTGTCCTTTGCTTTACAGAAGCTTTTCAGCTTCATGAGGTCCCATTTATTGATTGTTGCTCTTAGAGCCTGTGCCGTTGGTATTCTGTTCAGGAAGTTGTCTCCTGTGCCAATGAGTTCTAGGCTGTTCCCCACTTTTTTTTTTTTTCTAACCAATTTAGAGTACCTGGTTTTATGTTGAGGTCTTTGATCCACTTGGACTTTAGTTTTGTGCAGGGTGATAAATATGAATCTATTTTCATTTTTCTGCATGTAGAATCCAGTTGCACCAGCACCATTTGTTGAAGATGCTGTCTTTTTTCCATTGAATGGATTTGGCTGCTTTGTCAAAAATCAAGTATTCATAGCTGTGTGGATTTACTTCTGGGTCTTCTATTCGGTTCCATTGATCATCCTTTCTGTTTCTATGCCAATACCATGCAGTTTTTATTACTATCACTCTGTAGTACAGCTTGAGATCAGGGATGGAGATACCTCCAGATGATCTGTTGTTGTACAGGATCATTTTGGAGATTCTGCATTTTTTGTTTCTCCATATGAAGCTGAGAATTTTTTTAAGGTCTGTAAAGAATTGAGTTGGTATTTTGATGGGAATTGCATTGAATCTGTAGATTGCTTTTGGCAGGATGACCATTGTCACAATGTTAATTCTACCAATCGATGAGCACAGGAGATCTTTCCATCTTCTCATATCTTCTTCTAATTCTTTCTCCAGAGACTGGAATTTTTTTTTTCATAAAAGTCTTTCACTTGCTTGGTTAGTGTCACCCCAAGGTACTTTATATGATTAGTGGCTATTGTGAAGGGTGTTGTTTCCCTTATTTCTTTCTTGGCCCTTTTGTCGTTGGTATACAGGAGGGCTTCTGATTTTTTTGAGTTGACTTTGTGTCCTGCCAATTTGCTGAAGGTGTTTATCAGCTGAAGGAGTTCTCTGGTTGAATTTTTGGGGTCGCTCATGTATACTATCATATCATCTGCGAGTAGTGACACTTTGACCTCTTCCTTTTCTATTTGATCTCCTTTAGTTGTATTATTGCTCTGGCTAGGACTTCAAGTACTATGATGAAGAAGTATGGAGAGAGTGGGAAGCCTTGTCTTGTCCCTGATTTCAGGGTGATTGATTTAATTTCTCTGCATTGAGTTTGATGTTGGCTATAGGCTTGCTGTATATTGCCTTTAGATATGTGCCTTGTATCCCTGATCATTCTAAGACTTTAAACATGAATGGTGTTGGACTTTGTTAAATCCTTTTTTGTCATCTAAGGAGATGATCATGTGGTTTTTCTCCTTCAGTTTGTTTATGTGTTGGATGACATTGATGGATTTCCATATGTTGAACCACCCTTGCATGCCTGGGATGAAGCCTACTTGGTCATAGTGGATAATATCTTTGATGTGTTCTTTAATTCGGCTTGCAAATATTTTATTGAGGTTTTTTACATCAATGTTCATTAAAGAAATAGATCTGAAGTTCTCTTTTTTTGTTGGATCTTTTTGTGGTTTAGGTATCAAGGTGACTGTGGCTTCATCAAATGAGTTTGGTAATGTCCCTCCTGTTTCTACTTTGTGGAATAGTTTGAAGAGAATTGGAGTTACTACTTCTTTGAAGGTCTGGTAGAATTCTTCACTGAATCCATCTGGCCCAGGACTTTTTTTTTTGGAAGGGAGACTGTTGATGTCTACTTCTATTTCCTTGGGGGAAGTAGGACTATTCAATCTTTCTACCTGATCTTGACTTAATTTTGGTAAATGGAATTTATCAAGAATATTGTACATTTCTTTTAGATTTTCAAATTTTGTGGCATATAGGCTTTTGTAGTATGACCTAATGATTGTTTGGATTTCCTCAGTGTCTGTAGTTATGTCCCCCTTTTCATTTCTGATTTTGCTGATTTGGATAGTTTCTCTCTGCCTTTTGGTTAGTTTGGCTAAAGGTTTGTCTATCTTGTTGATTTTTTCAAAGAACCAGCTCTTGGTTTCATTGAATAGTTTTATTTGTTTCTAGTTGATTGATTTCTGCCCTGACTTTGATTATTTCCAGCCATCTGTTCCTCTTGGGTGCATTTGCTTCTTTTTTTCTCTGGGGCTTTCAGTTGAGCCATTTAGTCGCTTGTATGAGATGTCACAATTTTTTTCTTGAAGGCATTTAGTGCTATGAATTTTCCTCTGAACACTGCTTTCATAGTGTCCCATTAATTAGGGTATGTTGTACCTTCATTTTCATTTAATTCTAGGAAGTCTTTAATTTCTTTCTTTATTTCTTCCTTAAACCAACTATCATTGAGCAGCAAGTTGTTCAGTCTCCATGTGATGGTAGGCTTTTTTCTAATTCCATTGTTGTTGATGTCCAGCTTTAGTTCATGGTGGTCAGATAGAATACAGGGGATTATTTCAAGCTTCTTGTATCTGTTGAGGCTTGATTTGTAACCAACTATATGGTCTATTTTGGAGAAGGTTCCATGAGGTGCTGAAAAGAAGGTATACTCTTTTGCGTTTGGGTGGAAAGTTCTGTAGAAGTCTGTTAGTTCCATTTGATTTAGGACCTCTGTAAATGCCTTTATTTCTTTATTAAGTTTCTGTCTAGATTATCTGTCCCTTGGTGAAAGTGGGGTCTTGAAGCCTCTCATTATTAAGGTGTTTGGATTGATGTGTGATTTAAGTGTTAATAATGTTTCATTTATGAATGTAGGTGCTCTTATATTTGGGGCATAGATGTTCAGAATTGTGATGTCCTCTTGGTGGATTTTTCCTTTGATGAGAATGTGGTGTCCCTCCTCATCTTTTTTGATTAATTTTGGTTGAAAGTCTATTTTATTAGATATTAGGATAGCTACCCCAGCTTGTTTTCTGGGTCCGCTTGCTTGAAAGACATTTTTCCAGCCCTTTACTCTGAGGTAGTGTTTATCTTTGTTGCAGAGGTGCGTTTCTTGGATGCAGCAGAATGTTGGATCCTGTTTCTGCACCCATTCTGTTAGTCTGTGTCTTTTTATTGGCGAGTTGAGTCCATTGATGTTGATAGATAATAGTGACCAATAAATGTTAGGTTTTTTTTTGTATTGGAGTTGGTGGTCTTACTGTGTTTCATTGCTTGTTTTCCTTTCATTTTTGTTGGGATATCTGTATGCCATGTTTTCTTGGGTGAAGTGGTTTTCATTTGATTGGATTTTACCTTCTAGTATCTTCTGTAGGGCTGGTTTGCTGTATAGATATTGCATAAATTTAGTTTTATCATGGAATGTTTTGTTTTCTCCATCTATGTTGATTGAAAGCTTTGTAGGGTATAGTAGTCTGGGTTGACATTTGTGATCCCTTAGAGTATCCATGACACCTGCCCAGGCCCTTCTGGCTTTCATAGTTTCTGATGAGAAGTCCGGTGTGATTCTGATAGGTCTACCTTCATATGTTACTTGGCCTTTTTCCCTTGCTGCTTTTAATATCTTTTCTTTGTTCTGTAGATTTAGTGTTTTGACTATGATGTGACATAATATATTTCTTTTCTGGTCTAGTCTATTTTGTGTTCTGTAGGCCTCTTGTATATTTATGGGCATCTCTTTCTTTAAGTTGGGAAAATTTTCTTCTATGATTTTTTTGAAAATATTTTCTGGACCTTGGAGCCTGTAGTCTTGTTCGTCTTTTTTTCATCAATTCCTATTATTCTTAGATTTCGTCTTTTCATGATGTCCTTGATTTCTTGGACATTTTGTGTTTGGGACTTTTCTGATTTTACTTTTTCTTTGAGAGAAGTATCAATTTATGCGAGTGTATCTTCAGCTCCAGACATTCTTTCTTCCATCTCTTGCATTCTGTTGGTGATGTTGACCTTTGTGTGGTTCCTGATATTTTCTCCAAGTTCTCCTAATCAAGGGTTTTCTCT
>REGO01000681.1:200271-234913 GCA_010120015.1 Rhombomys opimus | reverse complement strand
TTTGTCTAGTTCTGTTTTCATGCCGTGCACCATTTCCTTCTTCTGTTTGAATGGGGATTCCTGTCTCTCTATGATGGTCTCTACTTTTTAGTTCATTTCCTTTTGATATGCCACTAATTTTATCTCTACTTGTGCCTCTATTTGTTTGGCTATGTTTGCCTGTGTTTCTTTAAGAATTTTGTCTATTTTTTCTTTCTTTACCTCCAATTGACTGGTCAAGTCTTTGAAAGATTTGTTCATTTCATCTTTAACTGACTGAAGTTGTATGATTATTCTGAGATATTTGTTTGTTTCCTCTTTATGAGCCTCAAATAGTTGGGTAAGCATAGCTTTAAAGTAATTTCCTGTGCTTCCGATGAATTGGAGTATCCATCAATATTAGGGGTTGCTGGTGAAGTCATGATGTCCTGATTTATGTTGGAAGTGTTCCTTCGCCTATCCCTGGCAATTGGCTTATCAGAAACCTTCCCTGTTTGTTTTTGGGTTCTGCAGTTTAGACGGTACTGTCTCACTCTGTTATCTGGAGAGTTATTCAGGAAGCTGAGAGAGGTCCGTGTCCTCAGCGTGTGCTGAGGACTAGCTGTACCTGTGGGAGAAAAGTACACAGACGCAAATGGGGCAAATGCAGGGGTGTGTGTGTGTGTGTGTGTGTGTGTGTGTGTGTGTGTGTTTGTGTGCATGGAAGTGTGTCTTGCGGGACAGAGTGATAGATAATGTTGAACCCTTAAGTGTATGGAAGGGGCTCTGTACTGTATATGTAGCAGGCGCTAGTGATATTTCAGGCACAATTTCTGGCATTAACTGCTTAACTCCTCAATTGGATTCACAGAGCAGGGGCTTCAATGTCCCAAGTGACCCTCTGTTTCCCAAAGTGGGTATGTGGGTGGGAGGAGATGCCTGGCTTCTGTTTTAGAAGGACCCTGGATCTGGGGCTTTGCAGATTCTCAAGGGTGCACTCACTCTCAGGCAGGTCACTTGGCAGGGATCAGGGTATCCGGACTGTCTGCTCTCTGGTTTGGCCCTGCTTGTTTGATGTGCCCCGACAGCTCAGTGCTGCTGCCACTGCCAGGTTAGGAGGTCCTGCTGCAGCTGGAGATCTCAAGGTGGTCACATCAGTAGGGATTGGGGTATCCAGGCTCTCTGTTCTCTGGTTTGGCCCTGGTTGGTCTTAAGCTGGAGGGCTGATGTGCCCTGCCAGCTCAGTGCTGCTCCACTGCCAGGTTAGGAAGTCCTGCTGTAGCTGGAGACTGGGTTGCCAGTCCAGATGCTTTCTGGGAAGTCCTAGGGGCTCTCCACTGTGCTCTCCAAGCTTGGGAGGCCCAGCGCGTGGTGTGCCTAGCTTGTATGGCGTTTCTGCCTGGTTTTGGTGAGTATATAGAGTATTCTCAGTCACTGTGGGATTGGGGGAGCCATACAGTCAGTGGTTGGGCAATCCTGCTGAGCCAGTATGGTGGCTAGCAGACTCAGGCCCTGGGAGGATGGTGTCACTGGGTGTTTCTGGGACTCAGAGACTGGTACCTGCTGCTAGCAGTTGCCGCTAAAGGGTTAGGAGCTCCGCCTCAGCTGCTGCAGACCCCAGGCAGTTAGGTCTGTGCTGAGAAAGATGTGTCCATTGTGTGGAGGAGGAGGGAGATCTGGGTGAGGGGAATGCTGGGAGATCAAAGGATCCTTTCTCTCCTTCTCCAAACAAGTCCCCTGGTGAGACCAAAGTTTTCACCGTCTGAGATGTTCCCTGTTGTTTAGAAAGCCTCACAGTTGTTTTCCTGGGTTCAGAGGTCCTTCCACTCACCAACTCAGACGTTCAGCTCTTCCACAGCTCAGAAGCTGTGTGTGCTAGTTGCCATCTTGGCTCAGCCCCCCTCACTACACTGTTAAAGAAGCTTATGCAATCATTAGCTTGGAAAGGCTTTTTTTACATTCCTCATTCATATAAGTAGTAAGTAATTTTTATAGCAGTCCAGGCTGTTCAGCTTTCCCAAGTTATCATTATTGCGAATTTGTTGTCTCTTGATGATGCTTGAGATTGAACTCCATTTATAAATGCAATGAACTCATTGGCTTACCAAGCAGATGTTTAGTTCAATATCCTTTAAAATTTTATCAATTCCATGTCCTGTATGAATGGACTGTCATTCATGTCTCTCTAGATAACACCAAATAGCAAGAAATTTTGTCTAAGCCCAGTTTAACATTTTAAAAATATTAAATGATTTTTCAGTTTTTGAGATTATAATAGCATTACATAAATTCTGCCTATCCTTTCTTCTTCTAAAGCCTCCTATACAACTCTTTCTGCTCTCTTTCAAATTCATAGGCCATTTTAGATTAATTGCTGTTATATACATATAATTGTATGCATATATATGTATATTTACATGTATATGCATACATAATTTCTAAATAAATAAATACATCCTGCTAAATCTATGAAACTTTATTTATTTTGATGTTTTTAGGATTGACTTCTGGAATTAGAAAAACATTTTATGTGTGTGCTTGATTCATTAAAATAAATATTTTTAACCCTTCGGATAAGTTGTGTTTTCTCCAGCATTCTTTTCTTTACCTCATATGAAAGATTCAGTCTTTTGGACATTGCTTAGACACGTCTCTAAACCTCCCATGAAATTCAAGCTGCCACTAGTGTACCTATTAATTTTCAAAAGCATATTTTTTCAGTTGACTTTTTGATACCAAGCCTCTTCTTATTCTTATTCTACTGCCTGTATCCTTAGGAAATTTACATTTCTCCAGCATTATGTACCAGGGTAGGAAGCTATGGAAACATGCCAAGATAGTCTCATCCAATAGAGGAGGAGATAGAGGACATTTTGAGAAGTCTATGGCTGTATGACTTAGAAACTATTGTTTTAAATAATGATTCAGAGATTAATTAATGAAATGTGTGATCTTTGTTTACTCTTTAAGTTATGGCTACATTTTCAAATATCATCAGGTTTCTTACTTAGATATTTTTAAATTTTTGAAGTTTTAAATTAATTGTATTATTTTCCCTTTATTTTTATTCTTTCTGTGTCAATGATATAATCCTCTTTGTGTACTTTCTTATTCACTAGAAGTTCAATTTCAAAATGACAGTAGATATCATTTTATTGTTATGTTTCATTTGCAGAATCATAGTGGTTTTCCAGTAGACTCACACATGACCTATGTATTCTCAGGTTCTTTATCACATTAAAAGTGTCAGCTATAGGTTTTATTTCATGGACTGGGCTATAAATCCAATCAAAAGTAGGCAATTATTTCAATAATATTTGTGCCACAATTACAACACTATATTCTTGAGGCATGTCACTATTTCAGAGTGCAGGGTTTGTAGCTGAGTAGCTGAGTGGTTATATAAAGATAACTTATCATTTAGTTTTTCCTCCAGTAGCAAACAGAATGCCTTCCAAGTACATGAAAATTAGGGGTGAAGCTTATAGTTGTGCATCAGCTCAACTTGTTTGATGATATAAGTAAGCGGTATCTATCTTTTTCATTAGGGCCTTACCTTCGGGTTATAGGAAATAACTAATAGCCATGTCTACAGCTTATTTTGTGGGTATCTACGGGACCCCATCAACCCAAACTCAACAATATAATCCAATCCTAACAGTAGAGCTTTTATTTTGTGTATAATATATCTAGTTGAGGTATTGCTTCCTCTATTTTATGGTGACTATTTTCATATATAAGAAGCTTTTAATTTTTTTAGAATTTCATATATAAGTACTTTATTTGGATAACATACCCCTCCTTCTTACACAACTGCCTCCTCCCATGAAATCACCCTTATCCCTCAACTTATGAAATCTTCTTTTAATTATTATGGTTATACACATATTATTATATATTTATGACTAGCAACTGTTGAGTCCATTAAATAATGGTCAATGTATATGTGTTTAGGGATAGCGTATGATGTTTGGTCAGTTGTTCATGGCATCTCATTGGCCAGCAACTCAAGAAAAAAATAAACCATTCCTGACAAAATTTTATTTGAAAGCATAAAATATCTAGTTGGAGTATTGTATTCTCCAATATATGGTGACCACCAACAGTCCCATACGGTCATTGGGACTTATCAGGGCCTTGTAGAAGACTTATTGTTCCTGTTTTAGCATCCATTAGTTGCCTGTAGATATTTTTTCACTATATATTGGAATGTCTATTTGTGTGATGATTGTGCTAATCTTATTTAGGTCTCCCTTTTGTTGAAATTTCAAGGGAGAGAATATATGTAGAAAACAATTTCTCACAGTAGACAAACAATTCTTCTAGATGATAAAATGTTTCTGACCTCTTTCAGCAACATCCTCTAAGTCTTGGGTTCACAATGATTTTTCGTTTCTTTTCTTTTTTTCTTTAGATTTATCAATTAATTTTGTCACAACATTGTCAGTTCTTTTGTGTATTTTGACCAGTTGTGAATTTCTGTAATGCTTTCTGTCCACTGCAAAATGAAGCCTCTTTGCCAAACATGAAAGTTACATTCATCAATGGGTCTAAAGAAAAATAATTAACATGTTGATAGAAAATATACTGTCTTAGGAAATTGAAAGTATGTTTTCTCTTGGGTTATTACCTTGCCAGACATGAAAAACTGGGTAGGTTTACATTATCAGACATAAATTCTCTTCATGTACATGCTATAATTCTGTATTACTAACTAGTAACATAAAGAACAATTTGGATATGGCTTTGTGCCATGAAGCAACTAATATCCTTGGATGGGCTAAATTTTGGGAAATGATGGCACTTGAGAAATGTTAGTAAAATTTTGAATTTGATCTAGTAGTTTTTAAGCACTGTTAACTAAAAACAGTGTTTACATGAACAGACTATGATGGTAAAGAGCAGTTGTAATACAAAGCTGAATAAATGAAATAGGAGAATATACCACCTTGGTAATGTAAGAAATCCTTAATTGGACTTTTGAAAAGTGGAATGAAGGTAGTTAGATAAAATTTCTTTTAATTAATTTTTATTTTTATTCACTTTACATCTTGTTGTAACTCCATTCCTCCACCCTGCTCAGTTCCAATCTCACTATACCCTCCCTTTTTCTTGAGAAAAAGGTAGCTCCCTTTCCTATCCAGTCCAACTCATCAATTTGCATCAGGACTGAGCATGTCCTCTTCCCAGGTCACCAGGCAAGGCAGTAATACCAGGGAAAAGTGATCAACAACTGGCAAGTGTGTCCATATCCGATGCCGTCTCCACTTCTTTACTGGAGTACCACATGAAGCCTAAGCTGTCCATCTGCTAAAATTTGTATGGGGTCTTGGTGCAGTTTGTGCATGATCCTTGGTTGATGCTTCAGTCCCAGGAAGCCCCTCTGGCCCCGGTTTAGTTGGCTCTTGTCACCTCTAGTTACATTTCTCTTTCTTCCCACTTTCCCACAAGAGCCCCTATGGATTGCCCAATATTTGGCTGAGTCTTGACATTTGTTTTGAGGCACTTCTGGGTCAGAGGACAACTCTGTCAGGCTCCTGGCTGAAAGTTTAGCAGAGTATCCTTCATAGTATCAGAGATTGGCAGTCTCTGATAGGGTGGGTCTTTTGTTGGGTCAGGCATTGGTTGGGCATTCCTTAAATCTCTGCTTTATATGCTCTATCTTTATACCTACACACATTGTTGCCTTGGTATATTTTTGGTTGATTTTTTTGTGTTTAAATTGTTTTTCCCCTCCTACTGTTAGGAGACTTATCTAGTTAGAGGTTGTCCACTTCAATTTCTATGACCTCTGCTACTAGAAGTCTGTGCTTGAGTACCCATCATATCCTCCCAGGAGCCTATTCTGACTTTGTTCTCTAGCTTGTCACAGAGTTAACCCACTCTCAGTTTCTCTTTTCCCAACAGGTCTTCTGTCCTCTTGCTTTCACTCTCTCCAGGGCTAATATCCATCCTTCTAACTCTCTGTGACCCTTTTCCTACTTTGTTCCCTCTCTTCAGACACTACCTCTGTCTATTCTATCTTCCATTCTGAGTGATATTTATGCATCTTTACTTGAATCTTCCTTTTTATCTTTAGGTCTGTGCTGCACTGTATGCTTATCTTGCAATATATGAATAAAAACCACTTATAAGTGAGTGTATACCATGTGTGCCTTTCTTGGTTTGGGTTACATCACTCATGATGATCTTTTCTAGTTCCACCTATTTGTCTGAATTTTTTATGATTTTCTTGTTTTTTAAAACCTGAGTAGTATTCCATTGTGTAAATGTGCTACAATTTCTTTATCTCTAGTTGAGGGACATCTAGATTGACTCAAGATTCTGGCTTTATTACAATAAAACTGCTATGAACACAGTTGATAAAGTGTCCTTGTATGGCAGAGCACCTTTTGGGTATTACCCAAAAGAGGTGTAGCTGGGTCTTGAGGTAAAGCCATTTCCAGTTTTCTGAGAAGCACCAGATTGATTTCCAAAGTGATTGTACACATTTACACTCCCACCAGCAATGGAGGAGTCTTTCTCTTTCTTTACACCCATGCCAGCAATGTGCTGTCACTTGAGATTTTGATCTTAGCCATTCTGACTGGTGTACGTTGGAATATCAGAGTCATTTTCCTGATGACTAGGAAGTTGAGACTTTTTTTAAGTGTTTCTCAGTCATTCAAAATTCCTGTATTGAGAACTCTTCTTTTAGTTCTGTAGCCGTAAGGTACAAGATAAGCATATTAAGAATCACAAAACTGAAGAAGATAAGTAATAATGAGGATCCAAGTGAGGATACATAAAACACACTTAGAAGGGGAGATAGAATAGACAGAGTAATGGCAGAAGAGAGGAAACAAGGTAGGAGATCGGACACAGATAGTTAATAGGGTGGAGATCAGACCTGAAGAGATCAAGGGCCTGAAGACAGAGGGCCTGTAGAGAAAAGAGAAGCTAAGGGAGGGGACATCAGTGTGACAAGCTAGAGATCTAAGTCAGGTAAGCTAATGGGAGGATATGATGGGGATTGAAGCAGAGACTGTTAGTAGTAGAGACCGTTGAGACTGAAAAGGACATCTTTAACTAGACTAGTCTTATAGCTAAGGATAGAGAACACCAACCCACCCACAAAAATTTTGACACTACTGACTTCTTAAAGTCAATGAATTATTTAGCTTCTTTAAGACTATAGATTTCAGTATGTTTACACTATATTACATGGCTATTATCCATTTACAAGTGAGTATATATCACTTGTGTCTTACTGATTCTGGGTTACCTCACTCAGGATGATCTTTTCTAGTTCTCACCATTTGCCTGCAACTTTCCTGATTTCCTTGTTTTTATTGCTGAGTAGTATTCCAGGTTATTTCCAGATTCTGGCTGTTATGAATAAACCTGGTATGAACATGGTTGAGCAAATGTCCTTGTTGTATACTTGAGCATATTGTGGATATATGCCTAGGATTGTTATAACTGTATCTTGAAGTAGCACTACTCCTAATTTTCTGAGAAAGCACCGGATTGATTTTCAAAGTGGTTGTACAAGTTTACATTTCCACTAGCAATGGAGGAGGGTTCCCTTTTCTCCACAAATAAATTGTAATAAATAAATGTATAAATAAAATTAAATTTTAAAAGTTAGTGAATTGAAACTTTAAAAATATATGGGTGTTATTAATAATCTTTTTACTTTTCTTTTTTAATTATTATTATTCATTACAATTTATTCATTTTATATCCTGGCTGTGGTCCATTCTTTTGTGTCCTCACAATCACACCCTCCCTCCCTCTTTTCCATTTCTGCCCCTCCCCTAGTCCACTAATAGGGTAAGACCTCCTCTCCTTCTATCCGACTCTAGCCTACCATGTCTCATCAGGATTGGCTGCATAGTCTTCTTCTGTGTCCTGGCAAGTCTGCACCCCCAGGGGGAGGTGATAAGAGAGCCTGCCACTGAGTTCATGTCAGAGACCGCTCCTGTTCTGCTTACTAGGGAACCTACATAGAGACTGAGTCTATGTGCTAAATCTGAACAGGGGGTTTATTTCCTCTCCATGTGTGGTCCTTGGTTTGTGTATCAGTCTCTGCAAAGGCCCCATGGCACAGTATTTTTTGCTCTGTTTGTCTCTTTTTGGAGCTTCTGTCGTAATACTTAAAGATGCAAATATACAGTTATGTTATTAATAAACTTAAGTATATATTTGTATCTTTAAATGTTCTCAAACTCATTTAATTCTCTGTTTTTCAGTTAATGTATTTCAGGTATTTCTGATATGAGGTCTCCCTGTATTACTCAATGAGGTTGTACTTTTAAGCACTAAAGCCATGCTTTGTCTCAGAGTAATCTGAAGCTCACACTGGAGACCACTACACTGAGTTTACGGTATTATAAAATCTATTGCTTTTTAATATTTTTTGATGTTTTGTTACTTATGTAAATAATTGGATTGATTTTATTTTTTGTAATTATTTTCATTTTGCAGAAGTTATTAGACCTAAGTATATTTTTGATTACTTAATAGTGTTCAAAGAATAATATTATACCATTCATAGCTGAGTTGTATTCCACTGTGAATATGTGCCACCGTTTCTGTATCCATTCCTCTGTTTAAGGACTGCTAGTTTTGTTTTTTTTTTTTTTTCCATATCCTGGCTATTACAAATAAATCAGCTTTGAACATAGTTGAGCAAATGTCCTTCTTGAATGGTGGAGTATCTTTTGTGTATATGCCCAGGAGTGGTATTGCCCAGATATTAAAAACAAGGAAATCGTGAAATTTCCAGTAAATGGATAGAACTAGAAAAAAAAATGCTGGTTGAGGTAACCCAGAAACAGAAATACATGCATGGTATATACTCACTTATAAGCAGATATTAGCCATATAATATAGGATAACTACACTAAAATATACAGACCTAAAGGAGCTAATCCATAAGGAGCACTCTAGGGAGGATTCTAAAATCTCATTCAGAATGGCAAACTGACAGACACCAGAATAGTTGGAAGAGAGGGAACAGGATGGGAGCCTACTCTAGAGGGTCCTCTGCAAGGCTGCACCCAACACGGGATTGAAGCAGATGCTGAGATTCACGGTCAAACTTTGCAGAATACTGGGAGTCTTATGGCAGAAGCAGGGTGTGGGATAATTACAGGATGGATACAAGGAGGAGACAGAAGACAGCCTAACTTTGGGCAGAGAGCAGGGAGTCTAATGGAAGAGGTGGGGGCAGGGGGGAATAGGTAGATAAGGAGGAGACAGGAGTCCCAAAAGGCTAAAATATCTGAGGCCAGGGCTCTTGCAGAGACTGATGCATCAGTGAAGGGCCATGCATAGAAAGGACCTAGACTCCTTGCTCAGATGTAGCCTATAAGCATGTAAGTGTCCTTGTAGATGCCCAAGTAAGTGGAGCAGGGGCTGCCTCTGTCATGAACTTCATTGCCTGATCTTTTATCACTTGCCCCTGGTGATATGGCCTTCCCAGACCACAGAGGAAAAGGATCCAGGCAGTCCTAATGAGACTGGATAAGCTATGGGCAGATGGTAGGGAAGGAGAACTCCCCCTTTCAGTGGACTAGGAAAGGAGAGGGTGGGGAAGACCGAGGAAGGGTGGGACTGGGAGGAAGAGTTACAATGAATAAATTGTAAAAAAAAAATATATATATATATATATATATATACCATTCCAAAAACTTGTAGATTATCTCTTTGCCTTAAGCACCAGGCATCTAAGAAACAAATATACAGTTTTTATTTTCCCACTAATTGCTTTGAGGAAGTACTCCAGGACAATGAGAAATGGAGATGTTAATGGTGCTTATTATTGGTTACTATTCCAACCTGCACAAGTATTGTCCTTCAAGGATCTGTAAATGTGCTAATTTCTTACCTAATTTTGTATATGGTGTAGGCTTTTAGTTTGATTATCAAGTTTTACTCTGTCCTGTTTATATCCATTAGTCATTGAGATCTTTAATATTGTTCACTTTTGGTGTTTTGACAAGTTAGTTACCAAATAGACCCATGAGAGGATTTCAAAAATGTCATTTTATATGTGTATTTTCTCTCAGTTATTTGTTAAGTCATTGTCTCAAGTTTTAACTAATTGTCATTATGCACAAAGGAAATTTTCATAAATGGTCAGGAAATGAAACACAGGAGCAAGCATATGAGCTTAGATGGGGGTCCAGACTAACTGAGTCCACATTATTGTCCTCTGCCTTCAAAATGAAACTAATTTTCGTTTGTTGATAGGTGTGATGATGTGTTATACAATTGTGGTTTTGAGCATTGAACATTGAAGATATATGTTTTATTTATGGAAAACTTACATACCTAGCAGTAAGCACAATGTGATATTCTGGAAATGTCTAAGCTTGAGAAATAATTGCACTTGAGAAAATGACTAAATGAATGGACAGTATGAAGTTTACTATATGGATTCATAGGCCTGTCAACAATGGTGTTCAAAAGCATATGTTTGTGTGGAGTTCACAAACAGAAAACTAAACTATCTGTGAAACACACACAGACCCTGTTTCTAACACCTTGGTATTGTAAGAAACTCTAAAATAACATGAAAATAACATTGCTGTAAGTTGACATTTTATTTTGTGGAATCTACTTTCAGAAGGAATAAGATAACTTTATGTCATAAGATTCCCTGCAATCTCCTCAAAGTTTGTCCATAAGTCTCAGCATCTGCTTTGATAGTCTGCAGGGCAGTGCCTTTCAGAGGTCTTCTGTGGAAGGCTCCTAACTTGTTCCCCTGTTTTCTCCTTCTACTGTCCATCCTCTTTGCCTTTCTGGATGGGGATTGAGCATTTTAGCTAGAGTTCTCCCTCTGGATTAGTTTCTTTAGGTGTACAGATTTTAGTAGGTTTATCCTATATTATATGTCTATATGAGTGAGTATATATCATGTGTGTCTTTCTGTTTCTGGGATAGCTCACTCAGGATAATCTTTTCCAGTTCTCACCATTTATCTAAAAATTTCATGATTTCCTTGTTTTTTATTGCTGAGTAGTATTCCATTGTGTAGATGTACCATACTTTCTGTATCCATTCCTCAGTTGAGGGGCTTTTTGGTTGTTTCCAGCTTCTGGCTATTACAAATAAAGCTGCTACAAACATGGTTGAGCAAATATCCTTATTGTGTACTTAAGCCTCTTTTGAATATATGCCTAGAAGTGGTATGGCTGGATCTTTAGGAAGCGCTATTCCTAGTTGTCTGAAAAAGCGCCAGATTGATTTCCAGAGTGGTTGTACAAGTTTACAGTCCCACCAGCAGTGGAGGAGGGTTCCCCTTTCTCCACAACCTCTCCAGCATGTGTTGTCACTTGAGTTATTAATCTTAGCCATTCTGATGGGTGTAAGGTAAAATCTCAGGGAAGTTTTGATTTGTATTTCCTTGATGACTAATGACGCTGAACATTTCTTTAATTGTTTCTCTGCCATTCAATATTCCTTTATTGAGAATTCTCTGTTTAGTTCTGTTTTCCATTTTTAATTGGATTACTTAATTTGTTGCTTTTTAACTTCTTTAGTTCTTCTATATATCCTGGATATTAGCCCTCTCTCAGATATAGGGTTGGTAAAGATCCTTTCCCAATGTGTAGCTAGTCGTTTTGTTCTGACAACAGTGTCCTTTGCTTTATGGCCAAATTTTGAGGATATTCCAGGGAATCTTATGAAAGAAGTTGGAGTTAGTAAGACCTGGAGGGGACAGGAGTTCCACAAGGAGATCAACAGATGCAAAAAATCTGGGCACATGAGACTGACAGTCCAACCAAGTGGCATGCATGGAGATAACCCAGTACCCCTGTACAGATGTAACCCATGACAGTTCAGTCTCCTAGTGGGTTCCATAGTAATGGGAACAGGGACTGTCTATGACATGAACTGATTTGCCTGCTCTTTGATCACCTCCCCTTGAGTGGGAAACAGCCTTACCAGGCCACAGAGGAAGACAACGCAGCCACTCATGATGAGACCTAACAGACTAGGATCAGAAGGAAGGAAAGGAAGACATCGACTACCAGTGGACTTGGGGAGGGGCATGCATGGAGTAGGAGGAGAAAAGGAGGGCTTGGGAGGGGAGGAGGGAGGGAACTACGGAGGGTATACAAAGTAAATAAAGTAATTAATAAAAAAATAAAAAGATAACCTTATGCTTAAGATACTAATTAGATGTGATGAAAATTAAAATGAATGTAGCCTCCATGATTAACTGCCATGTCAAACCCAGAAGTACTTGCTCAGGAAATCACTCATCCTCTCAGAAGTCCTTTTCCCTTTTTTTTCTTCCACATCACACAGTTTACCATTGCTTACAAATAAAGGGCATGGACATGAAGATGCCAGTATTTTAACAGATTCAAGCAGACACCAGTATTTAAGTTTAAGTGATTAACTGTTTAGTGTTTGTTACACACAGTGTAAATATTATAGTGCATTAGAAAAGATATGATCCATATACATGTAGTGATCTAGGATTGACAAGGGAGAATGAAGAGTCTTATGTGAGCTGCAGAAACAAACACAGAGTCACTCAGTGAAAAGGACTGATATATCATTTCACAAATTCCCAGCTCTAATCACTTCCTTCTTACCTAGTTACCTACCTAACTCAGTATCATCTTTCTTCTCTGTATCTTTATTAAAAAATGAAAATGAAACAGTAAACCTAACAAAACAAAAATCACCACAACAAAACACACACCAACAAACAAACAAAATATGGATTTTTATCAATCAATTTATCTATCTATCTATCTATCTTTCTTTCTATCTATCTAGCTAATGTCTAATTACTCCTAGAAATGAAGCCAACCCTGGATTTTGATTGATATTCTCAGTAACTCTACTAGAGAAACCCAATTCTCTCTTTCCCAACAGATATAAACTATAAATAGTTTCCTTATTAGGATTAGGCCTTTATGTTCACACTGTTAATCAATGCCGGGATTGTTGGCGTCAGTACCTATTATGATAAAAAATTCCTATAATATGTACATATATGATAATAATTTAATGCAGTCACCACATATAAAGGAGAACATTCTTCAGATAGGCATGTCACCAAGTAAACCTCCTGTACCAGGAATGGGTTAATCTTGCTGAATCATTTGTCAAAGAATTCCCATATGCCCTACCCTAAAACAAGTACTAATATTGCTAAAGTGATTATTTATACCCACAACACTGTTCTAAATGCCCTTTTCCTAGATATACCACTTTTATCATCAAACAGGAATAAATGAAGTTTGTGCCCAAGAATGTATTTCATCCTTATTAGGTAGATTTCATGCTGCCAGAAGTTATTCTGCATGCAACTAAATGATAGAAGTATTCACTAATATCAAGTAGGTACTTTACACACTTTGACTTAGACTTGATTGTGGATTTTAGTTATTTAAATTCCTCACCTCAAGATTCATCATGAAAGGAAGATTAATAGCCATTCTGTAGTGTACTTGTTTGTGATGGTAGAACCTTTTACTCCTGACTGTCCTTTGATAGAGTGGTTTTCTCATAAGGGGCTTATTTTATCATCAGATTATCAAGTGCTCCTGGTAAAGCTTTTGTTCTATTCATTGTCCCTCTATCTTATTTTGCTAGGTGGATCATGGCAAGGAAAAAACATGAGGTCTGGACTGTTCAACTGATGAAAAAAAGGAGGGGTGGGGAAGGCAGTAAAATAAAAAACAAAAGTACACACTACTAGAAATATTTTTTCTCTTAAAATTTTAGTGCAAGAATTGAATCTCACTTAACTAGTACTGCAGTTAGGATGACAGAACATACCTAGAGAATTTCATTCCACATACTGACATACTAAAGTCTTGTAAGTGTCTATAGCCATCTTAGAACTTCATTTTCTGTAGGAGTCTAGCAGAGACATAATTTTTTTTTCAGGTGGTCACAATTTAGCTATGAATTAAGAATTTAACTAAGAATTATATGGAGACTATTTATGCACAGATAGTGTGGAAAAGAGACTCAATTCTGCAACTCATAGGTTGTATTTGACTTTCTTTAAGGAGTTGTGCACTATAGAGTAGTTGCAAAGAATATATAATTTGATGGACCATGTTTGAGGAAGCAGAAAAATGATAGCAATTCTGAGTATGATGTAATCATATTTCAATAAAGGGTAAGTTGATATTCAAATGTATGTGGACAAAGATAAAATTGTGATCATTGGTGATAACCTAATTTATAATTATAATATTCCCCTGTAGTCAAAATATCTAGTCAGATGGCATTTTTTGAGTTATGTCATAATATTTATAGTTCACTGGGGCATGTTTAATCAATATAGGATAGAATATAATATCTGGGTTTCATGCCCATACTGACAAAATGTTAACTCATAGACAGAAATGCATACACATATTCATACAAAAAGAGGGTTCACAATTAGGTCAATGATATATTAAGAATATATATATATATATATAGTCTTTTTTTCTCAAAATAACTAAGTTTGTGGTTTGTATACAACTTGTATAGGATCTATGTATAGTCATTTCTTTAAATCATAGCATGTCGATAGACCTCAAATATATTATCTCTTATTTAATCCATGCTAAAATCCAGAAGGAAAGAATGAAAGAAAGAAAGAAAGAGAGAGAGAGAGAGAGAGAGAGAGAGAGAGAAAGTGAAATAAAGAAAGAATTGGAACAGAATTTATTCTCTTAAATCTTTTTGTAGCTTCTTATCTCATGTCATGTATGAAGAATATTTCTTTTAATTGTCATTTCTTTTGAAATGAAACATTAACATCTATGTGGAGGATGAAAGTTCAGGCATTCTGAGAGCACAAACATTGAGAAGTTTTATGAACACACTTTGCATAGTTATTAATAATGAATAATTGACAAAAGGAGACTCAGGTGGAGCTGTCTGGTATTAGGGCACTGTTCTCTTTTGTCCCTTTCTTTTGTCATCACCCACTCTGTATTAAGTGTTTTTAATGCAGCTGCCTTTATGTCACACATGATGTCTTAATAGAAAGCACTCAACCCAATTCATTGATCTGGAGTTGGCTGATATTGTTTTTACAGTTATTGTTCTGTCAATGGTCACATTCATCTCATATTTCTCAAGGAAATATCACTCAAAAAGACCATAAAAATGGGAGTTATTTATATTTTCTTCTGGAGTCAATATAGTTGTCCTACATATTGTCTGTACATTTTCATACTTAAATATTTTATACATTTGTGTGTAATATTAAATTTATGTCAGAAAACTATATCTCCTCATCACTAACCTGTTCCAACAAATCTCTTTACTGTGCTAAGTCATGTGTTTTAATGTAGTTGTATTGCTTTGTCTATGTTGCCATAAAAAACCACAAAACTTTTTTTTTTTTTTACTTTTCATACCATCTTCTGGCTCATGTGTAGTCCATTTTAATTTTCTTTTTTTGGGGGGGGAGATTTGAAATTTATTATACTTAATGAAAAGGAAACAATTTTAGAATATGATGTACTAAAATTCCAGTGTTCTATCTGATTTTTGTACACTTTTTGATTTTGTTGTTGCCTTGCTTTTTACAGGGCCTTTTGTAGTTTACGTTAGCCTCAAAGACACTATGTAGTTCAGCGTTACCTTGGACTCCTGATTCTCACACCTCTACCTCTCAGGAGTTTGGCTTACAGACAAATGTCACAATATCTGCTTCATGTCTCCAATTTAAAAAATGTAAACCTTAAGTAAAGACAAAAAAATATCTTCTATGTATAGGGTTTCAACTGCATGTCCCCCATTTTTGTTGTGATTGTGAGGGAGAAAATAGATTCAGAAGTGATGGTCAATTCAGATAAAGAAGAGACAATGCAACAAGACATTTTATGCAAACAGTAAATTTTGAGTAGGGCACTTTTAAAGGAATTTCCCTCATATTGTTTAGGGAGCTACAAGGCTGCAATTTTAGTAGCTTTCTCCCACACTACTTTGGATTTTTGGTAACACAGTCACCTTTGTGTCATGTATGCACACTTATGGCTCTGTATGTAACCCCATTAAACCCAGTAGTTCACCAGCCTTGATTTTCTAGGACCTTTTAAATTTTCTATCCTGCCATCCATGTCATATCTTTGCAAACAGATATTTATTTATGTATCTTCAGGAAAAGAGAAATGACAGGAAGTTATTTCTAGATCCAGCTTAATAATATGTTCTTACCCATGGTAAATACATTTAAAATAGTTACAAATAATCATTATATGTAGATGTGATCAGTTCTCACTGGTGTTCTCTCTGTTACATAGATAGGTCCCCAAATCTTTAAGTCCTTTGGTCCTTCTGACTCAGGCTTTAGTGAGCTGTGACCACATGAACACCAACAAGCTTGCTAGATATTACTTTAACATATTTCATTTATAATACAGCATCTCAATAGCTGGCTCTTTGATCACCTCCCCCTGTGCAGCCTTGCCAGGCCACAGAGGAAGATGATGCAGCCAGCTCTGATGAGACCTGATAGACTAGGGTCAGATAAAAGGGGAGGGAGTCCTCCTCTGTCAGTAAACTAGGGGAAGGATATAGAGGGAGAAGACTGGGCAGGGGACTACAGCTGGGATACAAAGTGAATAAATTGTAATAATAATTTTCAACTCCTCTCTAATTTTCCCTTTCTAATAACCTACCCAACTTCATGTTCTCTTGTAAGTCTCTGCTCTCCCAATTCTCCCCTCTCTTTCTCTGTCTCTGTTCATGGACCACATACTTTCAAAAGTAAAAGAAACCATAACCCACCAATCAATAAGACAATAACTATCAAAATACAAAACGGCAAAAAGTCCATACAAATTCTAAAACACAAATTCAGAAACTATAATATGAAAGCATTTTGGCTTTTATTTAATTTTAAAAATCCAAATAAAACGGTTTGAAAAAATAGCAATGATAAAATTGAATTCTTTAAGAATTCAATTCAGTTTTTTTCTTTTTTAATTAAATTTTTATAACATAAAAAAATAAATAACAGTTTATTTACTTTGTTTCCCAGCTGTAGCCTTCTTTCTCCTCCCCTCCCAATCCCCCTCCCTCTCTCATTTCCTCCTATGCCCCTCTCCAAGTCCACAGACAGGGGAGGTCCTCCTTCCCTTCCATTTGGCCCTAGATTATCTGGTCTCATCTGAACTGGTTGCATTGTCCTCCTCTGTGGCCTGGCAAGGCTGCTTCCCAATCCAGGGGAGGAGGTCAAAGAGCTGGCCACTGAGTTCAGGTTAGAGACAGTACCTGTTCCCCTTACTAGAGAACCCATTTGGAGACTGAGATGCCATGGGCTACATCTGAGCAGAGGTTCTAGATTATATCCATGAATGGTTGCTGGTTGGAGTATCAGTCTCTGAAAAGACCCCTGTGCCCAGATATTTTGAATCTGTTGCTATTCTTGTGGAGCTCCTGTCTTCTCCAGGTCTTACTATCTGCTCCTTCTTTCCTAAGATTCACTGCACACTGCCCAAAGTTTGTTTATGAATCTCATTATCTGCTTTTATAAAATGCTGGGAAGGGTCTTTCAGAGGCCCTCCATGGTAGGCTCCTCTCCTATTTCCTGTTTGTTCCTTCTTCCAATGTCTGTCACATTTGCCTTTCTGAGTGAGGATTGATCATCTTACCCAGGGTCCTCCTTCTAGCTCACTTTCTTTAGGTGTACAGATTTTTGTAGGTTTGTCCTTCTTTATGAATTTGTGGCTATCTTCTGCTGGGCTTGAAGCCTGCATTTTTGATGTGATTTTTTTGTACCCAGGTTGATTCACTGGAGAAAAGTCTTACAAAAGACAAAAGGACACTTCTTGTAAGTAGGGTAATCAAAATGACTCTAAGATTCCATCTTTCTTCAGTCAGAATGGCTAAGGAAAAAATCTCAGGTGACAACATATTGTGAAGGGGATGTGGAGAAAGAGGAACACTCTTTCATTGTTGGTGGGAATGTAATATTGTACAACCATTTGGAAATCAGTCTGGTGCTTTCTCAGAAAACTAGGAATAGTGCTACCTCAAGAGCCAGTCATGAGACTCCCACATTGCTGACTGAAGTGATTCCTTCTGGTGGCTTATGGTGTTTCACAGCCCAATGACCTGAAATCCAAATGGTTTATCTGCTCCTTCTGGGAAAACTCAAGCATAATCTCGTCCTATGGGTTAGGAATGAAAAAATGCCTCTTCCACTGGGAGTGCAGTGGGTTCGGATAATGTACCAGAGGTGGGGGGTCTCTATGGAGCTCATGCTGCCTCCATGTTTATGGCAAGAGTCAAACATTGCTTATCAATCAGCTTTTCCGGAGGTTTTATGCTCCTAATAACACCCTCATTTATAGTTGTTTTTCAAAGGTGGAATTGTTCCTGTGGTCCTAGGACTTGGCCCTATGGATTGTACAGAATGTTAGTCTTATGACTAATAGTGCATCAGTGAAGAAGGCCTTAAAGGCAGCACTAGGGAAAGTGGGACCATTATCAGCACAGGGTATTCCCATAGAGAGCATGGCAGTCCTGAGAGTTGAAATGGCCAATCAAATGGTCTCTTTGGACCGCATTATAGTGAAGATAAGGCTGGAGTAAGTGTCATCAACCATAAGAAGATATTTGAGCCTCCCAAAGAGAGAACCATGTCATGTCCATGTGACAGAAGGAATTAGTGCAAAAATGCAGAGATTGATCCCTCTGGGCTCTAGTGGCCACACAATGAAGGTAGAAATGGACTTGGTGTTTGTTGGATGCTAAACAAAGCTTATTATTGTAATTAATCATGAGAAAAGTATAGTCATGAACATATTAAAGAATATGATTATTTATGAGGTAACTGATAATTAACTTATATGTTTTGATTATTTTAACAATTTATAATAAATCTCTGTATGATTAGCTTTAAGATGAAAGTGGTGTCAGAACAGGAAAGCATGAATAAGTTGAAATAAAAATGACAGGGACCATTCCTGAGGGAACAGTTACAAAAGATCATAAATTGTCTTATAGTTTATTTGGTAATCAACAATTTAGAGTGTACCTTAGAAAGGGAGGAGCTTGGGAAGTTGGTCTGAAAGAGGGAGAAAGTTTTTTTTTAGAGCCATCTCAGTGAGGAGGAGGTGACACTGTTAGATTGGTGCATCTGGAACAAGTTTTGGGACTCATGATGATGAATGTGGGTTTGGAGGCCAAAGGAGAGGAAGAAGATAGTATTTCCGGACTTTATCAGGTAGGTAGGCAAAATGGATCTAAATATCAGGGTTTGAAATATCTGTTGATAGGACCCAGGGTGCAATTGGAGCACCTCATTTCAGAATTCTACGTCATCCTTTCTGGAGATTTTAAGTCCTCTAGTGTGGTTCTGTTTCTCCAGTTGCTGCCAAGCAATGCCAGAGGTTCTCATTTCCCTGAGAAACTTTTGCTTCCTGTTGGAAAAGGGTGAAGCTCAGCCTCAAAAGTTCCTACTTTCCCAGGAATGCCAGTCTTCAGGCAAAGAAGGATAGAACAGGATCCAAGATTTATGCCAGAAGATCTCTGGTTCAGCTGGAGGTGTGGAGGAAAATAAGTGTCACTGCTCTTTTAGCAGGGCTTCCATCACCAGGCCAGGTGGTAGCAGGGAGCTCAGGGCACCTAAACCTGAGCCAGGTGGCAATGAGGGTCCAGCCTGACTTCGGAGAGTCAGTGGCTGTTTCAGGAACAACTGGTATTGGAGGCTCAGAGCTCTGAAACCTTGAAGTAGAGGTGGGAACCCGGTTTCCTTCAGGAAGACAGAATGGCTGCTTCAAACAGAGCCTACCTCACCTCTGCAGATGAGCACTGCAGTGGCCTGAGTGGCACAAGAAAGATGGCTGGAATGATCAACCATGACATGCAAGTGAACAGCAGAGCCTCTATGTGGACAGGCCAGGTCTAGCAGTGACAGAAGCAATCTGTGGTCAAGCATTGAGGTCAAGCCTCAGATCCTTCAGGGAGCAGGGAGTCTTCTTTCACCAGAATAAATGATTAGTTTCGAATGCTCTTTGATGAAATTGATGGGGCAAGGTTGTTATTTAATGTGAAATAAGGATTTATAAGCCTTGGTCAGTGGAAGGGGCTTTGAGGCAAATGGGTGTCGTTGGCTAAGAGTAGGTTGATGCCAATGCCCCATTTGCACAGGAAAAAGACAACAAGAGACAAGCTCATGTGACTGACTGCTAGTTACCTTTAGTGAACACCTATAACCTTGGTTGCTGTGTCATGTGCCCATAAGGCAGGCATGGAAAACAAGGGGAGAGCTCTGTTCCACACCTTTCATTCTCAGCATGAGATTTAAATCTTAAGTTTGAGATTTCTTGGGTTTTTCATTCACCAATCTTGCTAGTATCATACCAGTTCCCTTGGAGGCAAAGTACATGAGACCTACACTCTAGATTTAACTAAAGTTCTAAGAAAACGCATTTGGAAATCTCTCAGACATGATGTTTTGTATTGAGTTCCCCATAATAAAAAAGAAAGGAAGTGCTGCTAAAGAATTATAAAGTTCCCAAGGCAAGCTCAATTTTTCCAGGGCAATCACCATAAGAGAGTGAGAAAACCTCAGGACTGTTTCCAACTTCTGGCTATTAAAAATAAAGCTGCTATAAACATGGTTGAGCAGATGTCCTTTTTGTATAATTGAGAGTCATTTGGATATACGCCTAGGAATGGTATAGCTGAATCTTGAGGAAGTGCTTTTCCTAATTGTCTGAAATAGCGCCAGATTGATTTCCAAAGTGGTTGTATAAGTTTACATTCCTATGAGCAGTGGATGAGGGTTCCCCTTTCTCCACATCCTCTCCAGCATGTGTTGTCACTTGAGTTTTTTTTTCCCCCAAAGGGTTTCTTTTTATTATGGCTACTTCTTCTTTTTAAACTTTTATTAATTACACTTTATTCACTTTGTATCCCCCCATAAGCCCCTCACTCCTCCCCCCTTCCCCCGCCACTCCTCCCCCTTCTTTACACATGCAGCTCCACTGATAGGGGAGGTCCTCCTCTCCTTCCTTCTGATCTTAGTCTATCAGATCTCATCAGGAGTGACTGCATTGTCATCTTCTGTGGCCTGGCAAGGCTGCTCCCCCTAGCAATTCTGATGGGTGTAAGGTGAAATCTTAGGGTTGTTTTGATTTGCACTTCCCTGATGACTAAGGCCTTGAACATTTCTTTACCTGTTTCTCTGCCAATTGATATTCCTCTATTGAGAATTCTCTGTTTAGCTCTGTACCCCATTTTTTAAATTGGATTACTTGATTTGTTGCTGTTTAACCTCTTGAGTTCTTTATATATTCTGTATATTAGCCTCTCTCAGATATAGGGTTGGTGAAAATCCTTTCCCAATCTGTAGGCTGTCATTTTGTTCTGATGACAGTGTCCTTTGCTTTACTGAAGCTTTTCAGTTTCATGAGGTCCCAGCAATTGATTGATGCTCTTAGAGCCTGTGCTGTTGGTGTTCTGTTAAGGCAGTTGTCTCCTGTGTCAGTCAGTTCAAGGCTCTTCCCCACATTTTCTTCTAAGGGGTTTAGTGTGTCTGGTTTTATATTGAGGTATTTGATCCACTTGGACTTTAGTTTTGTGCAGGGTGATAAGTATGGATCTATTTGCATTCTTCTCCATGTAGACATCCAGTTAGATCAGCACCATTTTTTGAAGATGCTGTCTTTTTTCCATTGAATGGTTTTGGCATCTTTGTCAAAATCCAGGTGTCCATAAATGTGTGGGTTTATTTCTAGGTCTTCTATTTGATTCCATTGACCCACAACTCTGTTTCTATGCCAGTACCATGAAGTTTTTATTATTCTTGCTCTATAGTACAGTTTGAGATCAGGGATGGAGATACCCCCAGAATATCTTTTATTGTAGAAGATTGTTTTAGCAATTCTGGGTTTCATGTTATTCCATAGGAAGCTGATTTTTTTTTCTTTCCAGGTCTGTAAAGAATTGTGTTGGTAATTTGATGGGAATTGCATTAAATCTGTAGATTGCTTTTTGGTAAGATGGGCATTTTTTACTATGGCAGTCCTGAAAAACCATTAGCATGAGAGATCTTTCCATCTTCTGATATCTTCTTCTAATTCTTTTTTCAGAGACTGGAAATTTTTTTCATACAAGTCTTTGACTTGTCTGGTTAGAGTCACCCCAAGATACTTTATGTTGTTTGTGGCTATTGTGAAGGGTGTTGTTTCTGTAATTTCTTTCTCAGCCCTTTTGTCTTTTTTATACAGGGAGGCTACAGATTTTTTTGAGTTAATTTTATATCCAGCCACTTTGCTGAAGGTGTTTATCAGCTGTAAGTGTTCCCTGACCTAGTTTTATGTTGAGGTCTTTGATCCACTTTGGCTTTAGTTTTGTGCAGGGTGATAAATATGGATCTATTTTCATTTTTCTGCATGTAGACATCCAGTTGGTCCAGCACCATTTGTTGAAGATGCTGTCTTTTTTCCATTGAATGGATTTGGCTTCTTTGTCAAATATCGAGTATTCATAGGTGTGTGGGTTTATTTCTGGGTCTTCTATGCGGTTCCATTGATCCTCCTTTCTGTTTCTATGCCAATACCATGCAGTTTTTATTACTGTTGCCCTGTAGTACAGCTTGAGATCAGGGATGCAAATACCTCCAGATGATCTGTTGTTGTACAGGATCGTTTTGGAGATTCTGGGTTTTTTGTTTCTCCATATGAAGCTGAGAATCTTTTTTTCAAGGTCTGTGGGATGTGCATTGAACGCATTGAACGTATGACAGGAGTCTACTGAGCGCATCTGAAAGACTCTAACTAGCAGTGTTTTCAAAGCAAAGACTCATGACCAAACCTTTAGCAGAGTACAGGGAATCATAGGAAAGAAGGGGAGTTAGTCTGATGGGGAAAGGATAGGCGCTCCACAAGGACCAAATATATCTGGGCACAGGGTCTTTTCTGAGACTGACATTCAACCAAGGACCATGTATGGATATAACCTAGAACCTCTGCTCAGATGTAGCCTGTGGTAGCTCAGTAACCAATTGGTTTCCCAAAGTGAGGGGAACAAGGACTATTTCTAACAGGAACTCAATGAAGATACCTGATAAAACAAGATCAGATGAATGGGGGGGAGGTCCACCCCTATCAGTGGACTTGGAAAGGGGCACAGTGGTGATGAGGGAGGGAGGGAGGGACCGGGAGGGAATGAGGGTTCGGGACATGGCTGGGATACAGAGTTAATAAAATGTAACTGATAAAAAAAAAAGAGTTCCCTTACCTAGAAGTCCCTCAAGTCCCTCATTTGAGGAATGTGTACAGAAATTGTGGTACATCTACCTAATGGAATATTACCCAGTGATAAACAAAACAAAACAAAACAAAACAAAAACAAGGAAGTCATGAAATTTGCAGGTAAATGGTGGGAAATGGAAAATGTCATTGTGAATGAGGTATTCCAGAAGCAGAAAGACACAAGGGTATATTCTCACTGATAAGTGGAATATTAGACATATAAAATAGGATAAACATAATAAAATCTGTACACCTAAGTAAGCTAATCAGGAAGGAGGACTCTGGCTAAGATGTTCAATCCCCATTCAGAAAGGCAAGAGGATAGACATTGGAGGAGGGAGAAAACAGGGAACAGGACAGGAGCCTACCATAGAGGGCCTCTGAAAGGCTTTACCCTGCAGGGTATCAAGGCAGAGGCTGAGACTCATAGCCAAACTTTGGGCAGAATGCAGGGAATCTTATGAAAGAAGTGGGAGATAGTAAGACCTGGAGAGGACAGGAACTCAACAAGGACATCAACAGATCCAAAAAGTCTTGGCACAGGAATCTTTTCTGAAGGTGATACTCCATACAAGGACCACTCATGGAGATAACCTGGAACTCCTGCATGGAGGTAGCCTATGGCAGTTCAGTATCCAAGTTGTCTCCATAGGAATGGTGACAGGGATTGTCTCTGACATGAACTGATTGGCTTGCTCTTTGATCACCTCCCCCTGAGGGGGGTGAAGCCTTAACAGGAGAAGACAATGCAGCCTCTCCTCATGTGATCTGAGAGACTAGAATCAGAGGGAACGGGAGGAGGACCTCCTTTTTCAGTGGACAGGGAGAGGGACATGGGAGGGAAAGAGGGAAGGTGGGATTGGGAGAGAAAGAGGCAGGGAGGTACAGGGGGGATACAAAGTGAATAAACTGTAATTAATAGAAATAAAAATAATTACAAGAAAACCTCAGGAGTACAAACTTGGAAAGAAAGCGACCTCCAGAAGGGAAGTTCAGTGAAAGAATACCACTTTCCCTTTTTTTAGGAGTTACTCACAAATTTAATGGCTCTGTTCAGAGTCCTTCAGGTGCTGCCTCTGGGTCTCCTTTTTATTTGCAGTAACTACTGGCCACTAGCCCACAAGGGCAGGAGGGGCAGAGGCAGAAGACAGACAGGGCTCAGAGGGTCTGATCAGTGTGGAATGAGAGACTATAGAGACAAGCTGCAGGGAGGCAGATCAACATTATTCCTGGGGGAAGTGGAATAAATAGGAAAATGGAAGCTGCCAGTAGGAAGTCTGATAGGTGCTCACAGTGTACACAATTTGCATAAAACAGAATTATTTTATCACCTGTGCATGGGCACACTACCTAATTATCCTAATTATTATGGGCAAAGATGGGGAGAGCATTCTGCAGGAAACTATCAGAAGCTACTTCTGTGATAAGCCAGGCACATTCCTCAGGGACATACTCCCAATAAGGACAGGCAGTAAGCCCCACTGGGGAAAGGGATTCTTCCATCCTATGCCAAGCTAAGAGTGCTATCCTGTTATGGATTCTGTAGCCTTCACAGGCAGGGCCCTTTACCTCTGTGTGAAGAATTGCTATGTCAGGTCAGCTGTCAACTGCAACCATGAGACTCTCTTAGATCTAATTGAAGTAACATTTGCTACCACTAATTTACTTTACATCACATAGTCTTTTGATAGCAAAATATTTTAACCTTGGCATCAACTTTCTTGCCATCATTCTACCTTTCAAACTTTTAGAGGACAGGAACTCCACAAGAAGTCTAATAGAGCCAAGAAATATGGGCCTGGAGGTACCTGTGGAGACTGATGCACCAACCAAGGACCATGCATGTTCCTAGGCCCCCTGCTCACATATAGCCTGTAGGCAGCTCAGCTTCCATGTGAGTTTCCTAGTAACTAGACTAGGGGCTGTTTCTGTCATGGGCTCTATTGCCTGCTCCTCAGTCACTTCACCCTGAGTGGGAAGCCTTGTCAGGCAACAGATTAAGTGGATGCAGCCAGTTCTAATGAGACTTGATAGGCTGGTATCACATGGTAGGAGAGGAGGGCTCCCACTTTCTAAGGACTAGAGGAAGGGGATAGGAAAGAAGAGGGGATGGTGGGACATTGATGAGATGAGAGAGGGGGCTACAATCAGGATATAAATTGAATAAACTAAAAAATTAATTTAAGTAAAAATATCTTATAGCATCTCCTTTAAAGTCCAAATTGTACTGACAGGTTTCTGCTTTGTGAAATACAGATTTATTTCTCTTCCTTCTCTTTTCACTGACTTATTTGATGACAGGCAAGGCAAGAGACCCGTACCTACTTGTATAGAAAGAGCTTCACCCATCAGAAATTTATTTTCTCCTTATGGTTTGTAATCTCTACTTAGTGATTGATTAGTCTTCATCAGCATTTGGTTCCTGCCAATCCAACCAGTGTGCTAAGTCACTGGTGTTTATTCAGTTATATTGCTATATCTAAATTCTTCTTGGGAATCACAAACATCTTTCAATAATATTTATTACACATAATAATGCAGTTATTGTGTATCCTGTATTAACTTTAACCTCTTAAAGATTCATTCATTTTGGAAAACAGTGGAAAGCACGAAGTTAGGATCAGGAGAAATGGTCAAGAGTAAAACAAACTGTAGAGACAAGTCAAGAAAATTCCTGTGATATTGGGTGTATATAATCACCTAGATATCTTAGAGGAAGAAGTCTTCCTGCCATAAAAATGATGGGATGATGAAAATAACAATAAACATCTAGAAAAGGATAGGGAATGTTGAGAATGAGACACATAGAAATATTATTTAGATAAATCGGGACAAACAGAGAGATTATACAGAAGAAAGGAACGTTATACATATCTTGCTAACAAAACAGGGCAATATAGAAAGAGTAGCAATTAGAATGTGTCAGAGGAGGTTCCACCTAAGAAACCAGAGTAAAACTTTGGAAATGGTAGCTGTGCATAACATAAGACAGCCATTTGGTGATAGTGTGTTTTGTTCAAGCATGCTATGTGAAGAAGTTAGAATTTGTAACACAGAAGAGTGAAATTCTTAGTTGTATTATAAATTTTACTGAAGGTATAATTAGAAAATAATTAGGAAAGTTTTGCCCTAACTTGGGGAAGAGAACAGCTAAGAAAACTATCTAAAGAATGTTTAAAGGTTTTATTATAGGTGTTAGCAAGACTGGTGATTTATGTCATTGCTGTTGTTCACAAGATGTTCTGCCATTGGTTGTGTAACAATTCTCACTATGAGCATAAGTTCAGTATCATCTACTGTCTCTCCACTATTACCAGCTTGGATGGAATTTTAAGATTTTAACATAATACTTTATGCTTTATTTGCTAAGGTGAAGTATTATGTTTTATTTGCTAAGGTGAAGTACAATTGTACAACTGGATGGACCATGTACCTGAGTTATGTAGACAGATAATGTAACTCTAATTCACTCTTTGTTAATATTAGATTCCTGTACATAGGACTAGAATCTCTAGGACTTGGAAAAAGATGTCTGTAAAATTAAGCATCTGGTTGAAAATTTAGAAAAGATATTATCCAGTGAAGTCATTATATATATTTAATTAACTGTAATTTACTCATTTTGTATCCCAGCAGTAGCCCCCTCCCTCATCTCCTCCTGATCCCAGTCTTCCTCCCTTTTCTTCCCCCTTGCTCCTTCCCCATTCCACTGATAGGGGTGGTCTTCCTCCACTTCTCTCTGACCCTAGCCTAACAGGTCTCATCAGGACTGGCAGCATTGTCCTCTTCTGTGCCCTGTAAAGTTGCTTCCCCCATCAGGGAGAGGTGATCAAAGAGCCAACCACTAAGTTCATTTCAGAGATAGCCCATGTTCCCCTCACTAGGGAACTCACTTGGACACTGAGCTGTCATAGGCTACATCTGTGCAGGGGTTTGAGATTATCTCCATGCAAAGTCCTTGGTTGGAGTATCTGTCTCAGAAAATATTCCTATGCACAGACTTTTTGGTTATGTTGGTCTCCTTGTGGAGCTCCTGGCCCATCCAGAAATTATGGTACATTTACACGATTAAAAACAAGCAAATCATTAAATCTGCACCAAATGGAAGGAAATAAAATTATCCTCCTGACTTAGCTATCACAGAAGCAGAAAGACACACATGGTATATACTCACCTATAAGTGGATATTAAAAATGTAATATAGGATAAACATACTAAAATCTGTACACCTAAAAAGCTAAGCAAGAAAGAAAACCCTGGGTAAGATGACCAAGCCTCATTCAGAAAGGCAAATGGAATGGACATTGGAAGTGGGAAAACAGGGAACAAGACAGGTGCATACCACAGAGGGCCTCTGAAAGACTCTACAAAACAGGGTATTAAAGCAGATGCTGAGATTCATACCCGAATTTTGGGCAGAGTGCAGGGAATCTTATGAAAAAGGGAGAGATGAAAGATCTGTTAAGTCATTTTTATAGGAGTGTTTAGCTAAGTTCCAAAGCTGTGACACTGATGACACAGTATTTGGCATCTTCACTTAATCTGGGATACTGTGTGGTTATGGTATGAACTCTGAAATTGGCTTCTGTTTATAGAAAATATTAAAAATGAGGGTAAAGATTATGTCCAATTGAACTATAGTGCAATCTCAAACCAGCTGTGTGTTTTGACTTTTTTTTAAATTTTTTTAATCAATTAGAGTTTATTCACTTTGTATCCCAGCTCTATCTCCCTCCCTTATTCCTTCCCAGTCCCACCTTCCATCTCTCAATTCCTCCCATTCCCCTCTCCAAGTCCATTGATAAGGGAGGTCCTCCTTTCCTTCCATCTGACCCTAGTCTATCAGGCATCATCAGGACTGGCTGCATTATCTTCCTCTGTGACCTGGTAAGGCTACTCCCACCTCATGGGGAGGTGATCAAAGAACCAGCCAATGAGTTCATGCCAGAGACAGTACCCATTTTAACAGAAGCTTCTTTTACATATGATGTGGAATGTAGAGGAGATTCTTCACTGCTCATGTTTCACTGCATAGTTGGAGCTCATAGAACAGGACAGGCACTTTCCGATTTTTTAATTTTATTTTAGAAAACTAAAATTAATTCCATTCATATGTCTGCAAATTTCATGATTTCCTTGTTTTTAATAGCTGAGTAGTATTCCATTGAGTAAAGATGCCACAATTTCTGTATCCATTCCTTGGTTTAGGGAAATCTAGGTTGTTTCCAGATTCTGGCAATTACAAACAAAGCTTCTATGATCATGCTTGAGCAAATGTCCTTGTTGTATGTTTGAGAGTCTTCCAGATATATGCTCAGGAATGGTATAACTGGGACTTGAGGAAGAATTATTCCTAATTGTCTGAGAAAGCACCAGACTTATTTCCAAAGTAGGTGTACAAGTTTACATTCCCACCAGCAATGGAGAAGTTTCCTTCTCCACATCCTCTCCACCATGTGTTGTCACTTCAGTTTTTGATCTTTGCTGTCCTGATCTATGTGAGGTGGAATCTCAGAGTCATTTTGATTTGCATTTCCCTAATGACTAAGGATGAGTACTTCTTTAAGTTTTTCTTTGCCATTCGATATTCTTCTGTTGAGAATGCTCTGTTCAGCTCTGTACCCCATTTTTAATTGAATTATTTGTTTTTTGTTTGTTTGGTGTTTAATTTCTTGAGTTCTGTCAGATGTAAGTTGGTGAAGATCTTTTTCCAGTATGTTCTGTTGACTGTGTACTTTGCTTTACAGACACTTTCAAGTTTCATGAGGTCCCACTTATTTATTTATTTATTTATTTATTTATCTATTTATTTATTTATTTTACTTTTTTCTTTAATTTTTTATTAATTACACTTATTCACTTTGTATCCCCCCTTGTAGCTCCCTCCCTTCTCCCCTCCCAGTCCCTTCTTTCCTCCCTCTTTTCCATGCATGCCCCTCCTCAAGTCCACTGATAGGGGAGGTCTTCTTTTCCTTCCTTCTGATTCATTACATTCTTAAAACAGACATTTTATGGTCCCTTGCAGTAGAGCGATAGTTCCCATTAGTGAGATAAAGGTGCTGAAAGCTACTGCATAGAAAAGCATTTAACATTGCTGTTGGCCCCAAGTGTGCAACCTGTTTGACTGGCTGGTCAGACTGACTGCTTCCTTGTACCTTTCGCCCCCAAACTAGTTAATTCATCATTCCAAAGTTCATGGATCACTTGTGGGGAATTGCTGGCTGGAGGAGAAAAAAAAATAATAAAACGGACATTTAAGTTAACAAGCGCATAGAGTTTTAAATGCATGGTGTGTGTGTGTGTGTGTGTGTGTGTGTGTGTGTGTGTGTGTACATGTGCCTCAGTAAGTGCATGTGGAGGCCAGAGGAAAACTTGCAGTAGTCATTTCTCTTCTTCTACCATGTGGGCCCCAGGGATCATACTCAAGTTATGTGGCTTGGTGGCAGTGCTTGTCTCTGATGTACATCTCACTGACCCATCACCTCTGATTAGCATCCGGTGGGATTTCCCTGCTGAGGGACTGATGTGCATGGGAGCAGTTTGGAAGGAAGATGGCCACTATCTGTGGATTCACCCAAGGTTAACAGTCCTGTGGGGAAGCCCAGGCAGTATATTAGGGGCCTGCACAACATATGCCAATGATGAGCTTTTGTTCAGAAACAGCTTCTCATTTTCCCATTTTTGCTTATTTTAATGGTTCTGTGCATTTCAGTGTTTACCTTTCAATATTGCCTTCTCCACATGGCCTTATTCAAAACATTTTTGTCAAACTAATAGGTCCTCATTAAGATAGCAAGTGATGGTGGCTTGGAATAAAAATATACATATGGACACAATGTCTGTGATGATGCAAGTAGATAGCTGAGAATATCTTCAGAGAAATGAGCAAGTAAGAATATATATAATGTTTTCATTTTTAATTAAGCTGGAAACATATGGCATATTTTGAGCCTGGTGACTCATTCCTGCAATTCCAGCTCTCGAGAAGCTTGAGACAGGAAGATTGCCATGGGTTCAAGACAAGCCTGAGCTACAAAAAAGACTGTCTCAAAAAGTAAACAAACAAACAAACAAACAAAAACAAATAATGAAAAAATACGGTTAGTTATTTTAAACAATGGTATGAATATTATGAATCTATAATATGTTTTTAGCATTCTAAAGTATATTTTTTAAATTTTATTTTATTTTATTAATTACACTTTATTCACTTTGTATCCCCCATAAGCCCCTTTCTCCTCCTGTCCCAGTCCAACCCTCCCTCCTCCTTCTTCATGCATGCCCCTCCCCAAGTCCACTGATAGGGGAGGTCCTCCTCTCCTTCCTTCTGATTTTAGTCTATCAAATCTCATCAGGAGTGGCTGCATTGTCATCTTCTGTGGCCTGGTAAGGCTGCTCCCTCCACAGGGGAAGGTGATCAAAGAGCAGGCCAATCAGATTATGTCAGAGGCAGTCTTCCTTCCCATTACTATGTAACCCACTTGGACACTAAACTGCCATGGGCTATATCTGTACAGGGGTTCTAGGTTATCTCAATGCCTGGTACTTGGTTGGAGTATGAGTCTCTGGGAAGACCCTTGTGTTCAAATTTTCTGGTTCTGTTGCTCTCCTTGTGGGGTTCCTATCCTCTCCAGATCTTACCATTTCCCACTTCTTATATAAGATTCCATGCACTCTGCCCAACAGTTGGCCCCATTTATTAATTGTTGATCTAAGAACCTGAGCTCTTGATGGTCTGTCCAGGAAGTTGTCTTCTTTACCAATGTGTACAAGGCTCTTCTACACTTTTTTTTTTCCTAACAGATTTAGTACCTCTGGTTTTATGTTGAGGTCTTTGATCCACTTGGACTTTACTTTTGTGCATTGTGATAATTTAGGGTCTATTTGCAGTTTTCTACATGTAGGCGTCCTGTTAGACCAGACTGAGTTATATCAGAAGCAGAAAGACACACATTGTATATACTCACTTTTAAGTGGATATTAGCCATATAATATAGGATAAACATTCTAAAATCTACATATCTAAAGAAGCTAAACATTGAGATCCCTAAGGAAGATGCTCAATTCATTTTTAGAAGGGAAGGCAAGTTAGGTACCAAAAGTGGTACAAGAGAGGGGACAGAAGCCTACCACCGGCTCCAACCAGCAGGAAATCAAAGCAGAGTCAGTGACTCAGCCAAACTTTGGACAGAGCACAAGGAGTCTTATGGAATAACGGGGACATAAAAGGACCAGGAGGGAGCAACAGCCACACAGGACACCATCACCACCAACAACAAAAAAAGCAGGGCCCATTGGTGGACTGCAGAGACTGATCCATCAATCAAAGACCATGCATAGAGAGAACCTCAACCACCTGCTCAGATGTAGCCAATGGGCAGCTCATTCTCCATGTGGGTACCCTAGTAAGGGGAGAAGTGACAGTCTCTAATATAAACTCTGTTGTATGCTCTTTGATCACTTCTCACTGGTGGGTCAAACTAGCCAGCCCACAGAGGAAAAGGATCCAGGCAGTCCTAATGGGACCTGATAGGCTAGGGTCAGGTAGTAGGAGAGAAGAATTCCCCTATCAGTGGACTAGGGAAGAGGGTTAAGGGAGGAGGAGGGAGTGAGTGTGGGCCTGGGAGGAAATGAGGGAGGGAGCTCCAACTGGGATACAAAGTGAATAAATTGTAAATAAGAATAAAAGAAGAGAAAGTGGGGAAAAGCCTAGAACTCATTGGCACAGGAGACAACTTCCTGAACAGAACACCAACAGCACAGACTCTAAGAGCAACAATCAATAAATGGGACCTCATGAAACTGAAAAGCTTCTGTAAAGCAAAGGACACCATCATCAAAACAAAACGTCTTCCTACAGACTGGGAAAGAATCTTCACTAACCCTTTATCTGACAGAGGACTAATATCCAGTATATACAAAGAACTAAAGAAGCTGAAAAGCAGCAAACCAAGTAATCCAATTAAAAAATGGGGAAGAGAGCTAAACAGAGAATTCTCTGTAGAGGAATATCGAATGGCAGAGAAACACTTAAAAAAATGCTCATCCTCATTAGCCATCAGGGAAATGCAAATCAAAACAACCCTGAGATATCACCTAACACCCATCAGAATGACCAAGATGAAATACTCAAGTGACAACACATGCTGGAGAGGTTGTGGAGAAAGGGGAACCCTCCTCCACTGCTGGTGGGAATGTAAACTGGTACAACCACTCTGGAAAGCTATCTGGCGCTTTCTAAGACAATTAGGAATAGTGCTTCCTCAAGACCCAGCTATACCACTGCTAGGTATATACCCTAAGCTTGCTCAAGTACACAAAAGGGATACTTGTTCAACCATGTTTATAGCAGCTTTATTTGTAATAGCCAGAACCTGGAAACAACCCAGATGTCCATCAACGGAAGAATGGGTACAGAAATTATGGTATTTCTACACAATGGAATACTACTCAGCAATCAAAAAGGAAGAAATCATGAAATTTGCAGGCAAATGGTGGGATCTAGAAAACATCATTCTGAGTGAAATATCCCAGAAGGAGAAAGACAAACACGGTATATACTCACTTATATAGACCCATAAGATATGATAAACATAATGAAAT
The DNA here is from genome assembly GCA_010120015.1 of Rhombomys opimus. Lineage (NCBI taxonomy): Eukaryota > Metazoa > Chordata > Mammalia > Rodentia > Muridae > Rhombomys > Rhombomys opimus. Next base: position 202,121 of record REGO01000681.1, on the reverse strand, counting down.
CTATACACCTAAAAAAGATAATCAAGAGAGCGGACATGGGGTAAGAGGATCAATCCTCGTTTAGAAAGACAGATGGGATGTGCATTGAACACATGACAGGGGTCTACTGAGCGCATCTGAAAGCCTCTAACTAGCAGTGTTTTCAAAGCAAGGACTCATGACCAAACCTTTGGCAGAGTACAGGGAATCATAAGAAAGAAGGGGAGTTAGTCTGATGGGGAAAGGATAGGAGCTCCACAAAGACCAAATATATCTGGGCATAGGGTCTTTTCTGAAACTGACATTCAACCAAGGACCATGTATGGATATAACCTAGAACCTCTGCTCAGATGTAGCCTGTGGTAGCTCAGTAACCAATTGGTTTCCCAAAGTGAGGGGAACAAGGACTATTTCTAACAGGAACTCAATGAAGATACCTGATAAAACAGGATCAGATGAATGGGGGGAGGTTCCCCCCTATCAGTGGACTTGGAAAGGGGCACAGTAGTGATGAGGGAGGGAGGGACTGGGAGGGAACGAGGGTTCGGGGTACGGCTAGGATACAGAATTAATAAAATGTAACTGATAAAAAAAAGTTAAAAGAAAAAAAAAACAAAAAAAAATACTGACACATGGGCTACATCAGAGCAGGGTTTCTAGGTTATAACCATACATGGTCCTTGGTTGGAGAAACAGTCTCATAAATGACCCCTGGGCCCTGATATATTTTATCCTTGTGGAGCTCTTGACCTCTCTAGGTCATACTAACTCACCCTTTTATCATATAATTCCCTGCACTCTAGCAAAAGTTTGGTTTTGAGTCACAGCATCTGCTTTGATATGTTGCTAGGTAGAGTCTTTCAGAGGACCTCTGTGGTAGGCTCCTGTCCTGTTTCTTGTTTTCACCTACTTCCCATGTCCATCCCATTTGTCTTTCTAAATGAGGATTGATCATCTTACCTTGGGTCCTCTTTCTTGTTTATCTTCTTTAGGTGCGTATATTTTAGTATATTTATCCTAACTTATAGGACTATATAAGTGAGTATATAGCATGTGTGTCTTTCTGCTCCTGGGATACCTCACTCATAATGATCTTTTCTAGATCCCACCAATTTCCTGCAAATTTCATGATTTCCTTGTTTTTAATTGCTGAGTAGTGAATGTAAAAGAACCACAATTGCTGTATTCATTCCTCTATTGATGGACATCTGGGTTGTATCAAGGTTCTTGCTAATACAAATAAAGCTGCTACAAACATGGTTGAGCAAATGTCCTCGTTGTCCACTTGAGCATCTTTTGGATAAATGCCTAGGAGTGGTATAGCTGGATCTTGAGGAAGCAGTATTCCTAATTGTCTGAGAAAGCACCAGACTGATTTCCAAAGTGGTTGTACAGGTTTACATTCCCACCAGCAGTAAAGAAGGGTTCCCCTCTGATGGCTAAGGATGTTGAGCATCTCTTTAAGTGTTTCTGTGCCATTCTATATTCCTCTATAAAGAATTCTTTGTTTAACTCCATACATTTTTTAAGAATTTTTGTACTTTTTAAAAAATTTTTTATTTAATTTTATTAATTACACTTTATTCATTTTGTATCCCCCCATAAGACCCTCCCTCCTCCCTTACGATTCACCCTCCCCCCCTTTCTGTTTGCATGCCCCTCCACAAGTCCACTGATAGGGGAGATCCTCCTCTCCTTCTTTCTGATCTTAGTCTATCAGTTCTCATCAGAAGTGGCTGCATTGTCAGGGTTCTAGGTTATCTCTATGAATATTTCTTGATCTTGGCCATTCTGATGGGTGTAAGGTGAAATCTCAGGGTTGTTTTGATTTGCATTTCCCTAATGGCTAATGAGGTTGACCATTTCTTTAA
>REGO01000681.1:166881-189945 GCA_010120015.1 Rhombomys opimus | reverse complement strand
TTTTTTGTATACTTACTGTTTTGATTATTATGTGGTGGGAGGATTTTCTTTTCTGGTCAAATTTGTTGGGTGTTCTGTAGGCTTCATGTATTCTAATTGGCCTCTCCTTTAACTTGGGGAAATTTTCTTCAATGATTTTGTTGAAAATATTTTCTTGGCCTTGGAGAAGGGGTCTTATTTTTCCTCTATACCTATTATTGTTAGGTTTTGTCTTTTCATATTGTCTTGGATTTCTTGGACGGTCTGTGTCAAGAATTTTTTGGATTTAACATTTTCTTTGACAGATAGATCGATTTCTTCCACTGTATCTTCTACACCTGAGATTCTTTCTTCCATCTCTTGTAGTCTGTTGATTTTGCTTACCTCTGTAGTTCCTGCGTTTTTCCCTAAATTCTTCCTCTCCATTATTTCCTCCATACATGTTTTCTTTAATTTTTCAAGTTCTATCTTCAGGTCTTGATTTGTTTTTGCCATTTTTGCTATGTTAATCCTGTATTTTTTTTAATTAATTTCACTTCATTCACTTTGTATCCCCCCATAAGCTCCTCCCTCCTCCCCTCTTGATCCCATCCTTCCACCCCCTTCTTCAGGCATGCCCCTCACCAAGTCCACTGATAGGGGCAGTCCTCCTCTCCTTCCTTCTGATCTTATTCAATCATATCTCATCAGAAGTGGCTGCATTGTCATCTTCTGTGGCCTGGTAAGGCTGCTCCCCCCTCAGGGGAAGGTGATCAAAGAGCAGGTTTATCAGATTATGTCAGAGGCAGTCTTTCTTCCCATTACTATGTAACCCACTTGGACACTAAATTGTCAGGGGCTTCATCTGTGCATGGGTTCTATGTTATCTCCATGCATGGTACTTGGTTGGAGTATGAGTCTCTGGGAAGACCCCTGTGTTCAAATTTCTGGTCCTCTGAAAAGCTCTGCCCTGCAGACTATCAAAGCAGATGCTGAGAATTATGACCAACTGTTGGGCAGTGTGCATATAATCTTATGTAAAAAGTGGGTGAATGGAATTTTATGTAAGAGCTGGGAAATAGTAAGAGCTGGAGAGGACAGGGTCTCCACAAAGAGAGCAACAGAACAAGAATATTTGAACACAAGCAACTTCCCAGAGACTCATACTCCAACCAAGTATTATTCATGGAGATAACCTAGAAACCCTGCACAGATGTAGCCCATGGCAGTTCAGTGTCCAAGTGGGTTACATAGTACTGTGAAGAGGGACTGCCTCTGACATAATCTGACTGGCCTGCTCTTTGATCACCTCCCCCTGGGGGGGAGCAGCCTTACCAGGCCATAGTAGAGGACAATGCAGCCACTTTTGATGTGAACTGATGGACTAAGATCAGAAAGGAGAGGAGAACCTCCCCTATCAGTGGACTTCGGGAGTGGCATGCATGCAGAGGGAGGAGGGAGGGTGGGATTGGGAGGGGAGGAGGGAGGGGCTTATGGGGGGATGCAGAATGAATAAAGTGTACTTGATGAAAAAATTTTAAAAAAAGGAAAAAAAAGAAAAGATAATTTAAGAACCTTAAATGACTGAAAAGTGGAAGAAAACATGGAGTTAGTCAATTTACATGGAGCACGTCTTGCCCCTGGGGGCAATGGTCTCTTGAACCTACTCAGACCTCGGACACCACCACTGCTAGTTCTAGAACTGATGCAGGATGTTCCAACGAGGGGGTTAAGGCTTCTCATAATATTTCCTATAAGTCCACACCTGTTTGTTTATATCCCCCATTTTTTTTCATTGTTAGCCAGATAGAGCCAAGTAATTGTGGTAATGATACTTGCTTTTTTGTCCAATGCTGGAATGCTAGTGAATTTAGGTATGCCCTGGTTACTTGCATGCCTTGCTGGGTGCCTGTGCCCGTTGATGCCCCTCAAGCTATGACTCTCTTCAGACAGAAAAGGGATCTTGAAATTACAGCCGCCATTGTTACTGCCATCTCATTGGTGGCTGTTGGAGCTACCACCGCAGCATTAGCCATGAGTCATACTGTGCAGACTGCTCAGACCCTAAATAATCTTTTAGCCAATGTAGCTCATGCCTTAGATGTACAAAAAGGAATTAATGCTCAACTAAAAGGAGGCTTGATGGTGTTCAATCAGAGGATTGACCTCATATAGGAGCAAAATGATACCCTATGGCAAATCGCTCAACTTGGCTGTCAATGGAAGTATGTTGGACTTTGTGTCACTAGCATACAATATGAGAATTTTTCCCGTGCTGCAAATCTGTCTAAACAATTGTCTAGCTATATTTTAGGTAAGTGGATTGGAAAATTCGATACTATGATGGAGCAGCTTAGAGTGGCCATTGTTACTGTAAATTCTACCAGAGTGGACGCACGACTAGCCACAGGATTATCATCATGGATTGCTGCAGCCATGAATCATCTGAAGGAATGGGCGGGCATGGGAGCGTTAGCAGGCCTTCTGGTGTTGGTCTCCTTGGTTTGCCTGTGGTGTATATGCATGATTAGAGTCACACAACAGTGTAATGCAGCCATTATCATTCAGGCCTTTACAGCCATTGAAGCAGGACAGTCTCCCCAAGCATGGTTGGCTACCATAAAAAGCTAAAATGTTACGTTCAGGATGTTAGGCTAAGCACTGCACTCAGGGTCAGCCGCTTTCGACCCACAGAAGAGCATGTCTGATTGCATGCGGGTTGATGCCCCAGGTCCCGCTTCTGAGAAAAAGGTATCGGACGGGTCTGATGCCCATTGGGTGGATGACACCTAAATGAACATTGGTACAAAGTCCCAATTTATTTCTAATATCAGAGATCAGACCTCTACTCTTGCCTGACATGTCTAAAACAAAAAGGGGGAACTGTAGAGAGCTGCGTAATGCAGCACCTTAAAGATGGAGCTGGTTTCCGCCTTCCACCTTCCCGATGGTGAGTGCTCTCTGTCACAAACAACTCCATATTTGGCTAAGGCTGAGGATCTGGCTTGCTTCCGTGTATGTGGACCTATCTGCATTGCCCACGTGGCACGCTGGGGTTGGCTACCCAGAGGCTATTTAAGCTGTGGGCTGGCTTTCCCCAGGGTCAGAAGATTGTTCAAGGTTCCTGAATAAACTGCATTGAGAAAAAAAAAAAGTCCAAAATAAATATTGTAGTAGTTACATTGTGGAAAGAAAAAAAAAAAAAATTCAAACTTGAACTAAAATACACCCAAACAATAAGATGCTTTCCTCCAAATAATTCTTACACTCCAAACATGCTTATTTCTTTGTCAGTAATTTACTTATCTCATTAAAGTAATGGTATGCTTTTTGCTCTAAGCTGTATGATAAAACTACTCAATAAACCAAACTCAAGAAAAGTTTCATTCAGACACCGATTAAATGTCGTATAGGTAAACATAAGTTTCTCTGCTGTGCTTTAATAACTAGTCAAGAGTCTCTACTAGTTTTTTCACACCCAGTCTTACAATAAGTCAGATAAGGACAAATTTCTTTCAAGCACGCATGTCTATTCTTAATAGGTGGTTCAAATTATGGAGATTTATCTCTCATTTTAGAACAAATATACTAATATTACTCATATGCCAGATCCTTCAATAATGAAATAATCATTGAAATCCTTACCTCTGTCAGCATGAATTCTTCCAAATACTGAAGGGTGGTTGATATCTTTGACTTTTAATGTCTGGATATTGTTTGTTTATAATTCTCCCAGAAAACAGCAATGCAAATGTGATAGTATCAAATGATACTGTCATGAGATAGATCTTTGGGAAGTGATTTAGACTTTAGAATAGAGTCCCCATTATGTGGACAAATATAGCACCTGATTCCTGTATTTTTTGTTTTGTTTTTTTTTTTTGTTTGTTTGTTTGTTTTTGTTTTTGGTGTTAACATGTTTGCCTAGTCACAATGATGCAAACTCAGTTTATGGTTGAAAGTTCTCACTAATTTAGTTGTTTACACTTTGATCAAATGTCTGGTGTTACCTGAATATTACAGAATAGTCATAGGTGACTAATCCATTACTCACACAACTATAAAATTCACCTTAGTCAAGAACTGCCAACTCTTGGAATTACTTTAGGCCCCCAAATTTATAGACACAAATTCATACTACTATGCTTCAAAGTACAATCATCTATGTTCTCCTTTATTGTTTTTGAGGCAGTCTCTTAACTGTGTATAAATTTCATTTCTCCTTGTGACTTACTGGCCTTTGTTAGACACTTAATAAATGTAACTTTGCCACTAGTCCACCTCAGTGGAATCCTTTGGATACTACATTTATTTAATCTCTGATGGAGCAACTTGTCTATCACACCTTCAAAATCACATTGTTTGTGCAGAAAGGATGGTATGAAAGTGCATCACAGAATTCCACACATCCTTTTTGATCTACAGAAGGGAGTCATCATAAAGTCTTCAGAGCCTGCTGCTTTCGACTCAGAAAATGGAGTATTCTCTAGGACAATAAAACATTATCTAAGCACTTACACATAATAGATTAATTCCAGCAGACAGATTTCCTAAAACCTAAGATGCTTTTCTATGAGGTAGACCTAGAAATGTCAAACTCTCTCTCTCATCTGACGGTGAGCACAGCTTTTACTAAGTAACAGCAACTATTAAGGTCACATTAAATTCTGATGTCTTGGAGAAAATACTCTGGCAATAAATTTTACAAAGTTGAAAAAAAAAGTGGGAAATAGTAAGATCTGGAGAGGACAGGAACTCCACAAGGAGAGCAACAGAACCAGAAATTTAAACACATACCTCTTTTTTTTTAATTGGATTGCTTGATTTATTGCTTTTTAATTTCTCTAGTTCTTTATATATTCTGGATATCAGCCCTCTGTCAAATATAGGGTTGGTGAAGACCCTTTCCCAGTCTGTTTGCTGTCATTTTGTTATGATGACAATGTCTTTTGCTTTACAGAAGCTTTTCAGTTTCATGGGGTCCCATTTATCAATTGTTGTTCTAAGACCCTGTAATGTTGGTGTTCTGTTGAGGAAGTTGTTTCCTGTGCCAATATGTTCCAAGGTCTTCCCCACTTTTTCTTCTAACTGATTTAGTGTATCTTATTTTATGTTGAGGCCTTTGATCCACTTGAATTTTAGTTTTGTACAGGGTGATAAATATGGATCTATTTTCATTTTTCTGCATGTAGACAACCATTTGGAACAGCACCATTTGTTGAAGATGCTGTCTTTTGTTGCTTTTTAACTTCTTTAGTTCTTTATATATTCTGGATATTAGCCCTCTGTCATATATAGGGTTGGTGAAGATCCTTTCCCCGTTTGTAAGCTGTTCTTTTATTCTAATGACAGTGCCTTGTATTACAGAAGCTTTTCAGAAATCCCAGTTTTTGATTGTTGATCTTAGAGCCTATGCTGTCGGTGTTCTGTTTAGGTTGTCTCCTGTGTCAGTGAGTTCAAGGCTCTTCCCCCCTTTTTATTCTAACAGATTTAATTTTCCTTTATGGGAGGTGAAGACTATACCAAACCTCTCTGGGCATGAGTACTAAAGTTTATAAATTGTTGTTAAAGATTTTATCGACTGAGTAATTTTGTGCTTGTAAATTTTCTTCAATGACTTCACCAGCATTGAACTGAGGGATTAACCAGGTATCCAGCTACAGACAAGATATAAATCTTGAAATGAAGGTCATATGCACAATCATTAACTTTTTTTTTTGTACTGCCAAGGTATGTGTGTTATATTTCACACTTAATGTTACTGTTCCATGCTATACATTGGTGGGTTTTCTTCCTCCTCTGGTATTTGAAAATCCTAGTAGATATATGTACAAAACACACCCTCACCTAATGTTCAAAGAATGTTGCAGAAAAATGAGCAGAAAACTTGTAAGAGCCAGATAATCAAGATGTTTATATGATATTTTGCAGCATAGTAATATCAGCACTTCTACCCAGAAGTCTCAGCAAAGACTGCCCCAAAATGAGCAAAATAAGTAATAACCTAACAAACTGAAAAGATAAAAGGACATAGGACTCAATTCTACACACAGAACTACAATCAAGTTAAGAAAGCTGAGTAAGAATGATATAAATTTTCCCACGGAAAAATGTAATAGATGGTTGTCTAGGACCAAAGAGTTGATTTTGACAAAATATGTTCAGGTAGCATTAAATAGACTGAGCAGGGTATGTTTAAAAATACACATGGAAATGCATATACTATACAATTATAATGCAGTGTGTTCATAAAATTAATTACAGCAGTCGAAAGAAACACAGGCAGATTACAGGGAGCCAGAATTAAGCTGTACTTGGCATCCCAGTGTCATAATCACAGGAGCTCAGACAAAATGTAGGCTTTGTAAATAGGTCCAAGCAGCCAGATACATGATCAAAACCAATACCACTGGCTTGTTTTGTCTGTTATCATTTGGAGCCAGAGGACAGCAGAAATCATATTTTTCCTGTCTTTGTCCTTTTACTTTCCTCACTTCTGCAGCAACATACAGGGAGGGGGAGTGATAGATGAAATAGCAGCTTTCATGTAAATTTCCCAGGTTACAACAGGTTTCTGGTATCCATTGATAGGTTTGAGATCACTATCTTGCTTGACCCTAAATGTATTCTCTATTTGAATGAACCCAGTCAGCCAATCAGCAGTAACAAGAACTAATATACATTACTGTACAGAGGATATTTGCCATTCATACTCCTGGCTGGAGTCATGCTCTCAGCTGGCTCTAGCAAGGGCTGGACTAAAATCAGCTAGTCAAAAAAGGAAGACAGTTCCTGAGACATGCAGGAGACAATCCCTATGATAATTCAGTACAATGTTGGGATGGCGTATTGAGACACCTCACAATTATCCTTAGTGTGAATCTGTACCATTTTCATGTATTGGAGATTTGTTTCTTCATCTGAGACCACTTATTCTCCTTAAGATATATCTTTCTTACTGAGTCTTGCATTCTAGATAAAACTGTAAGAATGGTTATCATCTCAGTCTTTAGAGACTAACAGATAGGGGATGTGCTTCCTCATCACACTCTCTACATAGACCTACTATGTGAGGAATTGCTATTTCAATATGGTTCTCACCAGCACACAGACACACTGAAAGCTTAATACTAAAGTATTTGCTGACACTCTCTCTTCCTTTGTGTGTGTGTGTGTGTGTGTGTGTGTGTGTGTGTGTGTGTGGTTCATTCTTATTGCAAATGGATTTTAATTCATACAGTATATTTTGATTTTGGTTTTCAACCCCTCATCTTTTCACAGATAGTCTCTACATATGCACTCAGCAGTATCTACCCCCTTTCTATATATCTTCTTAGAATATAAACAGGTGTATGATAATAAAATTACTATTAATTATAGATTGATATGTAAATAATATCAGGGTAAAATTAATAATTGAATAACCAGAAGGAAAATAACCAAAGGAAAAACACAAGAAACACATATAAATGGAGAGACACATATGTTCTTGTCACAGATATTTCATAATAACACAGAAACAGACACCGTACAATATAGACAATAGTGTTTTTTAAAAAAAACCTTGAGAAAGCACTTTGATATAAATGACATCTAATGGTGTTTTCCTTTATTTCTATCCTGTTGCTGTCAAGGGCCTTATAGATTCTATTTTCCAAGCCACATTCTCTTGACAGTAGTATATTGATACAGATGTGGCAAATACATGTTCTACTCTTCCCTGACACCATATTCTATTATGAGAGATCAATCAAGATGAGTGCATTGTTCATATGCCAATTGAAAGAACTTTTCTATCAAAAATTATGTATGCTTTTAATTTTGAGATTACGATTTAGTTACATTTCTCCCTCTACTTTGCCTCCAAACCATTCATTTTGCACTCTCTTACTCTCCTTCAAAGTCATGGACTCCTTTCTAATTAACTGATATTGCTTGCATATATTTTTTTCTGGGATAATTTTTAGACATATAATTTCCCTTAATATCTAGTTTCTATTTATTAGCACTTTGTTCTCAAAAATCTCTTCAGTGTAGTGAGGCATTTATATTAACAAAATGGCATTATTTTGTCTGAGCTGCTCTTTGAAATCATAAAACATTCTTAAACATTTTTATGTATCATTTTGCACCATGAACATACATACAATGTGGAAAAGGGGAACTCCCTTTCCCATCAAGCCCAACTCATCAAGTTGCTTCACGAATGAGCATGTCTTCTTTCTTCCCCATTGCCAGGCAAGGCAGTATTGCCAGGGAAAAGTGATAAAAAAAAAAACAAAAAACTGCCATGTGAGTCCATGTACCATGCTGTCCCTATTTCCCTCATTAGAAGACCCACATGAAGAATAATCTGCCCATCTGCTACATCTTTGTAGGTTGGTGCAGCTCCAGTTCCTATATGGTCCTTGGTTGATGCTTCACTCTCAGAAAGTCCTCTGAACCATGGTTGGCTCTATTGGTCTTCTTGCAGCATTTCTGTCACCTCCAGGTCCTTTTCTCTTTCCTCCCACTTTTCCACAAAGTGCCCTATATATCACCCAATGTTTGGCTTTGATTCTTGACATCTGCTTTGAAGCATTGCTGGGTGTCACCTCTCAGATTGTCTGTCAGGCTCCTGTCTGCATGCTTAACAGAGCCTTCTTCAAAGTGTCAGAGGTCACCACTCTCCAGTAGGGTGGGTCTTTGGTTGGGACAGCATCTCCTCAATCTCTGCTCTATCAGCTCTATCTTTATCCCTGTACATCTTGTAGACAGGGAAAAGTTTAGGTCAAAGTTTTTGTGGGTGGGCTGGTGTTACCCTCCCACTGCTAGAAGACTAGTTAGAGACTGTCCTCCTGAGTCTCCATGGCCTAGCTACTAAGAGTGTGTGCTTGGGTGCCCCTCCTATCTTCCCAGGTCAGCTTACCCTGACATACATCTCCAGCTTGTCAGAGAGATAACCCTACCATTTTATCTTTTCATTTTCTCTCTTTCATGTTCTCATTTTCATTTTCTCTTTTCTCGACAGGCCTTCTGTTCTCTTGCCCTTGCTTTCCCCGGGTCTGTTCTCCCCATTCTTAACTCTTTGAGCCCCCTCTCCTACTTTGTTCACTCTCTTCATCCAATTCCTCTGTCTCTTCTATCTTCCCTTATAAGTGATATTTATACATTCTCCCTTGGATCCTTTATGTTACTTATCTTTCTTGTGTCTGTGCTTCCTAGTACGTTTATCCTGTATTATATGGCTAAAATCCACTTATAAGTGAGTACAAACCATGAGTGTCTTTCTGGTCTGGGTAAACTCACTCAGGATGATCTTTTCTAGTTTCATCCACTTGCATGCAAATTTCTTTCTTTCTTTCTTTCTTTCTTTCTTTCTTTCTTTCTTTCTTTCTTTCTTTCTTTTTTTTTATAGCTGAGTAGTATTTCATTGTGTAAATGTGCCACAGTTTCTTTATCCATTCTTCAGGTGATGGACATCTAGGTTGTTTCCAGATTCTGGTTCTTGTGAATAACCATATGAATATAGGCGAGCACATATCCTTGTTGTATGTTGTATAGTAAGAAATCTTAATGTGATGTTGCCGAATATTTTATTTTCATCATTAGATAAAAGTCAAATGTTGTCAAATGATTCACAGGATCTGCTTTGAAAACATGTTAAATATTAGTAAATGTGCTATCTTTTTTTCAGCTGATACAGAGGCCATGGAGAAATTCTGCTTACTGGCTTGCTCCCCAAGAGGTGCACTGCCAAATTTCTTAGGGAACTTAGTAATACCAGTACAGTTGTGGCACCACACACAATGGAATAAGCATTCCTCATAAATCATTATTAAGAAAATTCTCAACAAGATTTTCTATATCAATATCTTTGGTGACATTTTTTTTTCAATTGAAGTTCTAATCATATTTTAATTCTAGCCTCTATCATGTTGAAAACAAACAAGCCAGAACATGCATGGTAATGTTATTCCAGGACAGGGACTGTAACTCAGCGACACACTTGAAAATCTCAGCTTACCTCCATGACACCTTTATGCTTTCAAATTCAGAATTGCCAGCATGAGGTACCCACTTGGCCGACTCTGTAACACAGCTTCTGTTCAGTTAATCTTTGCTAGAAGACTTCATTTCATTGACTCTGGGTTCTTCGTTACCACAGTTGATTGTTCATCCCTATCTGACTAGTATCTATTGTCCAAACAATGCATCTTTTCTTTTGCAAGACAGGGTTCCTCTGTGGTGCCTTCACTGTCATTGAACCCACTATGTAGTCCAGTCTGGTCTCATGGCCTTTCTAAGTGCACGGATTAAAGCTATGCACCACCACTTTCCTGATGAAATGTATAGCTAAGGCTGTTCTGTAACTTATTATCTGCCTGCCACTGATTCCTTAAGCACATTCTATGAGAATGGACCACAACTGACACAATGCAATGATTTTACTTTACTTTTTCTGGTTTCTTGTTTGTTACAGTTGTTTCTTCAGTACCAGCTCTCCAGACACCACAGAATAGTCAAACAAATATCTTTATAGCATCTTTTCTGCCCTACAATACTTCATAAGCCAGACATGAAGTGTCTATACTGTTCTCAAGAAGCTTATCTTCCAAGTTCATAGAAAGCAGCTTCCTGAGTTCTCAACACTCAATGATTTTTCTGAGAGTGCTAAAGTTGTTTCATAATCATCTCCAAAATAATATGATCTATTCTGACACAGCAATACCTGACTTCTAGTACCAAGTTCTGTCTTAATTACAGATACTATTGCTGTGATGAAAAAGCATGATCTGAAAAAAATCTGGGAAGAAAGGAATTATTTAGCTGGTACTTCCACATCATATTATGTCATTAATGAAGTCAGGCCAGGAACTCAAACAAGGCAGGAAACAAGAAACCATAGTAGATGCAGAGGTAGGAGAGAGGTGAAGCCTGGTTTGATTTTGTGGTTTTCTCAGCCTGCTTTCTTGTTTTAGTTTTATTAATTACAGTTTATTCACTTTGTATCCCAGCTGTAACCCCTTACCCCATCCCCTTCCAATCCCACCCTTCTTCCATCTTTTTCTCCTATGCCCCTCCCTCAGTCCAATGATAGGGGAGGTCCTCCTCCCCTTCTAACTGACGCTAGTCTATTGTGTCTCATTAGGATTGGCTTCTTTGTCTTCTTCTGTGGACTGGTAAGGCTGCTTCCCCCTCAGATGGAGGTGATCAAAGAGCCAGCCCATGAGTTCATGTCAGAGATGGTTCCTGTTCCTATTATTGGGAAATCCTCTTAGACACTGAGCTGCCATGGGCTACTTCTGTGCAGGGATTCTAAGTTATCTCCATTCAGCCTGCTTTCTTATGCAACCTATAACCATCAGTACAGGGATGGCCACACCCACAATGGCTTGGGCCCTTCTCCAACAATCACAATAAAAAGTATGCCCTTTGTGGTAGGCTCCTGTCCTGTTCCCCATCTTCATTCACCTGCTTCTGATGTCTATCACATCTGCCCATCTGAATGAGGATTTAGCATCTTCCTTATGTCTTTCTTATTGTTTTTCTTCTTTAGGACTATGGATTTTAGTATGTTTATCCTATATTATATGTCAAATAGCCAACTACGAGTGAGTACCATGTGTGTCTTTCTGCTTCTGGGTTACCTCACTCACGATGATGTTTTCTAGTTCCCACCATTTGCCTTCAAATTTCATGATTTTCTTATCTTTAATAAAGGAGTAGTATTTCATTGTGTAAATGTACCACAATTCCTGTATCTGTTCCTCCACTGAGGACATCTAGGTTGTTTCCAGATTTTCTGAAAGACTCTACTGATTGAGATATCGAATCAGAGGCTGAGACTCATAACCAAATTTTGGACAGAGTGCATGGAACATAATGAAAGAAGAAGGAGATAGACCTGGAGGGGACAGGAGCTCTCAAAAGAGAGGAACAGAGCCAAAAAATGGGCTCTATAGGCCCTGCAGAGACTGCTACCACAACCAAGGACCATGTATGGAGAGGATCTAAAACCCCTGCTCAGATGTAGCCCATAGACTCAGTCTCCAAGTGGGTTCCCTAGTTAGGGGAACAGGGACTTTCTCTGACATGAATTCAGTGACAGCCTCTCTGATCACCTCCCCCTGAGGGGTTACAGCCTTGCCAGGCCACAGAGGAAGACAATGCAGCAACTGATAAGCTATGGTCAGATAGAAGAGGAGGAAGATCTCCCCTAACAGTGGAATAGGAGAGGCATATAGGGGAAGAATAGGAAGGGAGGGTAGGATTGGGATGCAAAGAGGGAGGGGATCACAGCAGGGATACAATGTGAATAAATTGTAATAAATAGTAAATAAAAATCCATCAATATTCAATACATATAAAAAAGAAAGGAAATGCCTTGCAGGCATGGAGACATTTTCAGTTGAACATCTCTTTTCCCCTATGGCATTTGTCTATGCCATGTTGAAATTAAAATAGCCACCATATGGTAGGAACAGATTTCTCAGTGGTGTGGAACAACTGTCACTCTTCTGCACTGAGAAGTAATTTTTTCTGACATGAATTCCTTCTTTAAGTTTTAAGATATCTTTCTTTTTATGCGTTTATAGAAACGAAGTTATAATAAAGTTGGTGAAGTTTTGTGGATCCCAGGATAGCTTCACTCTTTAGGTCAGGAAAAATCCAATGTTTTATTATTATTTATATAAGAATGACACCATACTGTGCATAACAATGAAACAGTATTGGAGTCCAGTTTCCAATTTTGGATACACGGACCAAGGGTTTTTATAGGGGAGATGTTACAGACTATGAAGTACAGGTATTAGGAAATCCAGGAATATCAGGTTAAGAACATATGAGACAACTTGTTGCCCAGAAAAGTGTCCACTTAAGAGCCTCCAATATGTAAAACTCAATTAAAGTTCAAAAATTGCTTGCAATTGCATGTTTCCTAGCTACATTTTAAAAATTTATTTATTTATTTATGTATTAAAATTATTCACTTTGTATCCCAGCTGTGGCCTACTCATTCTTCTCCTCCCAGTCCCACCTTCCTCCCTCTTCTCCTCCCATGTCCTTCCCACGTTCACTGCTAGGGAAGACCTCCTCTCCTTATATATGACCCTAGCTCATCAGGTCTCATTGGGGCTGACTGCATCATTTTCCTCTGTGGTCTGGGAAAGCTGGATGCCCCAGGAGGAGGTAGTCAAAGAGCTGGCAACTGAGTCCATGTCAGAGACAGCACTTTCTCCCCTTACCAGGGAAGACACTTGGAAACTGAGCAGCCTATGGGCTTCCTCTAAAAAGGAGTCTAGGTCCCTTGAGTTTTTGAAATTAGCCATTCTGATGGGTGGAATCTCAGGGTTATTTTTAGGGTCATTTTGATTTGCATTTCTTGGATAACTAAGGATGTTGAGCATTTCTTTAAATGTTTCTCTGCCATTCAATACTCTTCTATTGAGAATTATCTGTTTAGCTCTGTACCCCATTTTTAAAATTGGATTACTTGGTCTGTTGGTGTTGAACCTCCTGAGTTCTTTATATATTCTGGATATTAGCTCTCTGTCAGATGTACCATGGGTGAAGATCTTTTCCCAGTGTGTAGGTAGTCTCCATGGGGGCTCACTGGTAAGGAGAACAGTGGAAGGCTCTAGCATGAAATCTGTTGCTTGCTCTTTGATCACCTCCACTTGGTGAGGTGGCTTTCCTAAACCAAAGAGAAAGAGGATCCAGACAATCCTGATGAGACATGGTAGATTAGGTTCAGATAGTATAGGAGGATAACCTCACCTATCAGTGGACTAGGGAAGGAGCATGGGGGGGGCGCAGGGAGGAAGGGTGAGGGAGAGCACTACAGCTGGGATACAAAGCCAATAAATTTTAATAAATAAAAATAGTGATAATAATAAGAATAAGAAGAACAAAGAAAAATGAGGAACTAGTAAGGGGTGGAAGTTAAGCAGCAACAAATCAGTTAACCCAATTAAAAATTGGGTACAGAGTTAAACAGAATTCTCAATGGAAGAATATCAAATGGCAAACACTTAAAGAAATGTTCAACGTTCTTAGGCATCAGGGAAATGCAAATTAAAACGACCCTGAGATTTCACCTTAGACCAATCAGAATGACGAAGATTAAAAACTCAAGTGACAACATATGCTGGAGAGGATGTGGAGAAAGGGGAACCCTACTCCACTGCTGGTGGGAATGTAAACTTGTACAATCACTATGGAAATCAATCTGGCACTTTCTCAGACAATTAGGAATAGCATTCCCTCAAGATCCAGCTATACCACTCCTTTGGTATATATATATATATATATATATATATATATATCCAAAAGATGCTCAAATACATAACAAGGACATTTGCTCAACCATGTTTGTAGCAGCTTTATTTGTATCAGCCAGAACCGGGAAACAACCCAGATGTCCATCAAGAGAGGAATGGATACAGAAATTGTGGTACTTTTACAGAATGGAATATTATTCAGCAATTAAAAACAAGGAAATGAAGGTCCATTGGAAGCAGCTTTTGGCCACGATGAAGTTGTAGGGAGAAAGAAAAAAAAAAAGCACGAGCACAAAACTGTCTCGATTATATGGTGAAGAGGGAGGGAAGGCCCTGCCCTGGGAAGTTCAGAGTAGAGATCAGGGTATGCCAGCAATGCTCTGCAGCAGGTAGGGACCAAGGAATGCTGGAAAAACTGGAGCTATTGTCATTGGTCTGAGGCACAATATCCTAGCCTTCTGTTGATAATAAATTGATAAGAGGCAGAGAATTTGTCCTTGGCTGCTTTTGGCTGACTTTGGAGCATGAATTTGCAGGTGAGGCCAAAGTTTGGAAATTTGGCCAAGTCTGGGAAGAGCAGGTTGTCTTGCTGTCCAGGATCTGAGAACAGCTCTGGCTAGGAAACTGCAGGTCCAGCTGATGCAGTCTGTGAAGTTAAATCCGCAGCACCTGCTTTCTAGATACAACTTTTGAAGAAACACCTAGCGTGATGTTGGAACATAGATCCTTATTAGGGGCAGAGTATTCATTTGAGACTTTTAGGCCCCTGGTTTTGGGAGTTGGGGAAAGGAGTCACAAAACTAGAGTCAGGGAGAGGAATCTCACCCTCTGAAATAAGTATTGGTGGAAAACTAGGCTGTTGATTGACAGTACTCATTTTGAGTCCATTAGACCTGACAGGTAAATCTGGGTGGCTTTCTTTTTTTTTTTTTTTTTTTTTTTTTTACATTTTATTAATTCTGTATCCCAGCCATGCCCCGAACCCTCATTCCCTCCCAGTCCCTCCCTCCCTCCCTCATCACTACTGTGCCCCTTTCCAAGTCCACTGATAGGGGGGGACCTCCCCCCATTCATCTGATCCTGTTTTATCAGGTATCTTCATTGAGTTCCTGTTAGAAATAGTCCTTGTTCCCCTCACTTTGGGAAACCAATTGGTTACTGAAGAATCCTTTGTAAGTATACTAAAAAGATAAGTTTGAAACATGTTAGTATCATCATTGGGTGTCATCTGTAGTGAAATACACAGTGTAGAAAAAGGCATAGTATAGAAGAGGGTAGGGAAATTATTTTTGGTTAATGGCATAAACACTCATTTGAGCTCAAGGAAGACAGGGGCATTCTATGAAGTAGAAGGAACCTAATCTGACTTGATCTTGGTATTCAGTATGATTACATACCATGAAAGAGGAGCATCCTCCCTCTGTCAAGAAAACTGGATCTATATACATATAGCACAATGAACAACATTTTAAAGTTTAACTTAAAAGTCAAACTAAAGGAAATATAAATTCTTGAGACTGGAGCTCTACTGGAACTATGACACTGGCTGGTATAGTAGAATACATATATATCAGAACTCCAGTTAGTAATGGTAAATTTTGAACAGTCCTAGGATCATAACAGGAGGAAGAAATATGAAGCAGTTCTATTTATTTTATTTTATTTTTATTGTGGATACATTAAATCACCTTTTTGGACCCTAAAATGGTTTCATAGGTCCTTATAACTCAAGCTTCTGTACCTGCCCTTTTCCCTATTTACCTTGAGACACAAGTGAGGATTCTCGGAGAATTCATGGAATGTTAAAAGGTTACATTTGAGACCTGGGTTATGACTTTGATAACAAGGTATACTGTGTCTAGACCTAGCGGTAGCATCTCTAGAATAATGAGGCTTAAAGCCTGTTTTGCTTTTTAATAAAATTTTTATTTTTATACTAATTATAGTTTATTCATTTTGTATCCCAGCTGTAGCCCCCCTTCCTAATTCCCTCCAAAACCAACCCTCACTCCTTCATATCCTCCCATGCCCCTCTCCAAGTCCACTAACAGGGGAGGTCCTCCTCTCTTTCCATCTGACTCTGGCTTATCAGATCTCATCAGGACTGGCTGCATTGTCCTCTTCTGTGGACTGTCAAAGCTGCTACCCCCGGGGGGGAGGTCAAAGAGCAAGCCACTGAGCTCATATCAGAGACAGTCCCTGTTCTCTTATTAGGAAACCCACTTGGATACTAAGCTGCCATGGGCTACGTCTGAACAGGGGTTCTAGGTTATATCCATAAATGGTCTGGGGTTGGAATAACAGTCTCAGAAAAGAACCCTGTGCCCAGATATTTTGGTTCATTTGCTCCCCTTGTGGAGCTCCTGTCCTATCCAGGTCATACTATCTCCCCCTTCTTTCATAGGATTCCCTGCACTCTGCCTAAAGTTTGCTTATGAGTCTCAGCATATGCTTTAATACACTGCTGGGTAGAGTCTTTCAGAGTCCCTCTGTGGTAGGCTCTTGTCTGTTTCCTGTTTTCGCCCTCTTCCAATGTCCATCCCATTTGTCTTTTATAAGATTGATCATCTTACACAGGGTCCTCCTTCTTGTTTAGCTTCTTTAGGTGTAGAAATTTTAGTATGTTTATCCTATTTTATAGGTCTAGTATCCGCTTAAAAAGTGGGTGTGCATCATGTGTGACTTTCTGCTTCTGGGATACCTCACTCAGGATGATTTTTTTCTAGATCCCACCTGCAAGTTTCATCATTTCCTTGTTTTTAATTGCTGAGTAGTATCCCAATGTGTAAATGTACTACAATTCCTGTATCCATTCCGCCACTGCGAGATATTTGGGCTGTTTTCAGGTTCTGGCTATTACAAATAAAGTTACTATGAACAGGATTGAACAAATGTCCTTTTTCGTACTTCAGCCTAATTTCGACATATGCCTAGGAGTGTTATAGCTGGATCTTGAGGAAGTAGTATTCCTAATTGTCTGAGAAAGTGCCAGATTGATTTCCAAAGTGGTTGTACAAGTTTACAGTCTCACCAGCAGTGGAGGAGGGTTCCACTTTCTCCACAGCCTCTCCTACATGGCACTGGAGATTTTGTTTGATCTTATCCATTCTGGTGGGTGTTAGGGTGAAATCTGAAAGTCATTTTATTTGCATCTCAGTGATGGCTAAGGACATTGAGCATTTTTTAAGTGTTTCTCTGCCATTCTACATTCCTTTACAGAGGATGCTTTGTTTAGCTCTGTACCCCATTTTTAAATTAGATTACTTAATTTGTTGCTTTTTAATTTCTTTAGTTTTTTATTTGTTCTGGATATCAGCCCTTTGTAGGATATAGAGTTGGTGAAGACCCTTTCACAATTTGTAGGCTGTCCTTCTATTCTGACAAAGGTGTCCTTTGCTTTACAGAAGATTTTCAATTTCACAAGGTCCCATTTATTGATGGTTGATCTTAAAGCCTGTGCTGTTGGTGTTCTCTTCAGAAACCTGTCTCCTGTGTCAATGAGTTCTAGGCTCTCTGCCACCTTTTCTTCTAGTAGATTTAGTGTGTCTGGTTTTATGTTGAGGTCTTTGAACCACTCAGACTTTAGTTTTGTGCAGGGTGATAAGTATGGATCTATTTTGTATTTTTCTGCATGTTGACATCCAGTTAGTCCAGCACCATTTGTTGAAGATGCTGACTTTTTTGCATTGTATGGTTTTTGCTTCTTTGTTGAAAATCAAGTATCCAAAGGTATGTGGGTTTATTTCTGTGTCTTCAGTTTTATTCCATTGATCCACCATTCTGTTCCTGTGCTATTACTATGTGGTTTTTATTACTATTGCTCTATAGTACAGCTTGAGATTAGGGATGGAGATACCTCCGGATGATTGATTGTTTTAGTAGATAGTTTTGGCAATGCTTGTTTTTTTGTTTTTACATACGAAGTTGAAAATTGAGATCTTTCCATCTTCTGATATCGTCTTCAATTTCTATCTTCAGAGACTTGAAGTTTATTTAAACAGGTCTTTCACCTGCTTGGTTAGAGTCACACAAAGATACTTTATGTTATTAGTGGCTATTGTGAAGGGTGTTCTTTCCCTTATTTCTTTTTCAGCCCTTTGGTATACAGGAGGGCTTCTGAATTTTTTTTTGTGTTAATTTTGTATTTAGCCACTTTGTTGAAGGTGTTTATCAGCTGAAGGAGTTCTCGGATTTAATTTTTGGGGTCGCTCATGTATACTGTCATATCATCTGCAAATAGTGATACTTTGACTTCTTCCTTTCCAATTTGTATCCCCTTTGATCTGCTTTAGTTGTCTTATTGCTCTAGCTAGAACAACAAGTACTATGTTGGAGAGATATGGAGATAATGGGCAGCCTTGCCTTTTCCCTGATTTCAGTGAGATTGATTTAAGTTTCTCTGGGATTTCTTCCAATATCTGTGTTGCACACAACTATCTTCTAGGGTATACAACTAACATACCACTCATTTAATGCAATTATGACAAAGGTGAAAATGGTATTGTGGATAGTGTTGAGTATACATGCCAGGGATTACAAAAGTAGGAGGATTCCATCTGTGTATCAGTATGAAAGGTACCATTCCAGCTGAAAGAGAGAGAGAGAGAGAGAGAGAGAGAGAGAGAGAGAGAGAGAGAGAGAGAGAGAGAGAGAGAGAACCTGGTGAAAATTTTGGGTTGGAATACAAGAAAAGTATATTTGTATATAACAAAACTGACATTGAGTATGGGAAACATAATTATTTGTTCTTAATTTGAAAAAGGAGAGAAGTAACTGAAAAAAATTGCATACAGAGAATTTTTAAAACTTATTTACATTGTATCACAGCTGAAGCCACTCCCACATCCTCTCCCAATTCCACCCTCACTCACATTTCTCCTTCCATGTCCCTACCTCAATCCACTGATAGAGGAGTTCCTCCTTCCCTTCTATCTGACCATAGCACATCAGGTCCCATCAGAACTGGCTGCATTGTCTTCCTCTGTGGCTTGGCAAGGCTCTACCTCCCACGGAGAGCTCATGCCAGTAACAGCCCCTACTCCCCTTACTATAGAACCCACTTGGAGACTGAATATGTGGGCTACATCTGAGCAGGGATTTTAGGTCCTCTCCATGCATCATCCTAGGAAGTAATATCAGTCTCTACAAAGGTCCCAAGGCCCAGGTTATTATTTTATTTTATTATTTATACTTTTGGCTCTGTTGGACTTCTTCTGGAACTCCTGTCCACTCCAGATCTTTTTTATTAATTTTATTTTTTTTATTAATTACACTTTATTCACTTTGTATCCCTACCATAAGCCCCTCCCTACTCTCCTCCCTATCCCACCCTCGCTCCCCCTTCTCCATGCATGCCCCTCCCCAAGTCCACTGATAGGGGAGGTCCTCTTCTCCTTCCTTCTGATCTTAGTCTATCAGATCTCATCAGGAGTGGGTGCATTGTCATCTTCTGTGGCCTGGTAAGGCTGCTCCCCACTCAGGAGGAGGTGATCAAACAGCAGGCCAATCAGATTAAGTCAGAGGCAGTCCTTCATCCCATTACTATGGAACCCACTTGGGCACTGAACTGTCATGTGGTACTTCTGTGCAGGGGTTCTAGGTTATCTCCATGAATAGTCCTTGGTTGGAGTATGAGTCTCTGGGAAGTTCCCTGTATTCAAGTTTTCTGGTTCTGTTGCTCTCCTTGTGGGGTTCCTGTCCTCTCCAGATCTTACTATTTCCCGCTTCTTACATAAGATTCCATGCACTCTGCCCAACAGTTGGCCATAAGTCTCAGTGTCTGCTTTGATAGTCTGTAGGGCAGAGGCTTTCAGAGGCCCTCTGTGGCAGGTTCCGAGGTTGTTTCCTGTTTTCCTCGTCTTCTGATGTCCACTCTGTTTGCCTTTCAGGATGGGGATTGAGGATTTTAGTCAGGGTCCTCTTTCTTGATTAGTTTCTTTAGATGTACACATTTTAGTCGGTTTATCCTATGTTATATGTCTATATGAGTGAGAATATACCGTGTGTGTGTTTCTGCTTCTGGGACAGCTCACTCAGGATGATCCTTTCCAGGTCCCACCATTTACCTGCAAATTTCATGGTTTCCATATTTTTTAGTGCAGAGTAATACTCCATTGTGTACATGTACCACAATTTCTCCATCCATTCTTCAGGTGAGGGGTATCTGGGTTGTTTCCAGCTTCTGGCTATTACAAATAAAGCTGCTACAAACACGGTTGAGCAAATGTTCTTACTGTGTACTTGAGCCTCTTTTGGATATATGCCTAGGAGTGGTATGGCTGGATCTTGAGGAAGTACTATTCCTAGTTGTCTGAGAAAGCACCAGATTGATTTTTAGAGTGGCTGTACAAGTTTACAATCCCACCAGCAGTGGAGGAGCGTTCCCCTTTCTCCACAACCCCTCCCGTATGTGTTGTCACTTGAGTTTTTCATCTTGGCCATTCTGATGGGTGTAAGTTGAAATCTCAGGGTCGTTTTGATTTGCATTTCTCTAATGGCTAATGACATTGAACATTTCTTTAAGTGTTTCTCTGCCATTCGATATTCCTCTACATCGAGTTCTCTCTTTAGATCTGTTCCCCCTTTTTTAATTGGATTACTTGGTTTGCTGCTTTTCAGCTTCTTTAGTTCTTTATATATACTGGATATGAGTCCTCTGTCAGATAAAGGGTTGGTGAAGATTCTTTCCCAATATGTAGGCAGGCATTTTGTTTTGATGAAGGTGTCCTTTGCTTTACAGAAGCTTTTCAGTTTCATGAGGTCCTACTTATTGCTTGTTGTTCTTAGAGTGTGTGCTGTTGGTGTTCTGTTCATGAAGTTGTCTCCTTTATCAATGAGTTCTAGGGTATTCCCTACTTTTTCTTCTAACCGAATTAATGTGTCTGGTTTTATGTTGAGGTCTTTGATCCACTTGGACTTTAGTTTGTGCAGGGTGATGAGTATCGATCTATTTTCATTTTTGTACATGTAGACATCCAGTTAGATCAGCACCATTTGTTGAAGATGCTATCTTTTTTTCCATTGTATGTTTTTGGCATCTTTGTCAAAGATCAGGTGTCCACAAGTGTGTGGGTTTATTTCTGGGTCCTCTGTTCAGTTCCATTGATCCACCATTCTGTTTCTATGCCAGTACCATGCAGTTTTTATAATTGTTGCTGGATAATACAACTTAAGATCAGGGATGGAGATAACTCCAGAAGATCTTTTATTGTAGAGGATTGTTTAAGCAATTCTGCATTTATTGTTATTCCATATGAAGTTGAGAATTTTTCTTTCTATGTCTGTAAAGAATTGTGTTGGTAATTTGATGGGAATTGCCTGAATCTGTAGATTGCTTTTGGTAAAATGGCCATTTTTACTATGTTAATTCTGCCAAGCCATGAGCATGGGAGATCTTTTCATCTTCTGATATATTCTTCTAATTCTTTCTTCAGAGAATTGATTTTTTTTTCACACAAGTCTTTGACTTCTTGATTAGGGTTACTCCAAGGTACTTTATGTCATTTGTGGATATTGTGAAGGGTGTGTTTCCCTAATTTCTTTCTTAGCCCTTTTGTTTTTTGTATACAGGAGGGTTACTGATTATTTTTAGTTAAATTTTTATTCGGCCAATTTGCTGAAGGTGGTTATCAGCTGTAGGAGTTCCCTGTTAGGGTTTTTGGCATCACTCACATATACTATCATGTCATCTGCAAATAGTGATAATTTGACTTCTTCCTTTCCAATTTGTATCTCCTTGATCTCCTTCAATTGTCTTATTGCTCTAGCAAGGACTCCCAGAACTATGTTGAAGAGATATGGAGAGAGTGAGCAGCCTTGTTTTGTCCCTGATTTCAGTGGGATTGCTATAAGTTTCTCTTCGTTCAGTTTGATTTTGGCTATAAGCTTGCTGTATATTGCCTTTACTATGTTTAGATATGTGCCTTGTATCCCTGATCTCTCCAATACTTTAAAAATGAATGGATGTTGGATTTTGTCAAATGCTTTTTCAGCATCTAGGGAGATTATCTCGTGTTTTTGTTTTTTTGTTTTTTTTTTCAGTTTGTTAATATGGTGGATCACATTGATGGATTTCCGTATATTGAACCACCCCTGTGTACCTGGGATGAAGCCTACTTGTTCATAGTGGATGATATCTTTGATATATTCTTCTGTTCGGGTTTGCAAGTATTTTGTTAAGTATTTTTGCATCAATGTTCATAAGGGAGATTGTCCTGAAATTCTCTTTCTTTGTTGGGTCTTTGTGTGGTTTAGGTACCAATGTGACTGTGGCTTCATAGAATGATTTTGGTAATCTTCTGTTTCTATTTTGTGGAATAGTTTGAAGAGAATTGGAGTTAGCTTTTCTTTGAAGGTCCTTGGCTGCTTTTATTTATTTATTTATTTATTTATTTTTGGATGGGAGCCTTTGGAAATTTTCTTCAATGATTTTGTTGAAAATATTTCCTGGTCCTTGGAGCAGGGAATCTTCTTTTTCCTCTACTCCTATTATTCTTAGGGTTTTTTTTTTAAATTTTATAATTAAATTTAATTTAACTGATAAGTAGAACTACATATTTATGAGGTACCATGTCGTGCTTTGATATACACATATATCATAATGTTTAAATCAGGTTAAATATATCTCCTCAAATTTAATTGTTTTTTTGTTTTCATTGCATTTTTATTTTTTATTTTTTTATTAATTACACTTTATTCATTTTGTATTCCCCCATAGGCCCCTCCCTCCTCCCCTCACAATCCCACCCTCCCTCCTCTTTCTGCATGCATGCCACTCCCCAAGTCCACTGATAGGGGAGGTTCTCCTCTCCTTTCTGATCTTAGTCTATTAGTTCACATCAAA